>JASDQU010099747.1:404404-427949 GCA_032191745.1 Picea mariana
GAGGGGGTGAGTAAATAGGTTGGAAAATGTTGTAAAATGATTAGGATGGGTTTGGGTAGGTTAGGAGGGTCTAACTTGCTCATTGCCACCTTTACACTTACTCACTAACTCAAAATTACAATGTTTTTGACATTTTAATAATGTCACCTTAGCAATTAAAATTGTTGTTTTGACTAAGACTGACTCTGAGTGGACCAAGACATAGTAAACTTAGTCCGACTGAGCTGAAACTTGGTGTAGAGGGTGCTATTCCATTTCTTTTGAGCACAAATACCCCTATCAAAAGCTCAAAGATCTAGTTTTTACAATAATAGCTCAAAAAATAATTAATTAATTAAATTATTAAAAATTTAATTAATTAAAAAAAACCTATCTAGACTCGATGAAATTCCGCGAAACTTTCTACACTTTCTGGCATGGTCATTTACAACATTCCTAAACTATAGCTACCAAAGGATGAGACCATTAGGACGCCGTTCACCACTCTGGAGGAAATTATTGCATGTGTGGAGGGAAAAACTCAAGGGAAGTCGGCCAGGCCCTAAAGCCCGGTCGACAACCTGAGGATAAAAAACCCTCGGTGAAAGGAACTCCCTCAATGAAAACATCCAAAGGTACCTGACCTAACTATGATCCATGCAGACTTATTACATTATTAACCCTCGCAGAGGTGCGGAAATTTCGTTTACAAAATTTGTGCTGGGGTATCAGATACCCAAGTAGAACCAAAACTGTCTTCATCAAATTTGCATCTGGTGATGCATCTTCATGGCACATGAGTTGACCCCTAGTTGAATAGGCGGTCAACAGGCACTTCAGGACATCTGAAGGTAAAAGTCTCAAGGAAAGTGCTGTAGGGTTGTTTTGGTATGAGAACCAATAAAAGGATGTTGCCTCTTGAGATCAAACTATGGAAGATTAGTTGCTGGATGGATGATTGTTTTTGCTGGTGAATGTTATGAAAGACTAGCTACTTGGCACCAACGCTAAGAATGCTTGTGACAGCTAGCTTTTGGTCTGTTTTGGAGCAACTATTTTCATAAGTCAGTCTGTGCCTTAGAGGAGGGTTACTTGTAGCTGATCTGGATTATCTTCTGGGGATCTTATATCACTATATGATAGACCACCTTGAGCGGATTCTTGCGCCTATCTTGAAGGATCATTGCTATGGCAGGGCACCTATCCATAGAAAGAGGGTGTAGTCCTCCTTACACATTCATTTCTGGTCCTGTATCCTGTTCTCAGTAATAAGGGGCCTCATTTGAGGATTGTTTCCAGCATGATGTATGTTGCCTATGAAGCGTAAACATTATTTACACTTGCAGATAAGGGCACACTGCTTGGTCACTGTTTGGGGTCCTGATTTCATGCATGTATTTGCTGCTGATTTTGGGAGAAATTTCAGCATGAAGTTAAACCCAGTGTTTCCATGAGGGGCAATATCAACAGTTATAGAGACCTATGAAGTCAGATATGGCATAGATTAGTGTCTTTTCTCCAAAGGAGAGGAAGTGTTCCAGCATGGAAGAATTTTCATGAATATATCAAGGCCTCACCTATTTCAAGTGATTCTATTCCTCTAGGAGCATTATTCCCAGTGGTGCATGTTATCCATCAAATTTGCACTAGGATGGACTTCCAGCGAGCCACCAAAGATTGAACATTATTGTTCAAAACTCAGAGTTCAGATGTTCAGCCGGTCAATAAAGACCAACTTTTTCACATTTTTCCATAAAAATTGTAATAAGAGATGTTGCATGATGAACTTGTAAAAGGTTTTATCAACCTTCGAATTATGCATGAGTTGTTACTCTGGAGTGTTTTTTTTACTTATTAATTATATTTTGCCGTTTTCAGGCAATTTATAATTTATGAGTTTTTTCACTCAATTCCTCCAGAGCTGGAGTATATACTCATGGTTAGGCCTTAGCATGGATCTAAGCGTAGTGTTTAATATATATTACCATGCTAAACATACTCCTAAAGTCTTATGGAAATATGCTAAGTCCCCCTTAGGTTTTTTTTTATGTTTTCGGATAATATAAAATTTCCTGCAAAACGGGTTATTTTAATTGTAATTGATGAATAATTCTAAAAATTGGTACTAGGAGGCATCATGTGCCTTAGGGGTACTCATTTTTCGTCTCAGAATACCCACTTTACCCATAGACCACTTTTCGAGAGAAAAATAACGATTATTAATCATTAAAAAATTAATTTCTCTCGAAATTAGCCAAATAAAAGACAATTAAAAGGAAAAATCAGGATTCCTTAAAATAAGGAAACATGTCTCCCACATGTTCCTTTTGTCTTGAGTCTTAAAGAGAGTTGTTGGATTTTTCCTAAAATGAGAAAGCACTTATCCTTGAGTCGACTTGAGTCTAGCCATCGTTTCCATTTCCACTAAAGCGCTTTCTATTTATTTCCATTTCCACTAATGCGTTTTTCTATCCCAACTCACACGCTTTTCTTGAATAAGAAACATCCACTCACACGCTTTTCTTGAATAAGAAACATCCACTCACACGCTTTTCTTGAATAAGAAACATCCACTTTTGCTTTCACCACTCGACTTAACTCATCTTTTGTGCTTTTGCCACTCACCATCCACCAAAACGTTTCCATCTTTTTGCTTTCACAACTCGCCATTCACTCAAGGATGACTCGCCTTCTCATTAAGGAAACCCTAACCACTCACTTGGCTATTTAAGAAGGTCGAGCCCTCCTCTCAAGTTAGTTGGAGCTTGGAAAATTGATCATTGTATTGTACTATGCTATTATAACACTTTTCTCAAAGATTGAATAAAGAAGACTTTGGAGGTCATTTGTGGGTGGTCTCATTGTGTGGATGCTCTTGTTCATGGTGTATATGGTATTTGCAGTAACCTTAGATTAACTTCTTTTGTCATTAATATTCATTGAGCATATCTCTTGGAAGTAAGAATATCTAAACTTGCTTGTTCCTTTATATTTGAGAAACAAGAGTGCATGTCTATTTGATTTCATATACATGCTTTCTAAATTTCAAGTGTAGGGAATTGTATGCTTAATGCTTTGTTTGGCAAGAGTTGTTTAGCTTGCAGGTTCTCAAGTTTGAAGGAGTGAAGACTTGGGTTCAATACTTCATTCTTCTTCAAGATTTCTGTTGTGGAGCAAGAGCCCCTCATCCATCTCTCGAAGGACCCCATATCCCAAGATTCAAGTCTTGAAGAAAAAAACTTTTCCTCTCTTTCTCAACCTTATTAAATCATATTTCATTTGGTTACTTTCTTCGTGCTTTATTAGATCTAGATTTGATTTAAAAGTTAGATCTAGTTTCTTTTATTGCATGAGTTAACTTAGATCTAGATTCAGAAATTTTATATCTCAAAGAGTAGTTCTAAGTAAAGAACTTCACTTACCTTTTTTTTGCAAGTTTTTCATATAAAATCTTTAGGCAAAAAGTAAAGTGTTTTAAGTGTCTAGATCAAGCTACTTAGTAGCCTTTACTTATTGTTTTATAACAGCAAGATAAAGCTGACTAAAGAGAGCATTTCGCTAGTTTCTTAAGTTGTCTATAATTCCAAAAAATCTTCTTTATACTTAGAAAAATTTGCAGAAAAGTTGAATTTAAATTTTATTTTTTTCGAAGCACTTTTAAAGGAGTCTTTTAGGTGAATTTGATCTAATTTGTTCGCTGTTTTCTAGCAGGTCATCGAATAAAGAGAAATAAACTCTGCCTGATTTGACCAAGATTAGAGTTGTTTTGATCCCGAAAGTGAACCATTGAAGACTAGTTTCAAAGAAAACCTTGTAATACTTGTGATCCCAAGTTATAAGGATCATAAGTCTTCCAAAAGGAAAGAAAGACAATTGTAAAGTAAATCAATAAAATAAGTGAGGATAATGAGGCCTCATTCTTTTCTCTTTCTCTTTAAGGGGGGAACCGGTGTGGTGGTGTGTTCAGTTTTTATGCATGATTTCCTTTTCTTGCTTAAAGTTTAATCTATCTCATAATCTAAAGATCAAGTAAAAGGAATCACTTTCACAATTTTAAAGCACTACACAACCTTCATAGATTAGATTTCAATTTCAATCACAGTAATTTTTAATTGTTTAGTTTGCTTTCATTTTTAGTTTTCTTATTTTGCAATTTTCAATTTGGCAAATAAATCGTCTCCTCAGCTCCTCGAAAGAGGCTGGTCAGTGAAGACTCTAGTAATTACAAAACATTTCAATTTTAGTATTCTGCTTATTTAAAATAAACAACTCCCCTCAGCTCCCAGTGCGGTTCCTAACCGTTCTAGTTGCGAGCTAGTCTCGATCTGTTGGGAGTAAGTTTCACACACACTGTGCTGGTTAGTGGTGATAGATTAATAGGGAAATCTTGAAAGAGACTTATTGCTTGGCTTTAAGAACCACCTAGAGGGAGTGTGCCAAGTTTCACTAAATACCTTGGGCTTGTTCCCCTCAGTGTTGGACATCCGACACCTCTAGTGAGCTTGTTGGTGGAACCATTGGGTTTCGACAAGTTCTCAGCAAATCTTTGAGCTAAAGGGATAACCTCTTAAGAGGCCAAATCTAGTTTAGACAAACACTTTACTTTTCAAGCAATAAAATTTATCTCATTAACTTACCATCAATTTACCTTAATAAAATACGCGATCTACATTGCCCACGATACTTTTAAGGCACTGGTCTCATTTACACACTTTGCAAAGCCATATGCTTCACTTTATTTTTCAGTCATTTACTTGGAAGCAAATTTGAATTTTACTTGCATTTAACAATTGTGTCTTAAGTATCCTTTTATGCAAGTGTATGTTTGATATATATCGTGGTGAATAATTGATCTGTGTATTTTTACTTTATGTTGGTTAATGAAAGAATAAACTCCTAGATTCATTTCTTGTACTTAGTTAGTTCAAGCCTTAGTATTTTTGTTAGGGACTACCCCCCTTGACTTCGCTAGGAGTTGGCCTAGACAGAGGAGTTGATGATTAGGTGACATCACCTTAACTCACACTTGCCCCCAAGGATACACCGAGTGGATTGAAGATTTCTTCCACGTCTCCTAGGTGTGTATAAGGCGGCAACAGTGCAAAAAATGCTTTTGCACCTGACCATGGAAAATATTGTAAAGGACATTTCATTAAGGTGTTCAAAAAATTCTGCTTCCACTGCAGTTTCAAGCAATATACCTGTTGTAAATATGATTGAGGGAAAAGGCTGCAGGCTGCAACAAAGAGTATGTCTTCTGACAACAGGAAGAAGGCGTATAGATGGGGTCTGAGTGCTGTCTCATCCTCATTATAAACTCTTCGTGCTGGTGGATCCATCATTTATGAAGCTCCTGCATTTAGCATGGTCGTTCTGGGGTGTTTCCAGTGCTCTTTTCCTCACTGTTTTCAGCCATATCTACAGCATAATACATGCAACATTTGATGCATTGATGTAAGGGTTTTCTGTTATGATTAAAGGTTAGAAGCACAAATGAGGAGCGCTCAACATATGAGGATGTTGGCGCAGATTTAAAGATCATAAAACAGTAGAGGTGTTTCCCAAGGAAAGAGGGCAACTATCATCACAAACCTCACATTTGAGATGGTCAACAAGTGTATTTTAAGGTCGGACCTGTAACAACTTTAAGTGGTTTAAGAAAGGAGATATGTTCTAGCCCTTGACATGGTCAAGCAACAATAAAGGGGGAATGCTCAAGCTAGAATGAGGAGAAATGGGAGCTGCAATTTATTCTAAGCAAGAGTCAAGGCTTATTAAGAAGAGCATTCGACTGTTTCTTAAGTGCTTTTGCTATTTTGGGAAAAGGAGGTTAATAAGTGGTCCATTCATTGGAGAGCGCCGAAGCTTCAAGGAGATATGGTCAAAGTGGTTCAGGAGGGCCTCCTCCACATGCTTTCCAAGAGCATCCCATCTTACAAGGAGGCCGTTGAGGATTTCATGGCTAAAGTTGGCACCTAGCCCTAGAACTCTCCATGTGAAGGGGTCAAACTATTTGTTAGGCACATTTACTAAGGAATCACCCAAACTACTCTTGCACATATCCCTAGGACACATTGCCACTTAAGTTTTATAGATATTTAATTGTTGAAGTGGTCAAAGGAAGGAGCGTCCTAGCTGAAAAGGGAGACAAGTGGCATACAAGCCCTAAAGTCTTGGTCAAAGAAGCCTATTTCAAGATAGCACATAGCCTAGGAGGATTTCAAGTGGTGCGAGGACCCAATCAAACCTTCCTATTTCATATATTATTATTCATGTAGAGTGCCTAGCCTTTAAGGAGACTTCTAAGTGCTGTTTGTATGCCTTAAAACATGGATCTAGATGTTCCCAAGTATATTTTAACATTATTCCTTGGAGAAAAGCATGGATCTAGAATTATTTAATATTTATTGCTTTTCCTTGGAGAAATTAGTGGATCTAGAAACCACTAAATTACTTGTTTATTGTAAGATAGGTGAGCTCATCTCTATATAAAGAGGACCCTCTCATTCATTTGGCATGGTTGGATTGTTAAGGAGATCCCCTCCAAAAGCTTAGTTGAAGATCAATTGGAGGATGAAGTAAAACAACTTGTAGGTGAGGGTCATCATCTTCTTTTGTACTTTGCATGGATGGATTTAAGTGTTGAAGTTGCTCTTATAAATATGCTATAATGACCTTCATATAATAGGCTGTTTTTCCATTGAGGAAGGAATAAGGTGAGGTGTGTTGCCACCTAATCCACACCTCGGGTCACATGGAATAAATCTTCAATCCACTGGGTGTGGCCTTGGGGGCAAGTCTCGAGCTGGGTAGTTGTCACCTGACACTCGACTCCTCCGGCTAGGCTAAATCCTAGCGAAGCCAAGGGGGGTAGTCTCTAATAAAAGAATCTAAGGCTCGATTAAGCTAAATGTAAGAAGTTCTAGGAGTTAATATGAAACAAAGAAAATACTACTAATCTAATAACATATATGACACATCCAAAGATTGCTCACGTGAAAGATATTCAATAAAGGAAATACTTCAAGGAAAATGATAACAAGCAATTAAGAATACTTGAAAGTAAATGCTGATAAGCAAAATGGAAATATTATAGACCAGTGCCAATACTGAGAGTGCTACTGCAAGATGTTGTGAAATGCTCTTGGTAGATTTTATTAGTTAAAGGTGACTGATTGAATAAATGGGTTAATTCAATGAGATGGATAGATAAGTGCTTATCCACTCATGAGTGCACGAGATTGCAAGTGTGAAAAAGGAAGATCTACTCTATCATGTATTTCCTTAAACTACTATCCCTCAAATGAGTACAAGCAAGATTTCAAGGAGTTCCAATGTGGAGAGAGAGAATCCCAAAGTATCCCCCTGAATTCACAAGTCAATCTGCCAGTAGGGTCCCGTATCGAGCAATAGTGGTATAAGGTTTTCCCTAGTTAGACTACTCCACAAAAATTAAGTCCTTCTCTGATCATGCCAAGATCTAGCACGCTGGTGAGGCCGAGAGTATAATAGGGCCTTAACGGGAATGGTTCATTATTGTGCCAAAATTGAAATAACTTGAAAAAGGAAACTAAACTAACTAATCTAAAATGAAAAGTAAATGTTCTGCGATCTGTGGGTTCATTTTAGATTGATTTTGTCTTTTAGAGTTAGCAAAATTGACAAATGCAAAATGCAAAAAGGAGACAATTCCCCCAAAGGGTAGTGGGGATGGGAGGCCTAGTGGGTTATCCCACTACTGCTTTCAAGTTTCAATCTTTATTAGAAGTGTTTGTGGTCCCTTTATAGCTCAAGGACCAACAAACTTACAAAAGTTAATAGAGAAATGTGTTTAGAAGGAAGGTTGGGTCCTTGGATGGTCACGAATGTTCCAGATCCTTGAAAATCGGGTAGAGTATTCCCTTCGCTGTTCGTTAAACCTGCAAAAACCGCAAGCTAAAGTGGGGAAAAGATGCCTAAAAGTGCTTTGGGACAGCCTGCAAAAGGTGTTAGACTTTATAGAAATTTTACCAAGTGAAAACTATGAAACAAGTTAGCAAAAAGAACAAGAAATCAAGCAAGGAAGCTAACTATCTTAGTGGCTTTTGCTTGCTGTTTGGACAGCAAGCAAATGGGCACTAAGATTGCCTAATAAAGAATTTAAAGCTCGTAAAAACTATCTACCTCTTAACTCTTAAGATTTATCTATAAAACTTGCTTAAAAGATAAACTTTTTAGTGCTAGATCTAACTTTGGATGATAGCAAAATGAAAGTACAACTAGATCTAGCATATGCATGCATGTAGAAGTAAAATCTACTTTTGATTTATAATTGAAATGAAGATCTAACTTATGCATGCAAAGAACAGTAATGAGGAAATATTTAGATTTTTTGTGAAGGAGAGAGAGAGAAACTTGATAATTTGGAAGCCTTGGGCATGGAGTCTCTTGATGAAATGTTGAGGGACTATGTCTTCAAGAAGCTTGAAGTTCGTGGAAGGTACAATCTAGGCCAACCACCTCTCCAAGCAAGAGGACCTGTAAGCTTAAAATACTTGCAAGAAACTTGTTAAATACTTGGTGTCACCTACAAAAGAGACTTGGATAGCATGATAGTTAGCCGAAACACACATGCAAATCAAATATCTCTACTGTAAATGATCAATAGGATCTAAGAAGCAAGTTAGCTTAATGAATCCTATCCTACTATGTGATAACACCCCTTCAAAGGCCAAAATAACAAATTAAAAGCAAGAATCTAAACTAAAGTTACCTCATATATTAAAGCGCATGACATCCAACATCCACACAATAATACAAGCCACCTTCTTGACCTCCAAAGCCTTCTTTATTCCAATAGAAAAATGATACAATGATAATACAATACAAGCAAAGCCCAAACTCTCATTAGCTTACAAGAGGAGAGGATGCTTGGTTATATGGAGAAGAGGGGTACACTTCCCAAGGTGCACATCCCAAGATAGACCAAGCCAAGTGGAAGGTTGGATCTGTTATCCCCAATCTCTAGGGATAACTAGGAGATCATGTCTCGAGGCCCACAGGTCCTAGACATGAAGTACCGAGAGCAGGATTGACCTGAGTATGGCCCTGGAGGGCCCATCCTCCTTCTTCTTCGCCAGACTTGTCCTGTCAGCAGCAACAACTTCCATCACCATCGGCTTGGACTTGCATCGGAGAAGACTCTTGCTCCATGAGGTAATTGGTCCAAGGTATCATGGTATGTGTCATGTTTGATCATTATAACCTTCTTATATATGCATTAGGTTCCTTTCATTTCTGATAACTGCTTGGATCTTACACTAATCCACTTGACCATTGTTGGGGTGATTAACGGGGTGACTTAGCAAGCTTCTATTCATGGGTTTTGGTTAGCTGCCAGGGGGGATTTGCAGAGCCATCGTTCGCTCCCACCATTCTATCATTTTACATCTTATCTCCCATTCATCCATTCCATTCCCCTGGTCCGGCCATTAGGATGACCTTTTGAGGGTTACACTTTGTCTTGTGGGAAGAAGGGGCTAAAGGCCCAGGGGGTAAAAGCAGCTCGTAGAAGATAAAAGCCATAAGAAATGATTGACATTGCTATGATCCCGAGGACTGATGAGCCCATGGAGGGCGTAGTTTTTGATGTGCAGGACCATACCCGACGGACATGTACCAGTGGACCGGTACACATGGGGGTATGATTAGCTCGAACCTCCATGGGGCGGAAGAGCCCATCAGATGGTTGCTGGGATGGCAGAGACAGGACAACGTTGTGATGAGCCATTGCATGAGAAAGAAGAAGGACGTCCCTACCCAGGACACTTTGGCAGAGCTCGGCCTAGGGGGGATCGCCCACTGCAGATGGGACGATTGCTTTTGATGGACATGACGTCACCTGAGGCAGCTGGACGTTGTCTGGAGCGTGTGACAGTGTGCTGGGATCATTTGGCACGTGTGGTAGCTTGGAGGAGCCCTAGAAGGGCCAACGTTTTGCTTCCTGGATGCTGAGCTTGCCCAAAAAAAGGCCAACGTCCCCCTCAGAGGGGCCTGACGTCTCCTTTTTAGCTCATATTATGACATTTCTTAGCATTTAATGTAAAAAACAGTGTAAAATTGAAAGTCAGCCCTGTCGGCTGTTTGAATGACCTAATTTTAAAATTAAAGGTCATTTGGATGATATAAATAGAGGACGTTGCCTCTCATTTTAACATAACATAACTCACTCTCTTGTGAGAGACACATTTTTGTCTTTTGTCTTGGTATTATTGCTCTTGGAAGTGAGGCGCAACTCTTGTGGAGGATTGTTCTTGGCATGTTATGGTGTTTTCTCTCATTGGAAGGTTTACAACTAGGGTTTGATAAGCTCTCTTCATGATTTGTAAGTGTATTTCTCATGCAAAACTTCTTAAATGAATGGTTGTAGGTTAAATCTCTTGCATTTATTGTTACATTGCTATTATATTGCTTAATCTTGAAACCCTAGGTAGCAAGCACACAAGTAGGTCCTTGCTATATGTCCCCATGATTGAGAAACTTGTTTTAGCCATTGATTAAGGAGGATTTAGCCTAGCCGTTGCTACACTAGTCATCCTTTTTCTGAGTTGGCTTTTGAACACAAGTTGAAGAAAGAAGACGTCCTAGGCCTAGTTGATTCTACACCTAGGGTTTTGACTTTTAGGGTTTGAAGGGCCTTGCTCTTGCAACACTTTTCACCCTTAGATTTGTGTTTTAAGGCTAGCCGTTTTGCCAAGGATATTTGAGGAAAGAGGGAGGAGCATGAGGCCTTGCTTAAGCAACATCGGAATGAGCCTCCTCCCCTTAGGGTTTTGATTCTAGGGCCCTGCCATTGCAGCACCATAGAACCTAACTCTCCAGTCCTTAGATTTTGATCCTCCCGAGATCTTGCCCTTGTTTCTGACTCCATAATACCCTAAGGCACTAGTCTATCTCTCCAACGTTGAGCTTGTGGTGCCAAAACAACTTTTTCAAAACTCTTAAATTTGAAACCCTAACTAACCCTAATGTCTACTAACCCTAGATTAATGATGACGTCATGCCTTATTTGAGCCTTTGGTTGATAGAAAACATTGCGGCTTAGTCATCTGATGATAGACATTGATGTGTTGATAAACTTCATTGGCCTATTTGCAAAACGTTGATCTCTTTGTCTATAATACAAACCCTAGAACAAGGATGACGTCACCTCTAGTATAGTGACACAACAACCTTTGTGTATGAGCAATTGATGATATTTAATGCATTAAGTTAATTCAAGGATTGATTATCTCCATTGAATGCTATATCATTTCTAGTGTTTATTGAGAAGTAATATTATAACCCATAGTCGTTATTGCAATCATTGACTTCGTCAATAATTATTGCTGTATGTGCTTATATATGTTGAATGTTGATAGTCATTAATCTATGAAGTACTAACCACTACTGCATATATTAGCTTTATTGTTGCCTTGTCTCGCAAACAGGTGCCTTCTTCTGTGGTGTATCTTCATTTTGACTATCTTCTTGGTGGTGATCTGTGAAAGGGAAAACTTGCCTTGATTCTTTAAACCTTTGCCTTTCAAAACCCCAGATTGCCAGGGACGTCTCCCTTGGGTTTAGCCGCCCTAAATAGAAAGAGCCCCCCATCGAGGTGACAGTGGGTGGGGAAGCTCCTGTTACGCCAGTTTGACCTTTACCCTTCAGATACTTGACCTAAACTACAAACTGAGCGATAACAGGATCCACGCCACATCTCAAGAGAATTCGAGTAAGTGCCACCACTCAAGAGATAGGTGAGTAAGAGGGCACCACATGTGAGGAGGGAAGGTGCACCTCTCCTTGGGATTGGTACCCTCAAGGAGAGTGCGCCACCTCCCAAGAGAGAGGGTGCACCTCTCCTTGGGATCTCCATCGAGTCAAGTCAAGTCAACAATTAATTCTCCCTTACTTGCTGTCAACTCTCACTAACAGCCAGTGAGGCCAAGTGAACTGAAAACAAGTCAAAAACATGTCTTGGACATGTTTCCTTAATAATAGGGAGTTGATTTGTTTGTCTTTTATTCACCTTTTTGAGTAAAATTAACTTCTTAATGAGCAAAAGTCAATTATTTCTCTCGAAAAGGGGGTACAAGGGTAAAAGGGGTATTCTGGGTTAGAAAACGATACCCCTTAAGGCATATAACACCTCCTAGTGTCCCCGAGCTGTAGGATAGTCGGTGATGGAGTGTGCTGTTAAGGCACTCCGTGATGTTAAAGTCACCGGTTCGAAACCCGCGAGGACAAAAAATCCAACCATGTTAAGGGTTGGTGTGGCTCAGGTCGGGTGCGATCCCCGGGTGATTTTGACGACTTAGATGCCCCTGAGTCGCAGTTTCTCAGCCACAGGCTAGTCCCGCGGGTAACGAACAAACTAGCAAACAAAAAAAAACACCTCCTAGTACCACATTTTTAATTATTACATCAATTTACAAGGAAATTCCCCGTTTTACAAGAATTTTTTAATGCTAGAAAAAACATTAAAAAATCTTAGAGGGACCTAATGCATGTCCATAAGAGTCTAGATAAATGATTAGCATGGTAATATACATTAGACACTGGGCTCAGATAGAACACATCGAGGCCTAACCATTAGGACATATTCCAACTTTGGAGGAATGATTGAAAAAACCTAGAAAATTATAAATCGTTGAAAAGCAAAGTATAATTAACCAAGTGAAAAAAACACACTCTAGAGTAATGCACTAATGACCAAGTCTTGGAGAGCTGAGTCTTTTACATACAGAAGACCTCATGCAAGGAAGGACTTACGATGATCCACAAGATTGGACAAGACACTTGTTCAAAATTAGAGTTTAGAAGTCCTACCGAGTACCATTGCCCCTTCATTTCTTCTTCTTCAATGCATGTTCAATACCCCCCTGGGGGGAATTGTATAAAATGAGTTAGCATGAGGTCTCTTGTATGTAAAAGACTCTGGATCCCTAAGGCATGGTTATTAGTTCATACTCCAGAGTGTTTTTTTTTCACTTGGTCCATTATACCTCGCTTCGACGACTTATAATGTTCTAAAATTTTTTCACTCATTTCCTCCAAAGCTTGAGTGTGTCCTAATGGATTTGTCTTAGTGTGTTTTGTTTGAGTCTAGTGTCAAATGTATATTACCATGGTAGTCATTTTGCCAGAGTCTTATGGACATCCATTATGTCCTTCTAAATTTTTTTAACGTAAAATGTCTAGTTAAAAAAAGGACGTCTTACCTTGTAATTTCATGTACTTATTTAATAAGTGGTACTAGGAGGTGTTAAAAACCTAGGGGAGTATTATTTTCTAACTCAAAATACCCCCTTTTCGAGCAAAATAATTGATTTTTACTCATAAAAATCAATTATTTCCACAAAAAGGTGATTTAATTCATTTCCTATTTTTAAGGAAACATGTCGGGGACATATTTTTGACTTGTCTCCAGTCTAATTGTCCCTCACTACTGGTTAGTGGCACTTGAGGCGAGTTCTGAGTGACTTTGTGGCAAGTTAAGTTTACTTGGTGGAGATCTCAAGGAGAGGTGCGCCCTCTCTCATGGGAGGTGGCACACTCTCCTTGAGGGCGTCAATCCCAAGGAGGCACACACCTTCCCTCTTGAGATGTGGCGCTATCTCACTCACTTTGCTTGGAGTTGTGGCAACTTACCTTGAGTTTGCTGGAGATGTGGCATTGATCCACCCTCACACATGGCTCACCTCACATTGGGATATGTGCTCCCATCCTTGGGAATTGTGCCTCCTTTTGTTATTTAATCAAGCATACCCCTCCTCATTTGGTTAATGAGAGTTTGGGCTAGCTTGTGCTTGTACTGCTATTGTAATATTATTCTGGAATAAAAAAGGAAAGACTTTCTAGGTCACATTAGTGCGGTGTACCTTTTGTGTGGATGTTTGATGTTTAATGCTTATTATATGAGGTAACCGTAGGCTTAATATTGCATGCATTTACGTTATTTTTGGCCTTTGAAGGGGTGCTATCACCCAATAGGATAAGATCTCATTAAGATAATCAACTTTTTAGGATCTTATTTTTTTCTTATACTAGAGATATTAGATTTACATGTATTTTTGGTTGTATTAACATGTTATCTAAGTTTCTTGTGTAGGGATCACCATATTTAACGCATTTTTTGCAAGTTTTAAGTTTTTACAGGTCCTCATGCTTGGAGAAGTGGCAGGATTGCCTTGAGAAACCTTCCACAAGCTCTAAGGCTATCGAGAACAGAGTTCCTCATCACAATACCGAAGGACCCCATAGCCCAAGGAAATTTTGCATTCCAAGCTCCCTCTCTCTCTCCCTTTCATATTAAATTCAAATCTGGTTACATTTTCTTGCATGCAAGTTAGATCTATGTTTTAAAAGTAGATTGTAAATAGATCCATACACATGCATGCATGCATAGCTAGATCTACTTTATGATTTCATTTTCATTAATCATCTAAGTAGATCTGATAAAAAGGTCATTAGCGAGTTTTATAGCTAGATCTTAATGCTAAAAGGTAGATCCTAATTAAGAGCTTTAATTTCTATATTTTGGCAATCTTAGTGCCCGCTGTTCGCTGTCCAAACAGCAAACAAAAGCCACTAAAAAAGTTAGTTTATTGCTGATTTTCTTAGTCATTTTACTAATTTTTCATCTAACCTTCACTTGGGAAATTTTGCATGAGACTAACAACCTTTTACAGGTTGTTCTAAATTTTTGTTGCGAAATTTGCTTGCTGTTTTCTAACATTTCATGAACAGGTAGAAGGAAGCTCTGTTTGTTTCTCGTGGATCTGGAGTATCCGAGACCTCCCAAGGAGCCTAATCCTCTTTCTAATCACTTTCTTCCATCATTTTGTAAGTTTGCTGGATCCTTAGTCTATAAAAGGAAAGCAAACACTTCTATTCGAGATTGTAATTTGCGTTGATGTTTTTGGTAGCTGTGGGAGGTATTCACCTCCAAGGGACCTCCTACAGATTGATATCTTGAGAAGAGAAAACCCTTCTCTAGCAATGAGAGACAAGGTCATAAGTCGGCCCTATTATGAAAGTAATTTATCTGTAACTTATACAAGTCGACCCTATTATGTAAAGACAAATTAATATGCAAGTTGCACAAGTCGGCTCTATTGTGAAAGTAAAAAGGTGTGTCCCTTCGCTGTAATGAACTAATATAAAAACGTGCAAGTCATTCTCATTTGAAACACAACAACTCGCCCTCCTAACACATCTGAGGCAGCCATAGGAATACTAGTCTGAGGCAGCATAATTCGGCCTGATCTGAGACATTTCTGTAACATCATCTATCTATGTATTTGGGTGAATTTCTCTTGGATATCTTTCTGTAGCAGGTCTCCTACTCTGCTCGGGGGTGGCACTTGAGTATGCCTATGGTTGGGTGGTAATGAAAGAGCATTACCTATGGTTAAGCGAGCATACCCATTTTTTGTGTTATCTGTGCTTGGTTATTCTTCTTGAGGTCCTAATTATTTACTGCAGTTAGTCTAGCAATAAAATTTCAACATGGTATTAGAGCAGGTCCTGAAGAATACCATCTCTGCACAAACAGTTAAGAGCTATTGCAGGTACAGGAGAAGGGGCCGAGCCTTCTTTTAGCAGCCCTGTGATAAAATTAGAGGTTGGCCACAAGCTTATTGACTTGGTCGAGCCCTTGTATAGCCCTTGTTTAATCCTAACAAACCCTCACCATGCCTTTTGAAGCCATTTGGAACCTTGACTTGGTTCCCAAACACCCCAAAAAAAATGAATCTGCTTCACTGTGTTGGAGCAGCTAGGGAGCATTGAGGGAGTGTTTAGGGAGTGACGCTCCCTGAGCGCTTTTCCAAGGGAGTGTTCTCCCGAAAAACGCTCCCAGAAGGGAGTGTGCTTCGAGAGCGGGGGTGGGGGGGGGGTGCTCCCCAGTAGCGTAGGCCAAAATTGAGTCTTGTTGGGGCACCAATAAAAAACAAAATACATGTGCGAGGCCTGAAGGATGCAAGCAGCCGTAGTCAACTTCCTTGCAAAGGGGATGCTTTTATAATGCCAAATATGTAACTTACTCTATAGCCTTTGCAAGCACCAATACAACATAGCAACCGGTGACAACCCAATCCCAAAGGGTGTACCTAGATATTTGACTATAATCCTTGATGAATATGGGACCAATGATGGAATCCACTTAGGAGGGGAATCCAATACAAGAATCCAGTAATCAGTTTTATGAGCACTGATGATAGCCCTTGAAGTAGCACAAAATGTATCCAAGCAAGAAAGAGCCCCTCAACAAACTCTTGATCAACATCGACAGATAGGAGAGGATCATCTGCGAAATGGTTATTGACCATCTCTGAGTTATCTGGGAGCAAAATACCTCTAACTTGTCCTGCAATACTCATTGCCTCCCTTAATTGCAATCACATTATCCACTTCAAGACATAGGTTTATAATAATATAGTTGATCTTTTTCCCCGACTTATGCAATGGAGTTTAAACAAGAAATTCAATTAGAGGGAAATCCCAAAATTATTATTTGTCCCTTAATTGCAGTCACAACATCCACTCCAAGAAATAGGCTTATAATAATATGGTTGATATTTTGCATTGGCTTATGCAATGGAGTTAAAAAAGGCTTTTTTCTTACCAATTTTAAATTATTTAATGATAACAATTCAATTGGAAAGCTACTCAAATCTCCTGTTTTTTCTTGGTTTATAGGTTTTTTTCACAAGGTTTTTTAGTTAGTTTAGAGGAATTTGAAATTGTAATTAATTTACGAAGTTTGTATTGGTTTGTTTCCTTTCTTCACTTATTTGACAAAGCCTTGCTTATTATATGTTGGATATATTCTTTAGTAGGTAAAGCAACTATTGTTGGTAAACTCCTCCATTGTTTGTTGGTACATATGGTTTAGGTGACGTCTTTTGTCTCGATGAGCCTGCTTTATGTTGAAATATTGTAACTGCAAAGAATATTCTACTTATTATTGAGCTATTATCTTATAGATCAATCCCCTTTTGTGGATTGATCATTTTGGGCTTTGTATAAGACCAAATCCCCTTTTGTGGATTGGTCAAACCCTAATTATATGTTGCTAATTAAGAAGTCGGCCCCCAGGCCTAATTAAAGTGGTTTTAACCACTAAGTGAAGAAGTTGGCCCTGCTTGATGAAGAGACACCACCCTAGCGCCTGCCAGCCAGTATAAATAAGAGAGGCTAGCGCCTCATTAGCTCACTCACTCAAGTCACTCATCTAAGTTTGAAGGAAGTTGAAGTTGCCAGTTGCCGGAAGAAGGAAGAGAGAGGCGCATTGCTCAGTGTTGGATATTCTCTAGTGTTTGGTTTATTATCTTGGCATTGTATTGGCTATCTATATTAAGGAAGTTTTTGTTGGGTTTTCTCCCCCATGAGGGTTTCCCAGGATAAATGTTGTGTACCTTGTGATTGTGTATCTTTCAATGATCCTGCTTATGCTATTATTGTCTAGTAAATTGAAAAGAACTTAATAGCTGCTCTAAATTTAACACTTTATTTGTCTTCATTTGATAAGATTGTGTCTTTTCATCAACAATTGCTTGTATACATTATAATTTAAATAACATTAATTTGGTGGATGGCAACTTTTTACTTATTTTGAATTACACTAGGAAGAGATTGTCCAAATATGTAAAGTGAAGGTATGCAGAGTCTTATTTGACATTATATGTTTTCTTTGATACAGGAAGCAGCCTGGGATTCCCTATTTGAATTGGTTGTTTCAGGAGACATCAAGTCATGTAAGACACTATGCCATGGCATATGTTGTGGAAGAAGTTTTGTATTCTATGTTAACAAAAGTAACTTCAGAATGTTACAGTGTTATGCATTTTCTTTAAGATCTCTTTGCATTGTCATGTGCACTTTCTTTATGATCTTTCATCTAACCTTCTATCATCTCTATAAGCTCTAGTTATTTTTTCATTGATTTTTAGCAGTCTGTTTGTTTATGCTTTACAATATCTTTGATCAGTGTGGTTTTAGTTTATCAGTCGTGTAAGATTTATATTTCATTCTTCCATGTACTTTTGTCTTTTTGAAATTGTGTATGACAAAATTGTAGTTATGGCATTACATATTTTCTTTCTATAACTGTTTATTTCCTCTTCTGAACACACTGGCCTATGAATATTGTATATCATCGTAGTTATCGACCTTTCGTTCTCCCTTGATACACCCAGATCGTATGGGATATTGATCCTTCTCGCATATGTCTTGGATCCTTCATGGATCTGTATTCAAAAGGGATACCACATGGACTTCTACAGGATTCTTTTTAGGTACGTCAGGGACTGATTTCCATGTTGTATCCTCCACTTGGAAAATAAAATTAAATAAATGAACATGCACAACAATTTCAACAACTAGACAATTGAGTATATCTCATTAGACTTGATTTCTGCTATACAACCACCTATCAACTAGAGCTCACCTTGTGCAAGAATTGTTATCATGTACATATATTTCAATTAGTAACCTTATATTTGAAGAATTATATGAAGATTATTTTTAAATCTTGTTGCCCAGATAAAATTGAGGTCAAATTAGTATGATATTAAGCAAGATCTATTTTTCATCTACTTGAGCGTTGTTGAAGCAATCATTTTACAACTTTACAAGTAATGATATTCAAAACCACATAATACTGTGCAAAGGTCATAAATGAAAATCCTTTTTTACATGTAATATAGGATAATTTTTGCAGCCAACTTTTCTTCTTCATGACATCTGATTTCGAATTAGTATCATACTCTAAAACAATATTTTTTCACAGTTGTGCCTGTTATCACTTAGCATTGTCCTCTAGGGAAATCAGTCCCAATGGGGTCCACACATTCCATTTTGGAGGCCTGTCTTGCACACATGTTGAGGCATGTTATTATTATATTGAATTGAAGAGGGGCTGCCCCCTTTCTTCATGGAGTTAGTTAAGCATTGATGACATTCGACATGTCTTCTTCATGGATTTGGTGCCTTGTTTCATGGATCCACTTTCCTGACACTTGATTTGTTGAGGATGTCCACCCTTTTGCTTCCATGCCTTATTATTTCGATGTTCTACTTGGAGATCTCACACTTTCTATATTTGGAGGTTTGACTTGATTTAAGCCCTATTTTGAGATGTCCACCTTAAGGAAGTAGCTTGCACTCATGTCAATGCTCATGGTTGAGGATGTCCCATATTTGAGGAGCTTTATCACACATTTACTCATGAATGGAGGAGGACGCCTTACTCATGATGCTACATGTGCCATCTTATGAGGGTCTTACTTGGTTTTTCCATGGTTTGAGGACATTTCACCTTGGAGAACTACACATCCACATTGGAGTGAATCTAGGAGGTTTCAAACCCTAGATCTAGGGTTTCATTGCACATTTTTAGGGAGCTCTATACTTGGATCTTCTTGGAGACTAGATGTTAGAGATTTGACATGTTCTATGTTCTCTTTGATGGAGACGTCCCACCTTCATGGAGCTACTTTGTTGGAGATTGGTACACATGGATTGACCACTTTGTATTTTATGCATTATTGCTTAATTGGTTGGAGGATATTGTTTCTTTATTTCTCCCTAGGCTAGATCTAGGTTAGATAAGGGTTTGCTCTCTTCATTGTTTCCCATGGTTGGATTTTTGGAGTTTCCACTCCTTGGAGCTTAATGGATATATCTTTCTTGGAGCATAGGTGGTGTCTGAGGGTTTCTTTCCTATCAAGGTGTGGCTTATTGTTCTAATTCTTTCTATTGTTGCTTATTATCGTAGAGTTTCTAGTACTAATCTCTTGATTCATCCATCACCTTTTCTACTTCATTATATTACAAAAACATTGTTTTGCTAGAGCCATCTCTTCACATCACCTTTGAGTTTCATTGTTATAGCTTTAGTAATCCTAATAACTAGGGATATGCCCCTTGAGTTGGAGAAGAGAATCTAAAGTGAGAGGATAGGTTGCTTAGGTGATAGTGGTGACCGTCCTAGTAGTTCCCTCTCGTGTTGCAACTTGTGGATTAGGGATTTTATTAGTAAGTGCGAGTTGAGGAGGTAGTACATCCTCTCCAGAAATGGGAACATTGCTGCCATGCCCTCTTGAAGAAGCAATTGTTGGAGCCTCCTCATCAAACAAATTAAGGTGAGACATGGCACTTAATGTCATATCCAAGTTAGCCAACTTTGGTTCCGCATCACATAGTTTGGTGGGCCTCGATTTTTATTCATCCTTCTTGTGTGATGGAAGGTGAAGGATGGAATGAACATACACAGGTTCCTCACCCTTCTTGTAGCCCAATATGTTTCGCTTCATTGAATGGATGAAGCCATATGTACTCCAATTCCTCTTTACTGAAGAGAAACTAGCAACCTGTGACAAGATCCTTATTACTAACTTTTAGATATTTGGGATTTCCCCACCATGGAAGTTCCACTAATCAATTAGAGTTAGTGAGGTATTATCCCGCATAGCCTCAACATCTGCACCCAAACCCTTGGATCCCAGAAAATGTGAAAACTCCAAACGGATCTAAACCCTTATATCAGGATATACAAATAGTTTTCTAAAAGCTTTCTTAAACCCTTATGACACTTCTAGGTCCTTGTTTGGTGCAGTTCTTTCTGGATCACTCATCAACTGTGCAGAATAGTATTTGTGATTCACTGCATAGGCCAAAAGGTGCAATGGGGTGGTCATATTGTTCCACCTTTTGGTCAATATGTCGTTTACTTCATTGTAAAAAACTTCATTTGGGACTTGCTCCTTGGCATTGATGACCTCCCTTATCTTCTCTATTATGGAGTCAATGCCGTCACACACCTCTCCCAAAATAGGTCTATCTGTGTTGAGCATTTAGAGCAAATCCACAATTGGCTTAGAAAATGCCAAGAGGTACTCCACCCTATCCCACCATTCATCATCAACAACCATCCTCTTGACTGCTTGTGCTCTTTCACTTTGGGATTGCCTTTGTTGAGTCCAAAGATAACTACATACCATTGATTGTAAGGCTTCTTTCACTTGCACAAGCCTCGTCAAGCATATGATGTCAGAGGCAAAACGAGTCTCAACAACCTGCAAGTGCCAAGATTTCAATCAATTAAAACTGAGATAATAGATTAGAATTTAGAGTCCTAGAATTTATGAAGTAATGTTTGGGTACCTTAAGAAGCTCTAACTTCACAAATTCTCGATAAATGACTTGGGACATGTGACAATTTGTGATAAAGCCTTGACTTTTCTTTCCCTCTTCAAAAATTTGTCTAATCCACCCACGTTGGGTACCCATGTTGCTCAACATGAGGTTAAATGAATTTACAACACATGGGGTCCAAAAGATGTGTTGATATTTACCTTCGACAATTAGGTTCGCTACTCTACACATATTTGCGTTGATTTTTGTGACCTGGGCAACATTTTTTGTCCCCACAGATTCAATTGCTTCAATCAAAATGTCAGCAATGAAGTGAGCATCCTTTTGCTTCCCTTGAAAATCAACTTCCTTAAAAAATATTGCCCCTTTAGAGCTTTGAGCAATCACATCGATCAAAGGCCTATCCCTATGATCTTTCCATCCATCAAAATTGATGGACACCCATGAAATGTGTAATGAATTACAAATGGGATTGAAGGCACCCTCCAAACGTAACTTCTCAGCAGTCAAAAGTGTAGTGCAAACCTTTTCGTAACCAGGGCCCTTGTACCCTTTTGGGGCTTCATTAACTTCCTTAATCATCACTGCTCAGTAAGGGATCGTACTAGGTTAAAAGGAAGTCCATTTGTAGAAATGCATTGGCCTATAGCTTCAACTGTGATGCCCCGAGCGTCATTATTAAAACCCTTTTCTAATGGTCCCAAATTAGTCCGCTTTGAAGGAGTGTTGATTTCACAAGGGGGCTTAGTTACCTGACACATCCAACCCTCCCTCGTGTCGTGTAGCCTATGTGTCAGACACATGTTTAGGACATGTCATGTTCACATGACACTCATGTCTTGAAAATAGAACACGTGTTCTGCTCAGAAAAGGACCTGGGCTCATGTTTACTCATGCAAGTTGCAGTTGTGAGGTGTTTCAGTGTGCAACTGAGGGTTATGTTTCCTAATGCTATTTAAAGAGGTCCCCACCCCCTCCATTTCACCCACCCTAGTAAAAGTGACATTCTCCTTATCTTTCATTTTCATCCTTTTACTTAAATTTTTAACATTACCATTAACCGTTTCAGGATGTTTGAGAGTGGTTCGAATCTCATTGGACTTCATATGGAGAAAGTAGAATTTTAGGTCCCATTCAAAATTCAGCAGACTTACCGGTTTTCAGGATTTCAAGATTGGCAAGATTGGAATGTTTCCACTGGATTCTATCATGTATGAGGGTATGGAACTGACATTTAATCAAGGGCACCAAGCCCTTTATGTACCTCGATGTTGGTGGCATTCATCGTTGAACTCTTCTATCACGACCCTAGTAAAAATGTACCCTTCACTCAAGTATAAACTCTTCTGTTGAACTCTTCTCTTTGTCATCGTGTCAAGTGACTTAGTGGTGTATGTGTACACCAACCTTTGTCTTATTTGCAGGCACTGGGCAGAGAGAAGAGTGGTTGAAGGGAAAGACAAAGATGTGGGATGTGTTTCTTGATGACATCAGTTTGGACAACAGTGTTTAGTTGGCAATGTCATCATTTATGTTAGTAAGTTAGTAACTTAGTAGTTACTAAGTTAGTACTAGTTATATCATTGAATTTGTATCATTATCATGTAAATGTTTACAGTTTAATTACTTCATTTTTGTATGTGTAATTCATAATTTAAATTTTAATATATATATATATATATATATATATATATATATATATATATATAATGTGTCCTCTGTGTCCTGTTTCCGGGGGTTGTCGTGCCCATGTCGGATACTTGTATTTCTGTGTCCTCCGTGTCCCGTGTCAGGTGACTTAGCAAGGGGGCAATAGAGGCCTTGATGAAGCTGCTCCCAGTCTTGTTGGTTGTTTGGTTTGAAAGAGAGGGTTTGACTCTACAGCTTTAGCATCTGCCTCATCCTATTCTTTCTTATATTTTGCCATCTTTTTCTTGCTCAAACCCTTTCCATCTGTCCCATTTGGATTAGGTGGGCCAGTGCATGCTCTAATTCCATTGTTCTTCGTACCAATTAAATGTGCTTTCACCCAGGTGTAGGATGCCTTGAATTCCTTTTTACATTCACTACAAATTCATACCAATGAAGCCCCTCCTAGGATCGTCCCCACAACAGTGACATATTTCCAATGAGGAGACTTTGGATCATTTTTCTCTTTAGTGGCAGATTCAATTCCCCCAACATTCAGGGACAGTGATTCCATGATGAATATAGCCTGTAATACCAATAAAATAAACCAAAAATGATAATCAGAAAATAAGATTTGCAGACTGCAGATCTGATATATTCTATGTTGCACTGGTTTTGGGGATGGGGGGACGAGTTTCCGGGACGGCTAGAGCGCACCCCCAAATTTCTTAGGGGACGGCAAGTTGGGGATGACAAT
>JASDQU010099747.1:427972-471349 GCA_032191745.1 Picea mariana
TATATATATATATATATATATATATATATATATATATATATAATTGAAAATAATAATAATAATAATAATAAATATTTAAAAATTCAACATACATGAATGCTAGTTTTAATTTTCTACATACATATAAATATTAATATACATATGATAGTTTTAATTAAAACTATAAATATACATAATTTATATGTATTTAGTATTAATATGATAGTTTATGTATATGATAGATTTAGTACTAAAACTGTATTTAGTTTTAATTTATATTTATAATGAAAACTATTAGTTTTCTAAATACATATAAATTATGATAGTTTTAATTTTCTACATACATATAAATACATATAATTATGTTACATGTATATTTATAAAAATACATATAATTATGTTACATGTATATTTATAAAAATACATACATATAAATATAAAATAATAAATGTTAAAAATTCACAATACATGAATGCTGTCTGCCATGGCCAATCCAAAGGCAAGCCAATGAATGAATTGTGCCACGCATTTCCCTTCACCGTTATCCCCCTTCAGTCGGTCAACTTTCGTTGCTCCGGTTTAGCTTGGCGTACACCATTCTTCGCTTTTATAAACGATGCACTCTTGCGTTTCCATGATGCAACATCTATCTGAATTGGATGCATGATCCTTACACCTGGTAAATAATAGATATAAATTAGAACATTGAAATAAATTAAAACATTGCAATAAAAATTTAACACGTTAATAAATTTGAAATTTGAAAGCTCAGCCCCTGACTGTTGGCGGCAAATAGAGGAGAAGAGAGCTAATTCTGGATAAATGCTGGTCATGTGGACTTGGCGAACAGAGAAGTCGCTTTAAGGGTGTGCGCCGTAGAAGAAGCCCGCAACCAGTCTGTAGCTTAAGCCCGTGACCAGACTGTTGGATGAAGTCTGTGCCAGACTGTTGGAGAAGAATGAGAGGGTGTTGTACCCAAGCCGTTCCGTAATTTTGCGAGGGATGGATTGGAAATGCCATGGAAGTCCCCGATGGCGTTCCCACTGTTTTGGGAACATTCCCAAGGTGTTCTCAAGTCCCCAGAATGCTGGAACGCAAGGGACAAAGGGTTTTTTTTGGCGGGGATGCGTTCCCATGCAACATAGGATATATTCCATCTGTAGCAAGCTAGCAGCATGAGCAAACCTTCCAAGTTCTCAGCTTTGAATGATAAACCTGATACAGGAAGAACATGTTTTTTAAACTTTGCTTTTTTAAAGTTTTTGTTTTTAATTTTTTTTCAAATTTGTTTTTTTTTTTGTTAATATGTATTTTTTTTCTCTGTTTTAAACTTTTATTTTTTATTTTTTCTTCAATTATGTTTTTTAATTTTTCTATTTACTTCAGAATTCTTTTTTGTTTTGATAGGATCTAAACTTTAAAGGCAGTCAGAAGAGTCATGGGGTTTGTTGTTGTAATGTATCTAGTAGATACATTACAACAGCAAACCTCATTACTATTCTAACTGTAACAGCAACTTTGAAAATCAGAAGACCCCAATACAATGTATTATTTAAAATTTTAAAGTCTAAATAGTGAAGACTAACTGTAGTTTGTAACAGCATATCAAGTGCAATCTGTAACTGTAGTCTAGTGTAGTCTGTAACAGAAATGTTGGGTATCTGTAACAGCAAGGTTCAAGCAACAAGAACTTAAGAAGCAAGCTTCAGGTAGACTCCTAGGAAGGAAAAGCATTGCACTAGTGACTAAATTAATTGTACAGGTCTCCACAGCATGAATTAAAAGAATAGTTTCAGCCTTCAGGACTCCACAGTATAGCAGAAATAATAAAAGTTTTCAGGACAGCAAGGCCCAAGCAGCAAGAAGTAAGCTACAGGTAGTTGGTGTACATATCTCATACCTAGAAATGAGGACTCCTGAGTTGCAGCTCCAAGCTCCAAGCTGGAACTCCAAGTAATTCGATTAACCCTTAAGCATTCAGACTCCAGTTCAAATGCTCAAGCTGTTGATGATTGCAGCTTCATGAGACATTCTCCAGGTCGTTCTCCTCTGGACTGAGTTGAGACGATCTGTGAGAACGCCCATGTGATGGGTGAGTCATACTCCTATGGACTGAGTTGAGATGACATGAGATGGTCTCCTGTTTGACTCCTATGGACTTAGTTGAAGTCGACTTGAGATGGCTCTCCAGTTCATACTCCTATGGATTTAGTTGAGTTGATCTGTTTGAGAGTGACGTCCTTGTGATTGAGCACAGGTGGACGTGTCCCTAGTGGCGAAGCACTAGAGGATGTGTGAGATCCCTTGCTATATTGTCAAAGAGTAAGACTTTGGTAAAACCCTAATTTGTATTGTAAAGGGTACAAGTCGGCCCCACCATGTAAAGATAATTAATATTGTGTAAAAGATTAATTATATTATTGAGTTGTAGAAGTCAGCCCTATTGTGCCAATAGACACATCTTATTGTTGAGCTAGGTCATGTATTTATAGGAGAGATACATCCCCATTGTGGGTCATATCTCATTCTCACATAACATATTGTGGAGGTCTGAAATTTAGTGTGCACTTCTCTTAGGCGCTAGCTTTCTTGGTCATAGACCACCCTCTTGTGTGCACTAGGGTTTGTGGTGAAAGGGTGATCTTCTGTTGACTCTATAGCAAAGGATTGCTGGGTATTTCCCTTGTTTGAGAAGAGTTTTCCCAGGATAACTTCTTGTGTCTTGTGCATGGTTATTCTTCTTGTGATCTTGGTTACTGCAACTATTGTATATTGTATTGCTGCATTGTTTATGGTTCAAGTTCATGCTAAATTGAAAGAAACCACATGTGCTTGAGCTAAGCATTAAAAAATTCAACACAAGCAAGCCCGTTGCTGAAGTGCTCAAAAATCAAGATTGGTATTTGATGTGTGCTTTAGAGGGGGGCAAATGGTTTTATTTATAAGTTTGAGGGGTCGTTAATATAGGTAAGGTGCTTTTAAGATTTCAAAGTTCAATTTCCAATTAGTAAAACGATTTTTTGTCACCCAAACTGCTGAAACATACCACGATTTTTTTCTGAGACGTGGCACTTTTTACCTAATCCATATTCAAAATTGACCGATCCATATCCGATTTTGATACTTGGCATTTCAGAATTTTTGAAATGGTAGTGATACGTTTCAAGGCCATATTCCCTCCATTATAGAATCTGAAACGAGGATCAGTGTTTCGAGGGCCTAGCCTGATGTTTCTGGTAACTTGGCCTTGGGCACAAGGAGGGTATCCCTAGAATTGGATCATTAAAGCTATGCAATGGAGGCTCAAGATACAATGGAGAAATAGCTTTAGAAAAAACATAAATTGTAGTATAGATTTTATAAATAGAATGGATGGAGGACAAATACTAGTACTTATCCAACTTGGGAAATTGTAGTCGATAAAGGAAAGTAAGAGGGATGAAAAATAGATGAGTGGGGATGGGGAGAAGTGCTGACTTGACATGCAAAATCTCACCTAGGAATGCACCACTATATTGCTAGAAAATAGTAGAATAAAGGCCCTACAAAGGCACCCTATGCACTAACATGCAAAGACGACAGAGGGTGATCTTACTTCTTTCTGAAAATTACTGAATAATCTTTCAATGAAATGACATCCAATAACCATTCAACTCAATAGTAAAAACATCAAGAGCATTTGATAGAATTCACCTCATCCAATGTTCTTCTCCAATGACCAAGTCGCCCTAAAATGGAGCCCTTAGTGCATCAGAATGAAAAGTAATTTCCAGCAATCGTAAATCAGCAATATGGAAGAAAATGGAAGCCACACTTACATAGAAACCCTTACATTCACATTCACCTTCATAAGATATTCATCTAGGCTCCAAAAGAGGTATTTTTCATTAAGCCAACCATTTTCAACAATAACGAGAGAAAATCCTTATATAGATTTGAGTCCTCCATCTCCCTTACAATAAAATAATAATTAGTGGTTTCTAGATCCACTTTCTTCTCCAAGAAAAATATTAGAAAAATACGAAAGTATTACATGATGGGCTATCTAAGACAAAAACATCCAACAAAATAATAAAAATAGTGCAACAATGATGAAGGAGATTTCACAAGTCTCTCTCTCAAGTAAAACTTCTTCTTGAATGAAGCCATCTTTGACCAAGTGTGAAGGCTTGATGTGCCACATGGCCTTCTTGTGCAAATGCCCCTCTTAAAATATCCTTAAAACATGCAAATATTAGCTCTATGTGAAAGGCATTCTCCACCATGTGCATTCGTTATCTTACTCTTCCCAAATAACCAAAATGCGTAAGCAACAAAGGTGGGGTATTCCTAAAAAGGTTGGTTAAAATGTGGCGAGGGTTTTAAGACGACAAATTTGCAACCACCATAACTCCCTTAATTTTTGTTGGAATTTTTGTTATGACCACAATTATGAAATCTTGCAGCCATTCTACATCTACTGGGATTGATGTGGCAACAATTTGGGCACTCTATCAAAAGATATATGCAAATGAGCTAGGACGCCCCTCCAATAAAGTTATCAAACTCCTCCAAAAGTGGATCTCATAGATAAGTATGCAAGCAATGGTCCATTAGTTGTTATAAGAACTCCTCAAACATAGGGTGACCTCAAATAATGTGCCAAGGCATAGATCGACGTGCAATCAATGAACTCTTCTCAATCCAAGGGACAAAAGAGGGACGTCCTAGGAGAATGTGCATCAAGGGTGGGTGCTCTCCAAAGTAAGAATAAAATAATCTAAAGCAAGGGTCATAATGTGAAACTATTTGCCAAAACCACCAACTGCCTCAAAAACCATGGGTCAAGAAGGAGGGTGCTCTAGGAATGTGTGAAATAAGATGAAGTGCTCTAGGGAAGTGTGCAGATGTGGAGTGCTCCTCACGAAGGCATCTCATCTCTCAAGGATCCCAAGATAAGCAATGTACATCACATCCGTCCAGTTAAACCATCATCAAACTCAAGGTGCACAATTCAATTAATATCATGCCAAAATGTAAGGAATGTCTAAGTTAATAGGTGCTCCTGTCCAATGTACACCAAGATTAATATGAATGCACACATGCCTAACTATCAAGAACTACCTCAAGGCAACAAATCCAATAATGACCCGCAATACTTAGGGAAAACTCTTAGTTGATGGGTTTGCCTCTCCATGTAATGTACTATGGGTCAACAAATAAATCCAAGAAGCTCACCAAGGCTTGTGCTCCATCAAGTCAAACATGTAAGCCTCCAACATATGGAATGATGATGATACCAAGGTGAGATAATCCACAAACAAATATGCATCAAAGCACCAACACCTTGGATTGAAAGCCAA
Source organism: Picea mariana (assembly GCA_032191745.1). Taxonomy (NCBI): domain Eukaryota; kingdom Viridiplantae; phylum Streptophyta; class Pinopsida; order Pinales; family Pinaceae; genus Picea; species Picea mariana. The sequence goes on from JASDQU010099747.1 coordinate 433,294, forward strand.
AATTCTCCAAAGCCGCCTGATGGGGTAAGGTCTTCAATATGGCAGAAACCTCATGCTATATGAGGGGTAAGACTTGACTCCACATGGGGACGTGCACTCTAGTTGAGAGTGTATGAGAACCTCAAATCTCTAGCATACCTGCTATATCCTGTCATAAGAAATAGAGAAAATGTGTGGCAGGATAGGTCAAGACTCTCATCCCATATCCCCACATTTCAAGTTCATAATGTTGTTGTTCAAGTTACCAAAATTCAAAAGTGGCTTTTACAAAGAAAGGCATAAAGCCAAAATGGCAAAGGGAACACAGAAAATAAAACCTAATGCTTGTGAATCAAGCTTATTCTTACTACCCTACAACTAATATAGGAAGAAACAAATGCAAGTTGAAGTCAAATAGCCAATGCAACCACCAAATGAGCTCATCAATAGCATGAGGTCTTCCCCTATGCTTGGTCACAAACCAAAGCAAAGGATATATCAATCATCCAGGAGACATGGTGGAATCTCTATCATTGCTTGGTTGGAAAATGAAATGTACTTTGGAAAAAGGGAAACAAAACCAAGATCATGCCAAGGATGGAATGCACCACTGCAAGCTCTCTCTATCCATTGGTGGATAGGGCTGATGTAATCACCATCTCAAAAACATGTGTAATGATCCCAAGCCATTATGCAAGGATCATCACGGTTTTGGTGTCTTTTTAAAACTTTTTCTGGTTGTGGTATTTCGTCAAACAGTTTGCTGATCTACTTGTTTAGATGTGTTTATATGTGTGTATGTAGCAAATAACAGAAAGAGATAACCATGGAACATACCTCAACCATATGCAATAAGATAGACAAGCCAAAACATTTCAAATCTTCTTTATTCATAAAATAGAAGAACCTGCTACAATGGAGATGTCGATCTGGAATGCTCAACAGATGGCCAAGATGATAGACAATGGATAACAAGTATGAGCTGCTACAAAATGCTCCTGACAATACAAAATAAGCCTCCAAAAGCTTGGTAAGAGATGAAGACCAATGCTAAGTGCCAAACCCCTCACTGCTGGAAGATGCCACGCTTTGCTGGATAACTGAAGCTCCTCGACAATTCGGCCCTGGTGCCAAAGATGTCCAATCACCTCCAGAAAGATGCCAAACAGTAGATCGGGTGATGGTAAGAACAACCCAGGTGCCCGAATCTCCAAGATCCCTCTCAACCTCTGTAGATCTGAACTCCTCCACTAAATGGTGCGCCCCACTGGATGACTGAAGCCCTAGATAATTCGGCCTCCAAATGCTCTGAAACTCCCCAGGAATATAGATCGGGACACTGCAAGTCACTAGGTGAAGTCTCAGGGTCAGATCTGAAGTGTAACTCCTCCAAACTGATTAGATCTGAATCTCAAAAACGCCCTCCTTCTCTTCAATTTGTCTCACTGCTCTAAGAAATAATCTGAGCCATAAAACTCAGAAAGCACTAGGAATGACGGTGAAGACCCTGCAAGAAGAACCTAGGTGATGGAATCTCCAAAAGCCCTTGCCAATCTCCTACAACGAATCTCTATCCAAGGATGGTGCGCCCCTCTTGCTGGAAACCCTCAATTGGTGCGCCCTCTCTCTATCTGCACATGAAACTGATGTAGAATCCTCCTGCAACTGAGTAGATCTGGAACTAGAATGGTGTGGGAGAGTATTGCATCCTCGAGACCAAGCTTGGGAAAAGCTAGGTGGAATCTTTCACCACCGAATCGTCCTCTAGGGTTTGTTAAGTCAAAACCCTCAAAACCCCCAATGTTGGGCTCACTAGCTAAAAGCCAGAAATCCAAAAGATAAACATACATGAATGAATGAGAAGAGGCCCTTGCCTTTCCTTTATACTTTTTGGCTCACCTTGTCCCTCCAAAGTGACTTTCATTTTATTAATAATTAATTAATTAATTAAATCACTTTAATTAATTAATTAACCTTTTTACCTTTGAAAAACACCTTATCTCTCCTTGTGGCTTCCTTGGCCACTGAAAGTCACTTCTAGCCATCCCATCCTGTAGTGTTTCTCCTCCCGATTCCAATGAGCTATTACACTGAGAGGTTCCTCCAAGTAATGTGCCCAAAATGACCTCTTCAATGATTTCAATTAACTTATAGCTCAAATAGTCAAAATCATGGAAATCGTCGGAATGCAACGAAACCAAAGCCAACCTGTGCGGAATGGCTCATAATGATGGAATATGATCATCAATGCAAGCTGGACCCCACAATGCCTCTCAAATACCCCTGTACTCGCTATAACATCCATCTAGCTACTCTGGTCATCATAAATCTTTGCACTGTGATGATGTCCCAAAGTGGGGACATTACAACATGCATAGGGAAAGCCTTCATTAAGCCATGAAATATCTTCATTGACATCCTCAAGCAACAAGGGGTTAGGCAGCTCCACCAAAAGTTTGCAACAACCTCCTTGGCTTCCAAGCATGTATATTAAGAATGAGGATATATATCAGATCTGGAAAAATACATTAACTCATGACATAAGGCATGCTGCCTTCTCTTAGAAGTCTGGAAATCCCTGCAATAAAACATCAATTGAAAAGGCTGTTGTCCTAGATATATTGCAGCTTCAAAAACACTCTCCTTTGATGGTTTTTTATACATGAATTGAGTAAGAGATGAAGCCATCAATGGTTGTTCATCAACTAAGTAAAATGATTCACATATCTCCATAACCTTTGGCAAACCCTTGTATTTCTTGAAATTTCTCAAAATCCATGATGACGGCTGCTGGCATGTCCTCATGCAAGTGCATCTCATCATCACCATGTCTCTCTCCCGGATCTGAAATATCATGCACAAGTAGCTCATGAGATGAAGAAAGTTTGGTCTTCCAAAGACTTCTCATCACACATGGCATGAAAGCTATGTGAATCTTCAATATGCTCTTCTTCTACATAACCAACATCCCAATTCTTGCAAAATGTCTTTATCAAACCTGCAAGTGAAGGTATCTCCCTTGGACAACTATCATAAAACCAATCTATTGCATCATCTTCCAAGGAACACACAAACATTTTGGTCTTGGCATCCTCGTGGACAACATTGAATCTTGAAATGAATTCAATGAAAGATGTAACATGTAGCAAAGATGAGTCATTATGTCCATAGGAATTTGGGATGTGCTTGCCCCAGTCCAGTTTACGGAATTGATTTGGATACCCTGTGATACCCGAGAAATGTAAAGGATTGAACCTCCCCTTCATCCATGATTCTTCTAAATAAGCCATACTTCTTTACGTCAATCTTTAAAATGACGAGTTAATATGAAATTTGAGTAATATATAACCATCATACCTCAATTCAAAGTTGTTGAGTTGTTAGGTGAGTCTTCAGATATGCCTTCAAATATGTTGGATGTCTTGACCTCTACAAACAACAAGCTCTTCGACAATCTTCAGGGAACAAGGCTTAATTCCTTCGTGGAGTTGTCAGAATACGATCTTCAAGAAAAATCCTCATCAATCAATGTATTATGACTACTGGTCCCTGGATCTCCGGGAAATGGACTTTATCCCTGACAACAATGCCAAAATGTTATTTCCCAAAGTAGCACTCGAGTGATAAAGCTCAAAGCAGAAGTGCAACCTTGAGGGAACTAAGAGGGGTTGTCCATTGTCATCACAATGATTCCTTCTCTCAATTTGGCTAGGGCCTGCTCCAACACGAGGAGGGTATCCCTAGAATAGAATTACTAAATCTATGCAATGGAGGCTCAAGATACAATGGAGAAATAGCTTTAGAAAAAGATAAATTGCAGTATAGATTTTATAAATAGAGTAGATGGAGGACTGAGACTCGTGCCTATCCAACTTGGGCAGACAGAGTCAATAAAGGAAACTAAGAACACTGAAAAATAGATGAGTGGGGATGGTGAGAAAAGCTGTTTTGATGTGCAAAATCTCACCTAGAAATGCACCATTATATTGCTAGAAAAGAGTAGAATCAAGGCCCTTACACATGTTCTCTATGCATGAACATGCAAAGACGACAAAGGGTGATCTTACTTCTTGCTGAAAAGTACTGAATTATCTTCCATTGAAATGACATACAATAACCATTCAACTCAATAGTAAAAATAGAAAGAACATTATATAGAAGTCACCTCATCCTATGTCCTTCTCCAACGACCAAGCTGCCCTAAAATGGAGCCCTTATTGCAGCAGAATTAGAAATAATTTCCAGCAACGATAAATCAGCAATATGGAAGAAAATTGAAGCCACACTTACACAGAAACCCTTACAATCACATCCACCTTCATAAGATATTCAAGTAGGCTCCAAAAGAGGCGTTCTTCCTTAATCCAACCATGTTTAACAATGGAGAGAGAAAATGCTTATATAGATTTGAGCTCAATCTCCCTTACAATAAAATACTAATTAGTGGTTTCTAGATCCACTTTCTTCTCCAAGAAAAATATTAGAAACATACAAAAGTATCACATGATGGGCTCTCTAAGACAAAAACATCCAACAAAATAATATAATAGTGCAACAATGATGAAGGAGATTCCACATGTCTCTCTTTTAAGGAAAAGAGCCGATTCACCATTTTTACTCATGGATTTGACCCATGGCTCATTTGTATGGCGACTCCTTTTAACAGATTAGTGTGGCAGCTCTCTTGGAGTGACCTACATTTTGTCCACCTTTAATCATGTCCCCCCTTTATGAAAATCGATGGGTTTTCAACAAACTTAGGATAAAAAGGGGGCCTTTTTAATATAATGTCATTTCCCCTTTTTTGTCACTTTGGCATACATTAAGATATAATTAATAAAAAGGGATGGCCCTTTTTAATATAACTTTTAATAATGCCTCTTAATGCCCTTTTATAATGTAAAGTAATTTTCCCTTTTGTAGCTTAGGATATAACTTTAAAATGCCCCTTTATTTGCCCCCTTAGTCTAGCTTTGCAGAAACCATGTAAAACCCCCAGATTGAAATTTTTTCGAGACATGGGTTTTGTCCGGGACATGATTTGCTTGTTCTCTGCTATTGAATTTACCCTCTTAGGCCATGTTTATCCCGTAATTATGCTTGCGTGACCCTTCGACAATTGATTTTTGCTTACAACCCATCCTTTTTCCAAAACTTCAACGTGGCATGTCAACTATGCATGATTGCGGTCAATTTGAGCCCCTGTTGTATTTTCGGCCCCGAGACCCCGTGCACTGGGATTTTGTGATATGCCTCGAAAAATGTGAGATGATGAAATTTTGTGAGATTGCCATGTTGAGAACCGAAAATGATAAATGCACCATGGCCAAGGAATGCATACAAACTCTACAAGACAATGACCACGTGGGTAATGACATAGGTGCGCAAGACCATGGTCGGGCAAGCCGTACAATGTGCGATCACTCCTACAATAGAAAGATGGCTCTTATGAAACCATGTGTCTCAATGGGTCCACCTCAAGTCCTCCAATCCTATCCAGGACGAAAGAAAGTGAGGGAGCAGACTAGAAATACTGATCATGGCTGACTACAAATTCCAAGAGTCCATAATACATAATCCTCTACATGGCCTACAAGGCTTTGACTTGCATCCTTGGGCTTACAATGGTGTAGCCAAATGAAAAAATGTAAGGTACCTCCTGGAGAGGTAACACAACCACCATAGAATGATACTCCACACGTTGAATAGCCTTTAATTGCTCAATAACACAAGATAAGATAAGATAAGATAATTTTATTAATGTCCAACTAATGACCACAAAGTAGGTCAAAGGGACTGTTGAGTACAATGATGTCCATTCAAAGCATGAGTACCAAACGGTCTCCTATAAAGAGATACAATGCATGAAGTAAAGAGTAGACAATGCAAACTGGGCTGAAGTATGAGGAATTTCAATTGCAACCACAAAGTTCCGCAATGGGGCGGAGATGCACTGGCGGAGCAGATCTAGGAGCTAATAGGTCTAAGGATCAAACCCATCTCTCCTAACATCCGAGGATGAAAGAAGGAAACTCAACAAAGTTTGTTGGCTCGACGAAGAACTATTGGGGAGTGCAGACCGTCCCCTGAATCGTTGCCTGGCAGGGTGCGCACGCTGCTGAGGTCTGGAGGTCCCACAGATCCTCATTGATTTAGGGTCTAGATATGTACTGATATCCGATGGTCTCTTGGTGCCCTTGTCGAAATGTAGTACTCTGAAAAATGTTGGGATCTTCTAAGTGGGGTCTGGTCTGATGGGGGGCTGAAGAATATGTGTTCGGAACTTGAGAGCCTCCTACATATATAGGGCCAAACATCTCTGATCGAGATACCTGAAAAAGTCGGCGAGGGTCTGAGAACCCTTGAACAAACAATGGAATCTTCCTCTTATCTCGTAGTAGACACGTCATTCTAAAATGAAGTGCACTTCGGTCTCCACTTCTTGTAAATGGCATACTTGGCAGGTTCTGTTTGATCTATCAATGTGGTGGTTTGTCTCTACCCGAAGTCTATGAGAACCCACTCTGAACTAGCCTAGAGGGATGTGAAGAGCATGCATCCAGTGACGAAACGTATACTGGGGTCGAACAATGAGCCCATCTCTCAATTCCAAGAAGTGCTCAGCGTAAAAAGCCATCTTTGGGTGCAACCCTCTCGGAGGGTTGATCCAGGTGACCTGGACGATCTGCTTGTAAATTTCCTCCCTGATGATCTGGTTCATCTCCTGTCTAGTAGGTAAAAGGTGACCAAGGGCCTCTAAGTAATACTGAAAAGGAGGGAGATGATCCAACTGATTGCCCACAGACTCTAGGAGATCTGAAACACCTACAAACCAACATCTAGCGTGACTCAGAGGAGTGGAAAGGGTAATAGTCTCAGAAGAGCAATATGCCAGATAAGGGTACCGGTCCCTTCCCTTTTTGGAGTCTAAAAATCCCCAGACACTATGCAAGAATGAAACCAATCTAGAAATCGTCTCAAGTTGGAAGGGCTGAGCTCCAAACTCTACAAGGATGATGTGGTGGGGTATTGTCTGCTTACATCTAATGATGCGGTGGAGAAGAAGAATGTGGACTCTCTCAGTTGAAGCCCAATCTGACTCAAGTAAAGACGGTCCCTAAATCTCTGAGCCATATAGAACAGTGGGATGGATCAAGGTGTCCATGAGGCTCATCTTGGACGAGATGTCCTGGAAGTGGTGTCGAAAGCACTATCTCTCGAGAAGGGCTAAGGATCCATATCCTTTGTTGATCCGAGGCTGAAGAGTTGGACGCAAACTGAAGCAGGGACCCGAGAATTGCACCCCAAGTAAGTATAGGTGCTAGTGATTTCAATCTCTTCCCCCCTGAAGAGGAAGTGAAGGTCCGAAGTTTTCTTCACCCCATTGAAGATCATAACCTTGGTTTTATCCAGGTTGACTGTCCTGTCAACTGTCGAAGGTCGCAAAAAAAAGCTAAGGCATCCAACTGCCTCTGTAATCCTTCTGGGGATGAGGAGAGAAGGACCACATCGTCAACAAAGAGTAGAATAGATATCAGAACCTAGTGAAGAAGACAACCATCAATGTCCTAGATATGCTCGTGTAGAAATGCCTCCAACTCATCAATATAAATCCCAAACAAGGATGGTGACAATGGACAACCTTGTTTAACCCCAATAGTGCTTCGGATGAAATCAAACATCCCATGAGTTGTGCGAAGATGACCAAGAACAGACTCATATAGGCGCATAATAACTGTCAATAGAGTCGAAGAGATGTAAATATCTTTGAGCCCCTGGAGTGGGGATTCCCTCGGGACAGAGTCAAAATATTTCCGAAAATCTACAAAACAACAATAGACTTTCGAAGAATGGTGTCGTGCCTCCTCAATCACGGTGCAAAGGGTGAAGATGTGGTCAATGGTTTGATGAGCCGACTAAAAACCTGCCTGTCCTCTAGCTCTGAGGTGTCTTTGCTCAAGGTCACTGGAGAGCTTCCTATGAAGAATCATAGCATACAACTTCGAGAACGTGTGGCCCACCATGATCGTTCTGTAGTTATTGGGATTTGAGCTGGAACCTGATTTATGAATCAAATGGATGATGTGGTGTGACCATGCCGGTGGAAAGCCTTCACGAACTACATGGTTGAAGAGGTCAGCCAAGTAACTAACCAAAGCACAGATACCGTGCTTAAAGAACTTTGCCTGCCTCATCGGCTACTTTACTGCTGTTCATCACCCAAATGGCCTCTTGAATATCCCTGTCTGAGAATAGGTGACAGGAGGAGGGTGGGGAGGTAACATGAATTTGGGCCTGCTCGGGAATATCATAAAGATTGGAAGTGTGAAAGAACATGGATGCAGGGTCAAGGTCAGATGGAAGGGAGGCATGTCGGGGAAGGATGGTACACCATAATTGTTTAGGGGAATGGCCAAGGAGAGCAGAAAGGTCCCGTCTTCTCTAAGAGACAAAGAGGCGTTACTTGCAATGGAGGAGACGATGATAAGAGGCTTTGAGGTCGTAGTAGGAGGGTTGAGAATGGATGAATTCATGGCGGATTCTCGATGTAGATTCTTGCATTCTTCATCTTACCATTTGTTGATGGGGCAAGATCTAATTTTTTGGGGGGTGGAAGTGTGACGAGTGGAGTGGGGGAAGGATTTGGGTGCTGCTTCCCAAATGGAAGATGAAAGATAGGTGTATTTAGTGGAAGCAGAATCAAGCGAGGAGAACTGGGTCTCCGATGGGAGCATCTGGCGTAGGATTGAAGAGAAGATGCCAGGGTCGCCTTCGTCAATTTGAAAGGTGGTTCGGGGGGGGCCCCGAGGGGAGAGNCAAGGGGGATGGGAGAGACCGAGAGGTGGCGAATAAAAGGGAGCAAGTTCTGGCTAGCGAGGACATAATCAACTATACTCGCACCCCCGCCATGTGGTTGACAGGTGAAGAAGCGAGAGTCTAGGAAACATGGGAGACCATTTAAAATCAACAACTCCTGGGATTCCCCCAACTGCAATAGATGCTTACCATAAATTGTAGTGGGCTGCAAAGCATCATTTGACATCTGATGAAGCTCTACTGAATCTGGATCTATCCCTTGGGTGCACAACACATCCTCTGATCAGTCATGGATAGGAATCTGGAGATCTTTAGTACGAGCATTGAAATCGCCTAAGAGGATGACCTCCCCAACAACGAAGTATTGGGTGATGCTGATGTACAAGTCTATAAAGGGGTCCCCATTTGATCCATTATGAATGGAAAATGGTGAAGAGGCTGGGGGAAAGTAACAAACTGCAATATATATGTACCTAGGAGGGGAGAATCTGATGCTAATACGGATCCCACATAAACCTGGAAACCTCATCTTCGGCTACCAAAGATACTTTGTTCCGGAGAGAGTCACTAGCCAAGCAAGCAACTCCACATGATCCTCTAACCCCGCTTGAGCTCCTCGTCTCTTGCCTGCAAACTGAAAACCAATGGTAACCTACAATATCTAGGAGAGGTCAAACATGGATCGCATGAGTCTCGGTCATGAAGAGGATGTCTGTTGATTCAAGAGCATCATATAAGGGTCCTGGCGATGGCCAGAAAGATCCATTGCCATTCCAGCAGCGAATAGAAATGCCTGTACCCTGTTGTCTCCCCAAACAGGCCAGTCATTTGGAAGCTCCAGTTCGGGGTTCCCACCCAGGTGGGAAAGAGTCTCGAATAACTGCCCGGAGATTCGTGATAACTGCCCATTTCCTTGCCTTTCGTGTTGCCATAACTTGTTCTCTGGATTGTTTAAGCTCCACAACTTGTGCTCTAGTAAGATCCTCGTCCAAGAAGATCCTGCTGGGAAGAGAAAACAACTTTCGCTTAGCCCTAAGGACGCGGAGTTGATCGGTTGCAGTCCTGAACCTGTGGAAGAGAGTGGAGTCGTAGCCCAGCCAGGCTCTGTCCAGAGCTATATCGGGGAGGCTAAGGGTATCTCGAAGGAAACTAGTCCCCACTTCCATAGGATCTAGAGAGGGGTGAGGTATGGGGAGACCTCTCACTTTGAGATTCAATTCCCTTGCTCGTCTGGTGCGTTCTTCCACAGGTTTTTCTTGCACCACCTCCTCAACTGCTGCAAGAGGGGGAGGAGTTCTATCCTTCCCCCGAACCACTTGTGCCCAAGACAAAACCAAAGAGATACAATCTTCTTCATTCCACCAACAACCATTACAAGCGAAATAACCTTGCTTATATAGTTTTTAGGCTCGGACCTTCTCAATAATAAAATAATAATATCAATGTCTAAAACCCTAGATATATTCTAGGAAAACATAAACATCTAAGATCTACTTAACCAACTAGAGTGGACAAGTTAAACAATGTATAAAATATCAATGGACAATAGTGGCCATGTCACATGTCTCAATCTCTAGCAAAGATGCCTTCATAAGGAGAGGGTGCATCCTCAAGATGAGTGGAAGGCCAATTCAATTGACCCAACATCTCCCTCAAATCTCTTTAAGATGAGTTGTTCCACTAACAAATCATGAAAAAGTGTGCAAATAACAACTTCATGTGGTATGTGTTGTCTCACAAGGTGGCACATCCCTCCAAATAAGGATGAATGTGGTCTCCAAGGTGTAACAATTGCTCAAATGATGTGCAAACAATTATCTCCCAAGAATAAGGAGTCAACCAACCAATAACATCATCAATCCACATACCAAGAGTTAACTAAGACCATGGATGAAGGGACAACCCTATCTTCAACAATAAAATAGTGCAATATATGGAATGATGCCTCAATATATGTGCCAAAGTAGGTGAGCGTTGGATCAAGGTAGTCAACCCTCATCATAACAAATCCCCTCATGTGTGAATACAAGCCAACCTAGCAAGGGCGTTCAAGAACTGAGCCTCCAATCAAATAAAAAATTGGTCAAACTAGCCATTGGGAAGGCTAGAACGACCTCATCATGAGTAGCTAGTGAAGCACTCCACTAAAATATGTGGTCATGTCGTAATGAAGTGGTGCATATATCAAAAACCACCAAATCTACAAGGGTGCTCACAAAAGAGAGCTCAAATGTCATCAAATCATGCTAAAATAAACTCTTGATGTGCTTGGAAACATGTGAAAAGGGTGCATAAGCTATGTGTTCTCCAAAAGGTTTAACAATCAATTAAGCTAATGTGTAATCCATGTGCAACATACACCAACATGTGCTAAGGAAATCATCTCCTAAGCCATTGTACCACCAAATCATACCAGAACATGTTTGAATCATAATCAAGTGGTGACTAGAACATAAACATATCAAATGTGTCACCACAATGCTAACACCATACAAGAGTATCTGATATGAACCATGTTGCATCAACCATCAATGATTGGAAACCATGTTGTGCTCTAGGGGCATGATCAAAGAATGTGCAAGCAACTACTTTCCTCTAGACACCGTGCACTCACTGTTGAGAAGTGGTCAGGATACACCATAAGGAAAGTGGAGAGGAAAGCATGTGCACCAATAACAACCCCCTAAACCTGTAAAGCAATCAACTAGTGCCATCTTGCAAGTCTATGACATGTGTGATGAAAATCATGTGTGGGACCTTGTGAATTTTCTTCAAACCCAGTTCACTAAATCAATTAATTTTTTATGTTAACTGATTCTGCTAGGTTTTCTTCACAAATAAATAATACACAACATAAAATAATAACCAGGAAATTAACAGTAAAAGATAACAACAATCACATCACATGTACACAAGTAATTTTTGGACAATTCATCTCTGGAAAAACCCTGGAGGGAAAACCAGTGCAACAGATTTGGATTTTATTATTATTGAGCAGGAAAATATAGAGATCTCTTACAATAAAATCAACCCAGCCAAATACAAAACCTCCTCAACATATGTATGGCCCCCTTCTACAAATCCTCTTGATTAGATCTGTAGGAAAAGACCTCTGCAATGTTGAAGATGTGTGCCAATCTCATTTTAGAAGCCTCCTCTGTCTCCCTGCAAACTTTCTCTCCAAACCCTTGAGCAATTCTTCTCTTTCTCTCTTCAGAAAATTGCCTCTCTCTTGTGCATAAATGCACACCTCTCCAAGTTGATCTCCTTTTTACTCAATGAGCAAGTGAGAAACCCTATCTCCAAAAGGATGGAGGGCCAAGATTGATCCTCATACACCTTGTGAGATCAATGGTCAAGATTAAAAGACCACAACTTAAATTATTTCTCACTTTAACTTTATAAAAGTACTCATTAAGTCAACATTAAAATATAACCTATTTAATGTACTTTTTCCTAAGTACAATTTTAAGAAAAATATTAACCCATGGATAAGTTTCATTGTCCTCCTCCATGCTAGGATGCCATGCATGGTGAAGACCTTCCTTGCTATCCAATCTCAACACTCCCTCTTAGCGAGCAAGGGATTCTGTCTCAACCCCATCTGATCTCTGAACTTTTCAAACTTTTGTCTGTTCAGTGCCTTGGTGAAAATATCTGGCATCTGCTCATTAGTCTGTATGTAATCAAGCCTCGTGGCTCCTCTCTGTACACAATCCTAGATGAAATCATACCTGATATCGATGTGCTTACTACGATCATGAAACACCAGATTCTCAGAGAGCTTGATGCAACTCTGATTGTCACAGTGAATCACAGTAGCTTCTAGCTCCTGCCTGTGAACAATTCCAAGAGTAGCTTCCTAAGCCACAATGCCTCACATGCTATCAAGCTCGTAGCCATGTACTCTGCATCAACAGAGCTTAATGCCATTGATTTCTGCTTCCTGTTGAACCAGGAAATTATGCCTGATCCAACACTGAAACAACCCGAAGTACTCTTTCTGTTCTCTGCACATCCTGCCCAATCAACATCTGTAAAGCTTGCCAATCTCACTTCACCACTACGCTCATATATCAACCCGTACTCCACTGTACCACTATTGTAGCGAAGCACATGCTTCGCAACTATCCAATGTACTCTTCGAGGGTCCAACATGAACTGACTCAAAGAGTTTACTGCAAAGCTGATATCTGGTCGAGTATTGACCAGATACATGAGCGATCCAATTAATTGATGATACACAGTGGGGTCTACTGTCTTTGAATCTGATGCATCAATCTTCCTCCAATTTGTGACTAGCGGTGTGGACATGGGCCTACAATCTGTCATCTTGAACGTACGCAAGATCTCCATTGTATACTTCCCCTATCCCAAGAAGAAGTGCTCATCCTGCTGTCAGACCTACAGACCAAGGAAGTAATGTATCAACCCAAGGTCTTTCATCTCAAATTCAGCTGCAAGTTTTACCTTGCAATTTGCTATCAGTTGCTCATCCCATGTTAGAAGTAGGTCATCTACATATAACACTAGTATGAGAGGCACCTCCCTTGCAAGAAAATACAGGTTCAGATAAGCCTCGCTTCGTTGGAAACCCATCTCCCTCAAGTAGCTGTCTATCCTCGAGTACCATGCCTGAGGTGGCTGCTTGAACCCTTACCAGGCTCTCCTCAGTCTACACACATGCGTCTCTCTGTTGCCTACCTCAAATCCCTCTGGCTGCTCAACATATACCTCTTCCTCAACAACTCCGTTAAGGAAAGCAGTCTTCACGTCCATCTGGTGAACACGCTAGCCCTTTTCTGCTCGGATCGAGGAATACCTAGCCATCGGGGCGAAAGTCTTCTCATAGTCAATTCCTTCTCGCTGTGAAAATCCCTTGGCCACGGAGCGGGCTTTGTACTTGTCCATGCTTCCATCTACTGCATGCTTGACCTTGTAGATCCACTTGGATCCAACCGCCTTCTTGCCTTCTGGCCTGGGCACCACCTCCCATACATCATTCTTCATAATGGAGGCGTATTCCTCCATCATGGCCTCTTGCCACACTCCATGCTGTGCAGCTTACTCATAAGTGGAAGGCTTTGCATCAATGAGATATGTCATTAACACCATGTACCCAAGTCTCTTTGGTGATTTACTTCGTTTGAAATCTCTCTCTGGAAGTCTTTCCAACCTGGAATCACTGACTGTGGACTTATACCACTTAGGTCGTGGCCTAGTATTCTGCTCCTGTGGAACTGCATCATGCAAATCCTCTTCATCATCTCGCTCCTGATGCTCCTGTCCAACTGTCTCCCTTTCAACACTTGTAATTGTACCTGTACCAGTACTAGTACCCTGTGTCTAACTCTGTGATATAGTGCTATGACTTTGTGCCTCCTCAGGCTTGACTCCTGAATCCTGTCCCTGCTGGTCGTGTGCCTGCAAGTCTTTAGACCTCCTTAATGCACACTCCTCGAACTGTACATCCCTACACACTATGATCTTCTTGCGTGCTGTCACAAAGATCCTGTAGGCTTTGGAAGCCTCACTATATCCAATAAGCAACCCCTTATCTACTGTGGGTTCCATCTTTGTCCTCCTCTCCGAAGGGACATGACAGTAACATATGCTGCCCCAGATGCGAAGATGACTCACATCTAGTTTGGTACCTGTAAATACCTCCTCAGGTGTCAACTTCCCCAAAATTGTGTGGGGACTCCTGTTTTGAATATAAACAGTTGTTCAACTAGCCTCTGCCCATAAAAACAGTGGCAAACCTTGATCATGTATCATCGCCCGTGCTGCTCCGACTATGGTCCTGTTCTTTCTCTCGGCCACTCCATTCTGTTGAGGATTGTAAGGAACGGTGAGTTCCTTCTTGATCTCAACACTCGAATCTTCCTGCTAGTCTGGTTCTCAACCAGAGCTCTGAACTCTTGAAATTTGTCGAAGACTTCATCCTTAGCCTTCAAAAAGTATATCCAGGTTTTTCTGGAGTAGTCATCATTGAATAGAACAAAGTATTTGAGGCAACCACTGAATCCACGCTCATCGGACCACATACGTCAGAATGTATCAAGTCCAATACTCCCTTGGACCTGTGCTCACTCGGTGGAAATGGTCTCTGAGCATACGTGCCCATTGCACAACCCTTGCAAGGGTCATGCCTCTCTGCTGTGAACTTAGGCAACCCTGTGACTGCCTGTCTTAAGTGTGCCCCAACGCATCAAAGTGTATGTGTGCCATCCTCCTGTGCCACAACTCTCCCATGTCTGTGGTTGTACTGACTAATGCTCTCCTTGGCTGAAACTGAAGCTTGTACACCTACTCTTCTCGAACCCCAATCATCCTATCCATCTTCTCACTTGACCATGTTGGCCTGACGAACACCCTTCCATTATGGAAGCTGACCTCATACCTTTTATCCTCAAGAGTAGAGACCGAGATGAGGTTCTTTTTCAACCCCGGAACATACAGTACGTCTGCAAACCAGAGTGGTTTACCCAACTCCCTCTGTGTAATGTCCCCACTTTTGGACACCATTATATTACAGAGTGTTATGCTGACCAGAATAGCCAGTTGGGGGTGATAGCAAGTACATGAGCTATTGAGGGGTTTTATTGGGCCCGACTTGCATCGCTCATCTTATTTCATCATCATGATCCATTCCACACAACTTGGTTTTGGTTCCGTTGCATTCTGACGATTTCCGTAATTTTGAGTTATTTTGGGCTATATGTTAATTATATTCACTAAGGAGGTCATACTGGGCATAATACTTGGAGGAACCTCTTAGTGTAATAGCTCATCGGAATCGAGAGGAATAACACTACCGGATAGGATGATGAGAAGTGACTTTCAGTGGCCAGAGAAGCCACAAGGATAGATAAACCACTTTTTAGAGGTAAAATGGTTAATTAATTAATTAAAGTGATTTAATTAATTAATTAATAATTAAATAAAATAAAAGTCACCTGGAGAGACAAGGAGCAGGGAGGATAAAAGAGAGATAGGGGCCTCTATTCTCTCATTATGCTGTTTATCAGTTGATATCTGGCTTCTTGCTAGTGAGCCCATCCACTTGGGGGTTTTGAGGGTTTTGACTTAACAAACCCTAGAGATCAACTCGGTGGTGAAAGATCCCACCCAACCTAGTCCAAGCTTGGTCACGGAGGTGAAAGATTCCTCCCTCACCATTCTACATCAGATCTATTCAGTCACAGGTGGATTCTACATCGGTTACAGGTTCAGAGTGAGCTAAGGCGCAACTTCAGGGGGTTACCAGTAGGAGGGCGCACCACCTTGAGGAGAATAGCACGATCTAGGCAGAGGAGAAGGATTCTGAGGAAAAGGGCTTCTGGGTAATCTTTGTAGGGCCTAGGGCGCCTTTCCTAGCCCTTTCTGAAGGAGGTTTCTCTGTCTTATTATTTATTGGGCTTAGCATGAGTTGGGAAGAAGGAGGGCGCACTGCAGATAGAGGGATCAGTCTTCTGGAGGTCCAGATCTTCTTCATTCAACTTGAGACTTTGCTGGGAGGGTTCTAGTGGCCCGATCTACATTCCGGGAGAGTTTGGAGTCATTTGGAGCACAAGAAGAGGAGGAACAAACTCTAGGGTTTCTACAACCACCAGGATAGTGCGCAACTTAGCCAGTTTGGGGGTTTGGCACTTCATAGGGCTAGGATTTCATCTTATCATTCATCTCTTGTAGCTATTGGCCTTCAGAGGCTTGTATCTTCTCCTCTTGGACTTGTTGGAGGATTATTGTCATTTTGTATGAGTTCTTAGCTATATTGTTCTAGATCTGTAGATCTACTGTATCAAGATCTTCTACTGCTATGAATAAAATCAGATCTGAGGTATTTTTGGTTATTCCTTGTGTTGTTGATCTTGTATCTTGTTGAGGTATGTTCCATTGCTATATCTTCGTATTTGTTGCTGCAAACACACATTAAGACCATCAGTATAAACCCTAGCGCAACCTAAAAGATCAAAATCAGCAAAGTGTTTGACAAAATGCCACAACCAGAAAACCCATAAAAATCAATGAAAAAAGCAATGTTCCTGGCATCTTGGCTTGGGAACATTATAGTGGTATTAGAACGTTGATCCTCCCAGCCAGTGGGGATTAGCGCATTAAGAAATACAGTAGAGATCGATACTGAGGACTTTGCTAGAGAGACTGTATGTTGTGAATGGGAATAGTGAGGGATTTAGGGCTCAAGTAACACTCCAACAATTTATATCCATAAAAAATCCTAGGTGGAGCAAAGATGAGGTTACATATTGGGTCAACATAACATAGAAAAACAGAGCCAAAGTAGCTAAATGGAGGGAAGCACGGATTAACCCTACACTTATTAGGAGCAGGGAGCTTTGCTACAGTTGCAAAGAGCCTTGGGAGCCAGACCACAGATACAGGGGTAAAGGGAAGGTGCACATTGTTGAGGTGCACTATGACAGTGAGGATGAGGAGTTGCGGGATGATGCAACCATAGATGCCTATTTACAACAATCCGATGAGGCTAGTGACTCTTGAACATTTGAGGGACAGTTGGATGGACAGGATGATAGCACATGTTCCTTATCTTCCACATCAGGCAGTGTTGAGGATTCAACACTTCAACATAGTGGTGACACGTGTGAGGATTCACACAAGTTAGCACTGAGATATGATGAGAGTAGGAGGTCGGATGACCTACCCTTGGGTGTAGACATGGTTGTCAGGGGTCATGCGTGGAGGAGGATGAGCTTCCTATGATGACCGTGATACATTTGTCATCTTTTTAGTCACCCATGATAGCCATGACACATGAGGATATCATTGGCATTTATGATATGATGGAGGAGCCTTGTGTGAGGGATGCACACTAGGGACATATGGATCCACAGACCCAGGAGGAGAGACATGACTTGTAGACAGTTGACCTTACACATACGTATCGATATGAAGAGAGTGAGTCATTTCTTTTGGAGACTCCATTGTTTGATCAGGTTGGGGAGACTGACAGTTTGATGGGACACTTACTTCTATGACCGGTTTGCAGTGATGAGGATGTACCCCTTATTGGTCGGGGTGACCATAGCACGTGTCTGGACACATTTGTATGGGATCCAGGCACAGATGATAGTAGCAGGGTGAGTGCACAGGAGGATAGAATTGCCCATACAGGATACAGGGTGATTCGGATGGGGGTAGCAGTTGGTGATGGTGTGCAGTGGCATACATGAGGACCCAGTAGCACAATGGACAGTGGGCAATTCAATGCCTTATCTTTTGTGGAGAGTGTTGTTGGGGATTCCAGGGTTGACACTAGCAGTGAGGGGTGTGAGGTAGCACCTCAGCAAGACTGTGATCAGGAGTCTCGATACTTGGTAGGACAGTTGAGAGTCAATGAGGACATGATCATGGCAACCACTAGGCTCATTGATGACACACATGCATTGGTGGCAGATTGTTGCTGGAGGGCATCACTGGCACATGATAGTTCAGACGGGGGATTTTCCATGGATGACTTTCATACTCTCAGGGAGAGAGTGACTATGATGAGGGCCGACTACCGGTAGTTGTTGATGGACATAGATTACCGATTGGGGGTTGGCGAGATGTATCACAAGGCCCTGAGGGAGCAAGAGTTGGAGGTGGACCGACTCACTCATGAGTTGGGGAGCACATGAGGATTCTTGAAAGGCACACAGACAACCCTTCAAGAATCAGAGTCCAGATCAGAGGAGCTCCTTGAGGAGATTAGACAGAGATCCACTACATCTATCTTAGTAGAGAGTCATATATATTCTTCAACCACATTGCTAGAGGATGTTGGTAGTTTAGCGGAGGAGCACCAATTGATGGAGGAGCATGAGGAGTACCCAGGATCACTGATGAATATGGAGAGATATGATCCAGAGACACAGGAGGTTGTCCATGTGTCACAGGAGCTACCCTCCACGAGGATCTTTGAGACAGTCGAGCAATCACATATGCATGGGGACTCCAGAGCCAGGGGTAGTTATGAGGACACTTCCATTTGTGTTTCAGGATTGGCTGACCTTCATGTAGAGGTTGACCCAGTATTACACCCATGATCCATGATGCTGCAGGAGTATACATGAGATTACATGAGTATGCAGGAGCATACAATGGTGAGTGATAGTTCAAAGAGACATGCCGAGGTGTACAGTGGGATTCAGGGGGACGCACTGGATTGCAGGGAGGAGACGTACTTAGTAGAGCATGGAGATTCCTCTCCCTTGCAGCAGTGTATCGATCTGAGAGATCAACTTCACAGTATCAACAGTTGCATGAGGAATGATAGATGGAGAGTGGTTAACCAACAGTTTGAGGAGTTACCCCTGGTTGTACCTGATGATTGGGGTTTAGTGATGACTACAGGCGAGTATTTACCATGGGTACCGGTGGACGAGCTTTTGGTTGAATCCTTGGGATTGACCAATGCATATGATACTTTCCAGTCCTACAGTCAGTTACAGATGTTTCTGTCAGCCTTTCCTGACACTTTCATCGTTGACAACAATATGGGGGAAGATAAACAGTGACAAGGGACAAGGAGAGCTGATAGGCTGGAACCACCTGACATGAGTGCTTTTATTGCATACAACAGGATAGGGGTGGATCATCAGAGACAGACAATTGAGACCTTGGGCGTGATGGTGAGCATCGTAGGCCATGGGATAGTAGATATCTCAGAGGGCGACACAGATTCAGATGAGGATGAGCATGGAGGGCTTCCGACAGTTATCAGTATGACATGTGAGCAGTTAGTGGGGATTGGAAGTGATGAACTTCCAATTTTGCCATGGGATTTGGGAGTCCATTTGGTTAGTAGGGTGTTTCATCTTATGATGGTCCAAGTTGCGCCAGAGAGCAACATACTTCACTCTTGAATGGTTTTGAGAGGGCTTGCAGGGGCTTGTCCTATGGGGCGAGACATGTTCTCCCTATTGATACTCATGATCGAGTATGGAGATGGTTGGGAAGATGTTACTTACACAGATACGTTTACAGGTACAACTTCTTGACAACATGTCCAATTTCCACAGGTATTTCAGCATGAGGACCCAGGAGTGGGGGATCTAGTATGTATACTGTGAGCAGACAGTCATGATCAGAGTAGTGCAACGTCAACGTGGTGATCCTAGGCAAAGACTAGCATGGGACCCGAGGATTGCAGGGTCGAGCAGTTCATCGACTAACAGAGGCGAGTGGATCTTTGTAGGGAAAGGTCACTTTGACTATCCATTGAGCTTCAGTATTGAGGGGAGCACGTCGCTTGAGGGTGATTCATTGAGGTCTTGTAGTACCTCACTATGGCAGCAACATGTTTAGTTGGTGGAGACCATGTTGGTCTTGATATGGACTTGGAGGATAAACTCATACCTGGTTGAGGCCAGGTGTCATTTGCAGGAGACTCATGGTGTTGATATGTTACAGGATTACGACTCATAGGGTATTGCAATTCACGTCTTGATATGGCATCCAGGGGGTAGAGTACGTGATAGTTCAGCTTTGGATGGAGCCTACTTTGTGTCGCACAGGTGGACATGGGACCCCGGTATTATATGTGGATTGACTCGATTAATTCTTGGGGACAAGCAATTTTCTAGCAGGGAGGACTGTAATGTCCCCACTTTTGGACACCATTATATTACAGAGTGTTATGTTGACCAGAATAGCCAGACGGGGGTGATAGCGAGTACATGAGCTATTGAGGGGTTTTATTGGGCCCTGCTTGCATCGCTCATCTTATTTCATGATTATGATCCATTCCGCACAACTTGGCTTTGGTTCTGTTGCATTCCGACGATTTCCGTAATTTTGAGTTATTTTGGGCTATATGTTAATTATATTCTCTAAGGAGGTTATATTGTGCATAATACTTGGAGGAACTTCTTAGTGTAATAGCTCATCGGAATCAGAAGGAATAACACTACAGGATAGGATGATGAGAACTGACTTTCAGTGGCCAGAGAAGCCACAAGGAGAGATAAACCACTTTTTAGAGGTAAAATGGTTAATTAATTAATTAAAGTGATTTAATTAATTAATTAATAATTAAATAAAGTAAAAGTCACTTGGAGAGACAAGGAGCAGGGAGGATAAAAGAGAGATAGGGGCCTCTATTCTCTCATTATGTTGTTTATCAGTTGATATCTGGCTTCTTGCTAGTGAGCCCATGCACTTGGGGTTTTTGAGGGTTTTGACTTAACAAATCCTAGAGATCAACTCGGTGGTGAAATATCCCACCCAACCTGGTCCAAGCTTGGTCACAGAGGTGAAAGATTCCTCCCTCACCATTCTACATCAGATCTATTCATTCACAGGTGGATTCTACATCAGTTACAGGTTCATAGAGAGCTAGGGCGCAACTTTAGGGGGTTACCAGTAGGAGGGCGCACCACCTTGAGGAGAATAGCACGATCTAGGTAAAGGAGAAGGATTATGAGGAAAAGGGCTTTTGGGTATTCTTTGTAGGGCCTAGTGCGCCTTTCCTAGCCCTTTCTGGAGGAGTTTTCTCTGTCTTATTATTTATTGGGCTTAGCACAAGTTGGGAAGAAGGAGGGCGCACTGCAAATAGAGGGATCAATCTTCTAGAGGTCCAGATCTTCTTCATTCAACTTGAGACTTTGCCAGGAGGGTTCTCGTGCATGATCTACATTTCGGGAGAATTTGGAGTCATTTGGAGCACAAGAAGAGGAGGCTCAAACTCTAGGGTATCTACAACCACCAGGATAGTGCACAACTTAGCCAGTTTGGGGGTTTGGCACTTCATAGTGCCAGGATTTCATCTTATCATTCATCTCTTACAGCTATTGGCCTTCAAAGGCTTGTATCTTCTCCTCTTGGACTTGTTGGAGGACTATTGTCATTTTGTTATGAGTTCTCACCTATATTGTTCCAGATCTGTAGATCTACTGTATCAAGATCTTCTACTACTATGAATAAAATTGTATCTGATGTATTTTTGGTTATACCTTGTGTTGTTGATCTTGTACCTTGTTGAGGTATGTTCCATTGCTATATCTTCTTATTTGTTGCTGCAAACACACATTAAGACCATCAGTATAAACCCTAGCGCAACCTAAAAGATCAAAATCAACAAAGTGTTTGACGAAATGCTACAACAAAAAAACCCATAAAAATCAATGAAAAAAGCAATATTCCTGGTATCTTGGCTTGGGAACATTACACTTTGAAACGGAACTGTACCAACCCCTTGCGCCTTGTAGCGCCTGTCATCTCTGAGCTCTATAACCAGATTCACGCCTCCCTCTTGTAGTGTAGTGAAAAACTCCTTGCGCCGTGTCATATGACAAGATGCTCTGCTGTCCACAAATCACATGTCTGAGACTGCTGTGCTAGACACACAAGCTATGAAGCATAAATCGTCGTCGAAGCTTTTGGCAAACTCATCCATTGTTGCTGAAGTTGCCATCTACGGTTGGTTCTTCTTCTTCTTCTATGGACACTGTGAGGCAAAGTGTCCCATCTTGTGACACTATAAACATTTGACTTTTGAGAAGTCAATGTTCTACTTTCCACCCTTCTTTTTCTTCTGCTTTCCCTTGCCTTTGCTTGCAAGAGCCATGCCCTCTTCATCCACAATTTGTGGTGAAGATGAAGATCCGCTAGACTAACCAAGTTTGATCTCATCCTGCACAAAATCATCCCATAATCACTGCCAATCAGGGAGTTTCTCCCGAGTTACAACTCCACGCACGAACACATCCTATGACTTCGAAAGGCCATTTTGTGCCAAACGTACCAACTCAGACTCTTCATTTTCCTCACCTACTGCACCTAGCTCATTCCTGATCTGTGTAAGTCGAGTAAGGTAGTGAAACACACCTTCCCCTTTAGCCATCTTGGTACTTATCAGTCTTTTCCTAAGCATCATCACCTTGTTTTCATTTTTATTCTGGTAAAGGTCATTCAGGGCAACTCATATCTCCTTAGCAGACTTTTTGCCTGTGAGGTGAGGGATTATGTGATCCTTTACCTCATCAAGGAGTATGCTCTTGGCTTTAGCCTCACCCTTCTTCCAAGTCACCAATGCAGTTGCATCTGTGGGAGCCGCAGCCTTATCATCAACATGGTCAAGGACATCATTGTTATCCAAAACCATAGTGACCCTTTCCTTCCAGGTGACAAAGTTTTGAGCACCCCGAAGCCTATCCTCCATTCTCAAGGTCATGGCCATTTCTGAAAATGATTTTGTGCTGCAATATACCCTTCTGTTTTACAGAGCTGAACTCCACTAATGCAGATCTATGTTTTCCTTTGCAGATCTACACTTCTATGTTGCAGATCTAAACTTTTGTGCTGCAGGTCTGAACTTCTGTGTTGCAGATATGAACTTATTTGCTGCAAATCTGAACTTCTGTATTGCAGATTTGAACTTATCTGCTGCAGATCTGAACTTCTGTGTTGCAGATCTGAACTTATCTATTGCAGATCTGAACTTTTGTGTTGCAGATCTGAACTTCTGTGTTGCAGATCTGAATGTAATGTTGCTTCTTCAACAGTCGTGCTCTGATACCATGTGAATTTTCTTTAAACCCAGTTCACTAAATCAATTAATTTTTCTGTTAACTGATTCTGCTAGGTTTTCTTCACAAATAAATAATACACAACAGAAAATAATAACCAGGAACTTAACAGTAAAAGATAATAGCAATCACTTCACATGTACACAAGTATATTTTGGACAATTCGTTCCTGGAAAAACTTAGGAGGAAAAACCGGTGCAATAGATTTGGATTTTATTATTATTGAGTAGGAAAATATAGAGATCTCTTACAATAAAATCAGCCTAGCCAAATACAAAACCTCCTCATCAAATGTATGGCCCCCTTCTGCAAATCCTCCTGATCAGATTTGTAGGAAAAGACCTCTGCAATGCTGAAGATGTGTGCCAATCTCAGTGTAGAAGCCTCCTTTGTCTCCCTGCAAACGATCCAAACCCTCAAGCAATTCTCCTCTTTCTCTTTTCAGAAAATTGCCTCTCTCTTGTGCATAAATGCACCCGTCTCCAAGTTGATCTCCTTTTTACTCAATGAGCAAGTGAGAAACCCTATCTCCAAAAGGATGGAGGGCCAAAATTGATCCTCATACACCTTATGAGATCAATGGTCAAGATTAAAAGACCACAACTTAAATTATTTCTCACTTTAACTTTATAAATAGTACTCAATAAGTCAACATTAAAATATAACCCATTTAATGTACATTTTGCTAAGTACAATTTTAAGAAAAAGATTAACCCATCAACTTAGATAAGTTTCATTGTCCTCCTCCATGCTAGGATGCCATGCACGGTGAAGACTTTCCTTGCTATCCAATCTCAACAGACCTCACATTGTGTGAGAGGTAATGGGGCCCACTTATCCAATGTCTATTATTTAAAACATTTTTGTTCAGATAGTTTTTGTCCTATAAACTGTGGGTATTCTTCCTAAATGTTCAAATTCCTTGTAGGTAGTTTTGAAATGCTTATCAAAATGGAAGACGATTTTGGATCATTTTGAAAATTTGAAATTGTTTGGGATCTATATCTCTCATAAAGTTTCGTAGTTCCCAGAGACCAAGGTGATTGGGCATGTTACGCCCCCATGCCTAGGGGTAACTGGAGGAGATCATGTCTCAAGGCCCGCAATGGAGAACATGATGATGATGATGATGATGATGATGATCAACATGTCCATAGAACCCRACAACTCTCCTCATTTGCCTCCTAGCAAGATCAACCAAAGTTCATCACATGCAAGCAACCTAGGGTATGGGAGATGGGTAAGCCATTGTCACCATGAGGTATGTTAGTCCTTTCRTGCAAAGTGTTGTGCTTAATTTGTCGGGCATGTGGATGAAGATCTTTGGTTGAAGTTGGATAATGGATCACTGATTTGGGAAATTGTGTCAGTTGCCTTGTTTCACCTTGGTGGTCAACTAATGTGCCCCGGTCCCATGTTGTCATTGCCCAGGGAAAAGGGGTAATATTGGGGGCCCTCCCAAGAGTAACATTCTGCTCCCGACCATACTTAACACCTTCCATCTTAAAGCCTTTCACATATCCTAAACTTCGGCTATGGCCCAGTCTCTCATGAGAAGAAGAGGCTAAAGGCCCAGAGGTTGTTCGCAGCTGCTATAAAAGAATAAGAAAATGATGCTAGAAAAGAAAGTGAACATAGCAAAGTAGGACCACCAAAAGCTAGTCCAACTTGAGCTCTACTCTTTTCGTGCTTGCCTAGGTCCCAAAAAGTAATGCTATAGCTTGAACCCTATATAAAATGGAACCCACAAATGTGCAAATATAAATGAAAGTATGGACTAAAAAAAGGCAAAAAAGGGTTTGGAAAAAGGTGGCATGCAAATATGGGGTAACTCAAGAGTAAGCGCACCCTCCACAAAGGCACTCATAGAGATGGATTTATGACACCATAAGACATGAAGTAAGCTTTGAAACCATATCATTTTCACACTTACTCTTGGTGGGTTTTTACTTTCCCTTGTCATTCTCGAGACCTATCCCTCTAGCTGGGTTATTTTATTTCTTATCTAGGTGGCACACCTAATAGGGTTGGATGAAGGTCCTCCCATACTTAAGCTTGGTAACTCACATGAGATCTTGCACTGGAGTGATGCTTGAAACGGATACTAAGGTGAATTGTCTTACATGGCTTATATCTTAAGTTACAACTTACTTTGCATGCTTTAAGGACTAATGTCTCTCATGAACTTTGGCTAACCATGTTTTATACCTTGATTTGTCTTGGATGGCCCTAACATGGTTCTTTGAGGGGCGTTCTGGGCTTGTACCCAGGATGTTGTGCCTCTATTGTAGGACCTTGGCATGCGTGATGGAGAGCAATGGGTCATCCAGTGACTCACCACCTTCAGACATTGGCTCTCACACCCTCATAACCTTGAAGGATGGATAAATTGGCTTGGTAGGAGCAGATTCAGTCATGATGGCACACAAATGGGCTGGAAGCCCCACAGGCTCAACAGAGTACCCTAGGACTTATTTTACACCAGGATTAGGGATGTTGCAGCAGCAGATAGTCAGAGACATCACAGAGATGAGATGCAGCTCCCCAGGGCTTGGACGTAGCACCTGGATCCTGGACGTTAGCCTTATTATGGTGATGATGTCACCTTCTAGGGTGTGACGGAGCTAGGGTTTGATGCACACATGGGGTACTGATGACACATGTCATGATTTTTAGTAGGGAGAGACATCGCTTACTCCCACCTTGCTCCAGGTTGATGCCACATGGCCTTTGAAGTTTGGAGGCCTCCTTCTTGCCCTAGAGACCTTGGCATCTCACTCGTGTGGCTATTATGATTTATTTTTTGCACTTTTAGCATTTGTAAAGGTCAAATGAGGGGTTGACCCCACTTCTAATTTGTTGTTGACATTTTATCTGGACAAATGTGTTAGGGTTGCCTCATATAAAAAGGCTACCCTCACTTTCATTTTTATCATCATTTTTATCATTATTTGTGAGTGTACTTCTGAAATTTTCACCCTCTAAGGGTCATTGGCTATCTCTTTCTCATGCACTATGCTTGGAAGGTCACTTGTGGATGATTTTTGCTGATTTTGGATGGAAATTTCTGCAATTAGGGTTTTATCTCATGGTTTCTTGGATGAAGTGAATTTTATGCAAGTTATCCTCATGCTATTAATGTTTCATGGTAAATTTGCTATTTTATGCTAGACGTCTTACTTGGTGAAACCTTAAGAGAGGAGCATAAGTGCTTCCTCCTCTCACAAGGTCATTTTGTCCAAAATTTGTGAAAGAATCCTTGCTAGGGTTAGATTCCTAAAGCCCTAGGGTTAGATTCCTAAAGCCCTAAAGTGCTAGCACTTTAGGATTTTAGCTCTAGACTGTTGATCTTGACCTAGTTGAAGCTACAAGAAGGGGGAAACGGTTTCTAGGGCCCAAATGTGCTTGCACCCTAGAAGCCCTTCTCCTCAAGATTCAAAACGTAAGGCCCAAATGTGCTTGCACCTTAGAGTTTGAATCCTACCTCTTGGTTTCAAGTAGGCCATCTTCAAGCTTAGTTGCATTTTCTGTTATAAGACTCCATAACCCTTAAAAGGCACTAGTCTTAAAGCATTCTCATGGTGAATTGTTTGATGAACTCATTCTCGCAACTCTCTTAAGCATTCTACTAACTTTACTAACACTAACATTGGCAAACTTTCTAAATAACTTGCTGCTGTTGTAAAATATTTGCTACAGCCACCTAAAAACACTTTAATTTGCTGCATACACTCTTGTGAAGGTGGTCTAACATATTCAGAAATTGCATCTAACAATTGGATAACGTTCTAGTGGGTTTATGCTAAATTTTCATGGTCAATTGTCGCATTTTTGAACACTAAAAGTTGTTGTTGTTACAAATTATTTACTGCTGCAAATTTGTACCAGCCATTGCAACTTGTCTTGTCTATTGTCATAAGAGGTCATTCTTACATAATCTAGCTTGGAAATTGTTACATATATGCTGCAAAGTGTTCTTGTTCTAGGCAGGTACTCAAACAACTTCACACCTCTTATCTTCCCTTGACGCAGACCTTTTATCCGGTGATCAAGAGAAGGGGTGGTAGGCTTGGCTACTATACTTGTTACTTTGATCCCTTGAGGTCACCATGGAAGCCTCCCTTGTGATGGACCTCTTCCATCACTAAAACGAGGGAAATCCTTACTGAGGTGATAGTGATAGGTTCTTCCATTTGTTACACAAGATTTGGGGTTCTTGTATTGAGATTTGCACAAG
Organism: Picea mariana; assembly: GCA_032191745.1. NCBI lineage: Eukaryota > Viridiplantae > Streptophyta > Pinopsida > Pinales > Pinaceae > Picea > Picea mariana. The sequence continues at coordinate 460,879 of JASDQU010099747.1, forward strand.
TACAAATCCTACGATAACAGCGCAGCAAGTGTGTTAACCCCCATTAGTACTTGTGCATTTGGGGTGTTAAGATCCAACAAGATTACATCACATTGGTCTCATTTCATATGCATCTAGACATCAGGGGCCTGCATGTCAGAGATGATTACATATTCTTGATCCTAGAGATCAGGGGCCTACATGTCAGAGATCAGGAACCTGCATGTCAGAGATGATTGCATATTTTTGATACTTGTAAAAAAACAAGTCCAATGAGATTACTTTTAGTTGCATGTGGGATGATAAGTGTTGCCTACTTTTTTTTTCATTTTTTTTCTTTTTCGGGAGATAGACTGATGCTCCATCTCTTCAGGATTAGTCTTTCTCGCTTTTTGAGGAAGATTGCTTTTTGGGCATCTCTATAATTAGCAGTTTCTATATATGGCAGGTGTAGGGATGTTATGGTTTGAAGCATGTAGTGATGGGGTGGTTTTCTGGTTCATGTGGGTAAAGACTAATGAGTCGAGATCGGTGTTGTGCAAGTGGGTTGTCTCCTAGGGTGACATATGGCAGCTTCGTGGAGGATGTCCATTTTGCATGAGAAGACTAAGTTTGGTTCATGTCAAAACTCTAATTCGAGTGGCTATGTTTAGGCTCATTCTTGCCAAGATTGACTTTCCAAACCTTGATTCCATAGGTTAAATTTGACCACACTACAATCTAGTTTGACCTCTTGGGTATATTTGGCATGTGCTAATTCTATCTAGCCTAAATTTAAGCCTTAAATAAAGTGTTTTATACCCTAACTTGCCCTTGTCATTATTGATTGGCAAACATGCTGAGTTACCATGCTGTTTGGTCAATAAAATCTTAAAGCTTAGCTTTAATCCAATTATTTAGCATGAGAGTAAAGGCCAACTCCACAAAAGCTAAAAGAACTAAAGTAGAAGGATTTTACCAATTATGTTTGCATGGAAAAGACATAAAGGCTGGAAAAAAGATTAAAACATTAGAGAAATTCTTGCTAAAACAGTAGGATAAGATAAGATAAGATAAGCTAATTTTATCAATGTCCAACTAATGACCACAAAGTAGGTCAAAGGGACTGTTGAGTACAATGATATCCATTCAAAGCGGGAGTACCAAACGGTCTCCTATAAAGAGATATAATGCATGAAGCAAATAATAGGCAATGTAAACTGGGATGAAGCATGAGGAATCTTCAACCGCAACTACAGAGTCCCCCAATGGGATGGAGATGCACTGACGGAGAAGATCCAGGAGCTAATAGGTTTGAGGATCAAACTCATCTCTCCTAACATCCGAGGCTGAAAGAAGGAAACTCATTAAAGTCTGTTGGCTTGATGAAGAACTAGTGGGGAGTGCGGACCGACTGCTGAATTGTTGTCTGGCGGGGTGCGCACTCTGCTGAGGTTTGGAGGACCTAGTTCGTTGCCGAGTAAGGGATTTGAGACAGATCTGCTACTGAGATCTCGTATGGCGGGGTGAGGTCCCATAGATCCTCACTGATCTAGGGTCTGGATATGTACTGATATCCGACAATCTCTTGGTGCCCCTGTGGGAAGGCAGTACCCTGAAAAATGTCGTGATCCTCTGAGTGGGGTCTGGTTTGATGGGGGGCTGAAGCATATGTGTTCGAAACCCGAGGCCTCCTGCATATATAGGGCCAAACATCTCTGATCAGGGTACCTGAAAAAGTCGGCGAGGGTCTAAGAACCCCTAAACAAGCAATGGAATCTTCCTCTGATCTCGTAGTAGACGGGGCAACCAAAAATGAAGTGCACTTCTGTCTCCACTTCCTGTAAATGGCATACCTGGCAGGTTCTGTTTGATCTATCAATCTTATGGCCTGGACTCTGTCTCTACCCGAAGTCTATGAGAACCCACTCTGAAATGGCCTAGAGGAATGCGAAGAGCATGCATCCAGTGACGGAACGTATACTGGGGTCGAACAATGAGAATGTTTCTCAACTCCAAGAAGTGCTCAGCGTAAAAAGCCATCTTTGGGCACAACCCTCTCGTAGGGTTGACCTAGGTGACCTGGATGAACTGCTTGTAAATGTCCTCCCTGATGATCTTGTTCAACTCCTGTTTGGTGGGTAAAAGTGACCAGGAGCGTCTTAAGGAATATCGGAAAGGAGGGAGACGATCCAATTGAATGCCCACAGACTCTAAGAGATCTGAAACCCCTGCAAACCAAGATCTGGCCTGACCCGGAGGAGTGGAAAGGGAAATAGTCTCAGAAGAGAAATATGCCAGATAAGGGTACCGGTCCCTTCCCTTTTGGGAGTCTGCAAAGCCTGAGACACGATGCAAGAATGAAACCAATGTGAAGACCATCTTAAGCCGGAAGGACTAAACCCCAAATTTTGCAAGGATGATGTGCTGGGGTACCGTCTGCTTGCATCTAATGTTGCGACGGAGAAAAAGAGTTTGGACTCTCTCAGCTGAAGCCCAATCAAATTCAAGTAAAGATGGTCCCCAAATCTTTGAGCCATATAGAACAGTGGGACGGATCAAGGTGTCCATGAGGCTCATCTTGGACGAGATGTCCTGGAAGTGGTGTCGAAAGCACTGTCTCTCGAGTAGGGCTAAGGATCCATAACCTTTGTTGATTCGAGGCTGAAGAGTTGGGCGCAAACTGAAGCGGGGACCTGAGAAATTCACCCCTAAATAAGTATAAGTGATGGTGATCTGAATCTCCTCCCCTCTAAAGAGGAAGTGAAGGTTTGAAGTTTTCTTCACCCCGTTGAAGATCATAACCTTGGTTTTACCCAGGTTTATCGTCAACTGTCGAAGGTCGCAAAACATAGCTAAGTTATCCAGTTGCCTCTGTAACTCTTCTGGGGATGAGGAGAGGAGGACCACATCGTCAACAAAGAGTAGAATAGATATCATAACCTAGTGAAGAAGACAACCATCGATGTCCTGGATATGCTCATGTAGAAATGCCTCCAACTCATCAATATAAATCCCAAATAAGGTAGGTGACAGTGGACAACCCTGTTTGACCCCAATAGTGCTTCGAATGAAATCAAACATCCCATGAGTTGTGCGAAGACAACCAAGAACGGACTCATATAGGCGTGTAATAGCTGTCAATAGAGTCGTAGAGATGCTAATATCTCTGAGTCGCTGGAGTAGGGCTTCCCTCGGGACAGAGTCAAAAGCTTTCAGAAAATCTTCGAAACAACAATAGACTTTCGACGAGTGGTGTCGTGCCTCCTCAATCACAACGCAGAGGGTGAAGATGTGGTCAATGGTCTGATGAGACGGTCGAAAACCTGCTTGTCCTCTAGCTTTGAGGTGTCTCTGCTCAAGGTCACTGGAGAGTTTCCTATGAAGAACCGTAGCATACAACTTCGAGAACATGTGGCCCACCATGATCGTTCTGTAGTTATTGGGATTTGAGCTGGAACCTGATTTATGAATCGGATGGATGATGTGGTGTGACCATGTCGGTGGAAAGCCTTCACGAACTACATGGTTGAAGAGATCATCCAAGTAACTAACCAAAGTATGGGCACCGTGCTTAAAGAACTTTGCCTGGTAACCTTCCTCATCGGTTGCTTTGCTGATGTTCATCACCCAAATGGCCTCTCGAATATCGTTGTCTGAGAAAAGGTGAGAGGAGGAGGGTGGGGGGGTAACATGAATTTGGGTCTACCCGGGAATATCATAAAGATTGAAAGTGTGGGAGAACATGGATGCAGGGTCAAGGTCAGATGGAAGGGAGGCATCTCGGGGAAGGATGGTACGCTAGAATTGTTTTGGGGAATGGGCAAGGAGAGCAGAAAGGTCCCGTCTTCTCTGAGAGACAAAGAGTTGTTTCTTGCGGCGGACGAGCCGACGATAAGAGGCTTTGAGGTCGTAGTAGGAGGGTTGAGAATGGATGAAAGCATGGTGGAGTTCTCGATGTAGATTCTTGCATTCTTCATCGTACCATTTGTTCATGGGGCAAGAACCAATTTTTTGGGGGTCGAAGTGTGATGAGTGGATTGAGGGAAGGATTTGAGTGCTACTTCCCAAATGGCAGATGAAAGACAAGTGTATTTAGTGGAAGCAAAATCAAGCGAGGAGAATTGGGACTCTGATGGAGCATCTGGCGTAGACTAGAAGAGAAGATATCAGGGTCACCTTCGTCAAATCAAAAGTTGGTTCGGGGTGGGCCCCGAGGGGAGAGATGGGTTGGAGGGGGAGGGTCAAATTGGAGAGAGAAGGAAAGAAGTGCATGATCGACAAGGGGGATGGGGGAGACCGAGAGGTGGTGAATAAAAGGGAGCAAGTTCTGGCCAACGAGGACATAATCAACTACACTCGCATCCCCACCATGTGGCTAGGGGGTGAAGAAGCGAGAGTCTGGGAAACATGGGAGACCATTTAAAATCAACAACTTCTGGGATTCCCCTAGCTGTAATAGGTGCTTACCATAAACTGTAGTGGGCCCCAAAGCATCATCTGACATCCGGTGAAGCCCTACTGAATATGGATCTATCCCCTGGGTGCACAACACATCCTCTGATTGGTCATGGAGAGGAAACTTGAGATCTTTAGTACGAGCATTGAAGTCGCCTAAGAGGATGACCTCCCCAACAACAGAGTATTGGGTGATGTCGGTGTACAGGTCTACAAAGGGGTTCCCATTTGAGCCATTATGAATGGCAAATGGTGAAGAGGTTGGGGGAAAGTAACAAACTGCAATATATATGTCCCTTAGAGGGGAGACTCCGACGCTAATACGGATCCACATAAACCTAGCAAACTCATCTTCGACTACCAAAGATACTCTGTTTCGGAGAGAGTCACTAGTCAAGCAAGCAACTCCACCTGATCCTCTGACCCCGCCCGAACTCCTCGTCTCCTGCCTGCAAACTGAAAACCAATGGTAACCTGCAATATCTAGGAAAGGTCGAACAGGGCTCGCAAGAGTCTCAGTCACGAAGAGGATGTCTGTTGATTCAATAGGGTCATACAAGAGTCTCGACGATGACCAGAAAGATCCATTGCCATTCCAACAACGGATAGAAGTGCATGTACCCTATCGTCTCCCCAAACGGGCCCGTCATTTGGAAGCTCCAGTTCGAGGTTCCCATCCAGGTGGGAAATAGTCCCGAATAACTGCCTAGAGGTTCCTGATAATTGCCCATTTCCTTGCCTGTCGTGCTGCCATGACCTGTTCTCTAGATTGTTTAAGCTCTATCACCTGTGCTCTAGTAAGATCCTCGTCCAAGAAGATCCTGTTGGGAAGAGAAAACAACTTTCGCTTGGCCCTAAGGATGCGGAGTCGATCGGTTGTAGTCCTGAACCTGAGGAAGAGAGTGGAGTCGTAGACCATCCAGGCTCTGTCCAAAGCTATATCGGGGAGGCTAAGGGTATCCCGAGAAGGAAACTGGCCCCACTTCCATAGGATCCGGAGAGGGGTGAGGTAAGGGGAGCCCTCTCACTTTGAGATTCAATTCCCTTGCTTGCCTGATGCGTTCTTCCACAAGTTTTTCTTGCGCCACCTCTTCAACTGATGTAAGAGGGGGAAGTGGAGTTTTATCCTTCCCCTGAACCACCTGTGCCTAAGAATTGATGTGTGTTTCGGTTTCTTGCTTGAAGGTGGCCTGTTGGGATTGGATTTCTTCCTGCTTGCTTTTAAGATCATGAATTTCTGTGTGTAACGCATCATTTCGAGGGTGGAGAGTTTCCTGCTCTTTGCTTTCTTGTAATATCTTCCTAAGGGATAAGTTATCCACTTCCACCTCCGAAACTCTAGCAGAGAGGGTGTATATTTTTGAACGGAGCTTGTTATTTTCAGTTTCAAGAAATTCCATTTTCCGCAGCATTTGTTTTACCTGGGATGTCCAAAATGGGAAATCCGACCCCATGGCTATATCGGTCGGGCTGTAAGTTGGCCCCTGAATGTTATTGCATTGCTTAAAATATTCAAATTGATCCCTGTTGTTGAATTTGCTGAACTCTTTGGGCTTTGAATCCTTTGAATCCTTCGTGTCTTCTTGCATGTTGTAGCGTACCCACTCTTCAATGAGATCAAGCGGGTCGACGACGAGCAAAGGAGCTGTGGATGGAAGCGGAAGCAGACCCACTCTTCAACCTGTGGCGTACCCACTGTTCACCCCTTTCGAAATAGAGCAGGTTGGTGACAAGCAGAGGAGCCACGGATGGAAGCGGATGAGGGCCAGAGTCGAGGTGGAAGCAGTGGGGCGAGGGTTCGAGTCGAAGTGGAAGCTGGGACGCGACAAATTGAAGCGCAACGGTGAGCAGTGGAGGTGTGCGTCGGTGAGCTGGGATGTGGCGTCGAGGATGGGAGTGGCTGCGCGGCGGAAGGGTGGTCAGCGACGGCGAGAGTGTTTTTGATAGTTCAAAGAATGCCAAATTAAATTACTATATTTATTCTGAATTTGAATTGTGGACTGTATGATCAACGCAGGGTGAGTTATTCCAGTAGCTAGGTTGAGATAATGACCAGGGGAGAGACGCGATTGAGGGATTGAATCGATAGCCCAACATACAGGTCTCGATTTGGTGGGCGAGAGATAGTGCACTACTTCTTCCAAGGTGCTTCAACCTGCTCGCTGCCCTCTCAATGGCCCATGGCTCTGCGTATAGGGCACTCGACCCACCTCAAAGTACCCCCGCGACATGCAAAAGACCCTCGCGGCCTTCCTACACTTCGCGGCTCTGCAAACATTGGTGGCTCGGCTTCCTCAAGGCTCCCTCCCTTAAGCATGCATTATGGGCTGACAAAGGATGACATAATTTGACATGTTTTTCTTGCTTTCATCCATTAGTAGTAAGGGCGAATTGATTCCCTTAGAGTGAGCTTCTATATACACAGATATGAGAGACAAAGCAAGGGTTAGACAGTATTCTCTTGGGCAATTTTGTAGCAGCAGACAGCTAATCACTCTTCCATCCTATAGACCTTAGACCACTACCTCCACTGCAAGCAAGGAGATCCATGGCAGCCTGTGACCTATGTTTCACTATGATGCAATCAATCTCTTGGGTAATATGTGATTTGGTGCAATTATGCTTTGTTCTAGCCCTTTCTTCCTATTGGATGTCATTCATTAAGTTGTTTTGCAATGTTATGGTAGTTTACAATACACTTATTTTGAATATTCTTCACCTAGGGTGCACATTCACTTGACTCGTCCATCAAATTCATTGTTACAACTATCTCTAGGATCTGATCTTAACCACTGAAATTTATTGATTAAAACTAACCCTCGCTCTTGACTCTTTACGGGCGCAAGAGGGAATCCTTTGTGTGCTGATTGTCTTGGACTTTTTGCAGATTTGTCACTCAGATGGTAGCATACACCTTTTAGGGACACCCCCTTGAGGCTGAAAAGTACCAGTCCAAATGGAGAGACATCTAGCGATGACAAGGCTAGATGGTCTATAATTATTAGGTAGGTCTGCTGGTGCAGATTTGTGTGGTAACAAGGAGCAACACTAGAAACGAGTGATTCCAATAACCTTTCTTGTCAGCATGCAATCCTTCAATGAATCGTCCAGGCCAAGTCTGATTCACATCCTCTATTCTTGTTGTAGACTATTTCTTGGTTGGCATTTTTTTTTCTTAGGATCCATTGCCTGTCATGTACAACAGCTAGGAGAGACAAATATCCTTGCTTGGGCTTCGTTTCTCATAAAGTCTAGAAGTTTTGGACCAACAATCTCATAGATGATGTTGGTATGCTGTGATGACTTCTCTTCTTTAAATCAGAGACGTACATGTGGGTTGGTTGTCCCCATACAAATTACCTTTTGATGCTTATTCGGCCTCTTTTTGGTTAGGAAGATCAAAGAGGCTACTATGATGACATATATCAGGTTGATATTTCAGTTATAGGGATTGTCCTCTTAGGGATTGTAGCTTGAAATCATCATTTTTATGCTGAGTACTTCTTCCACATATCAGAGAAAGCCATCATTCTCCCTTGCTACCTGTTATGACCTTGCTCTCGTAGATCCTGATATCTTTTAGGACAAATTATACCTTTTCAACTTAACATTATATATTGATAAGGATTGTCACATACCTAGACTCGGAGGTCAATCCACTTGTCTAAATTCAATGGATACCTGAGTACTAGTAATTTCTTTGCTTTGTAGGTTAAAACAGAGGAGCAGATTATCCTTTTTTGTTGAGTTTATAATGAGATTTGGGTCAGATTTTACTGCTTGTTTGGATTGTCGAGCAAGGCACTTATTAGCTTCATTGGATATGAGAAACGCATTTGCTTAGATTTATAGGGAAGTTATAACTTATTAAACATAGATAACATTTAGACAAACACGTCTTCAAGATTCCATCTAATTACGTTGTCCAGGCATCAATTTCTACCATGGGATGGAAGTTGAGCTCGGATTTGCAAGATACATTTAGGGCTACTAGACAGTGGACACTAGAGGCTAGCCCCTAGTGCAGATAAATAGACCCACTACCTAGCTTTTAATAGTTTCTCAGTAGAGTTTCAGGATTGCTACGACACACTTGAGTGCTACACGAGGTATTGTATTATCTTTACTTCTCCCTATTCAAGATGGATATCAACCTTGGGCGACAGCAAAGTTACGTCTTTTTCATTGGGTGCTACTTGATTCCCATGAAGGATTCCATATGACACCCCGTAACCACAAACTTTTGTGCAGATGATATTCTCATATAGGGTTAGGGAGAATTTATAGTGATTGATGAGGGTGGTTTTAAATGTAGCTTGTGACAATTACATTAGACTACATCCTATCTGGTAGTTTTAGATCACTTTCTTGCTTGCTTTTGCTTTTTTCACTGTCTTTCAGATTTGTGATAGTTGATGAGGCACTCCTTTGAGATGTATTAAAGAGTTCCACTAATTACTTTTTGGTCATCCACGGACATTGATATAATTCTTTTTTTTTTGCATGTGCTTGCATTGTAGAGCTACATAGTTTGAATTGTTTTTTATACAAAACAATTACACATGTTCCTCTATTGCCTCACATGATGAGATGTTGTGCAGTTTTTTGTTGTATAACTTCCCTGCAATTAGGGAAATACATCTTTTGCAACATGTGATATTATGAGACAGAAGTGATTTTATTTGTTTGGTAAATTTCTTTTTCAAAATTTCTTCTTAGGGAACTTATTGCATGTAAACTCTACATATAGGAATGAAAGTTGTAGTCAATTTTTTATGAGTGTGTAAGATGTGCTTGTATTTTAATTGGTTGGAAATTATGCCATTATTGTGAATTTTGAATTATTCTTGTTTTTTGTTGCAGCTGTTCCATCAGTCAGGAAAGGAATTGTTATAGATCCATGCACTCCAAGAGGTTACACCATGAGTTCAGAAGAATTAGTGCGACTTCATGCTGGTTCTGTGAATGGAGTTAATGTGATACCCTCTACAATACTTTCAGCAGGAAACTTTTCAGAATGTAGAAATACTGCCTTAGCATTACTTCAAAAAGGCCAAGGTTGTTTGATTTGCATGCCATTGCATGGCCTCTATGCTTGTCTATAGATGGAAAAATTTATTAAATTTTGAGCTTGATTTATATGAAGATAAACTTTTAGCCTCTTTTTCAATACTTTAGAAATTTCAAATCACAATACTGAATAAACTGAATAAGAATAAAGATCATACAAGGACACAAAGATTTACCCTGGGGAAACCCAATGAGGGAGAACACCCCAGCAAAAGATCCTCCTCTTTAATAATGAATAAGCTTGCAGGTACAAAAACCCAATGGGGTGCTACAGTACAAAATTCACAAGAGAGAGAGGACGGCTAGAGACCTTTTACTTGTGCTGCTAGTAGATCTGAAGAATACTGTAGATCTGAACTTGAATACTGCAGATCTGTACTTGAATGTTGTGGATCTGAACTTGAATACTGCAGATCTGTACTTGAATGTTGTGGATCTGATATTGTATACTGCAGATCTGTACCTGAATGCTGTGGATCTGATATTGTATACTGCAGATCTGTATTTGAATGCTGTGGATTTGATATTGTATACTGCAGATCTGAACTATGCATGAACTGAATATCTCCTTGATCTTTCAATGTAGAATGATAGTAGAGAGCAAGAGCTTTCTATTGAGCCCTAGATCAAACCCAACGACCTCCTGAAACCTTTGCCGAGTGCTTGAGAAGGCAACTAGGATTTTCTGTGCATTGCGAATTGGCTTCTTTGTTCTTTTTATGCTTTTTGGATCTATCTTCATGTTGGGTTAAGTTATCCTTCTATAAGATTCTCATCTTGGGTTAAGTTTATCTTCTAGATCCTTCTTGGAACAAGTCGATCTTATCTTCTTGGGTTAAGTTTGACTTTCTAGAAGTCTTTGTTCTTCTTTGGTTAAGTCGACCCCATGGAACACTTCAAGTTGTTAGTCCTAGGAAGTTCGACCCCCTTCTTTTATTTGCTCAATAACATAATATAACATTACAACTTAGGATTTTAGCCTTTT
>JASDQU010099747.1:492120-504626 GCA_032191745.1 Picea mariana
CCTAAGGGGAATCTGTGAAGTAAGGTGGGCTCTCTTGAGACCTAATTTACCACCCATTTTGGACATCCGGCACCCTTAGTGAACTTACTGGTGAGACCTCTTGGGTTTCGGTAAGTTCTCTGTAAGTTTCCAAACAAAGAGTTAACCTCTAAAGAGGCCACATATTCTCTCATTATTCTACCTTTAATTTATCTTAATAAAACACTCGATCAACAATTGCCCATGACTCCTTTTAAGGCACTGGTACAACTGGTTTATCTTTATGTATGTGAGCAATTTACTTCATTCATGCAATTGTCTAACTAATATTTTTTTAGTCTTGCACATCTTGTATCCTACTTGATATATGCATGCTTATGGACAAATGGTTTATGTTATTATCTCAAATGATGAATGTTAAGTGTTGAATGCCTTTGTTTTATTGAGCAATAAACTCCTAGAAGTAGTTCTTTTGCTTTTCTTAGTTTAAAAGTACCTTAGATTATTTTTATAGGGACTACCCCCCTTGGCTTCGCTAGGAGTTGGCCTAGACGGAGGAGTTGAGGATCAGATGACAACACCTTGACTCGAAACTTGCCCCCAAGGACACACCAAGTGGATTGAAGGTTTCTTCCACGTTAGCCTACGTGTGTATAAGGCAACAACATTTTTTGGTGCCACTGCCGGGGATAAATCTTTCTATTCCCGGAACACGACTTTTGTTTTCTTTTTTGCATTTAATTTTGATTGATGCTTCTTGTTTGTTTAAAATAAATTTGATCATCTGGCGACTCCACTTCAAAATAATTTGGCAAAGTATTCTACAAGGAGGAACTCATGGTTTGCTTAGCTTCATCCTTGAACCCGAAGGTGTTTTTGGAGGAAGTTAGCCAAGCTTGCTTCCCGTAGGATCCTTAATAATTCAGGTCCCATTCCATTTATGTTAGACTTTTCTTTTTAATAAGTCTAGTTTAGAAATGGATGATCTTTATAAACCTATTGATTTTTCTGCAATAAGTGGTTATCCACATTTGATTCCAGAAAAAGCAATCGAAAATTTGCCTTGTTTTCAAAGTAATAATGTTATTGATGCTAGACATCATGTTAAGAAAGTTTCCCTTTGCTTTAATAAATGGTGTTGCAATGCCTTATATGAAGATGTGGGAATGAAATTGTTTATCTTATCTTTTGATGATGATGATCTTGATTGGTTTACAAAACTTAAGGATAAACAAGTTAGAACTTACAATGAGTTGATTGATGCTTGTATGGAAAAATGGAAGGAGAAGGAGTCTCTGAATATAAACACGGTCACTTCAGATATTAAGAGTGATGCTTCACCAGATTCTAATAAAAAATTTAAAGAAGTCATTCAGGCCATAGAATTTATCTATGCAAAACAGTTAAATGCCATGAAGGCTCGCCTTGCAGAGGCAGAAGCTTATATCAAGTATTCAGACCCTATAGAGCCAGAGCTTCACAGTGAACAAGAAAAGGAATTTCACTTGGAAATTCTGAAAGAGCCTATATATGAATCATTAACTTGTCACGAGGAAACAAAGGATTCTGAGTTTGAAATGATTGAGTATCTAGATAATTCAGATCCCCACCCTCCTCTCGAGGAATCCATCTCCTCAGAGAAAATATTTGACAATTGTGATGATCTTGAAATTAACAGTGAAGCAGATGCCTTGATAGTTCCAACTCGAGTTCCAATTCCAGTTCCAATCTCTCAACCATCAAATGACTTAATGACAGATAATGGGAAATTGGAAGATAGATTCAATTGATCAACTCCATATCATTATGAGCAATGGTTAGCCTTCTACCATGACAGTCCAATGCAGAGCTTCATAAAAAATTTACAAGGCTTACCAAACTTCAAAGTTTGGTTGAATAAAGAAAACACATGTTTCTTGGGCGGTCTATTCTCGGGAAAAACTCCAAGTTGATAAAGCTTGGAAAAGGATCTTCAACAAGTCATCTCGGACAGGGATTTTTCAGACATCCGAGGTCTTATTTCATCCATGACATGGCCGTTACATATGTTTTCTACTTCAGCCAGTTGGATAATGAGAAGGTCAAAACTACCAGTGAGCAGACAATTTTTCAAGTTTTCTGCAATAATGTTATTTGATGCCATGGGGCATCCTTTGTAACGTATCTCTAACCCTTTCCTCCGCATTTTTAATTTTCATTTATGTTCACTTTATTCTTTTTATACTTTATGTATATTAGTTCATATTCATTTTGTATTAGATTTTGGATTTACATAATAATTGTGCAATTTCAATTTACACTTGGTCTTCATATATATGTGTTGCTTATGTTGTTTTTGGCGAGACATTTGTGATGTAGGTCACAGATTCTGGATTCTCGCATGCTCTCCTATTCTATGAAAAGATCAAGAACACGTCCCCATATGGAGCCTATGTTATCCACCAATTTTCATAAGCTAGATTTTCTGATGATCCGTCAAAAATTGAGCAGTCAGTGCTCATATGACAGAGTTCAAAGTTCAGTCGGTCTTTCAAAAGACCACTTTTTTTCACATTTTCCACCATTGTAATAAATGACCTGAGTATGAGATATTGTAAAAGGCTATTGGCCACCTAAGACCTAGGTACGAGCATGTACTCTAGAGTGTTTTTTTTCACTTGTTAATTATTTTTGCCTGCTTTTGTGGGCGATTAATAATTTCTAAGTTTTTTCACTCAAGAGACTGACTTCAAAGCTGGAGTATGTGCTGCTGGTTAGGCCTTGGCATGGTATAACCAATGCCTAGTGTCTGAATGTATATGAGTTCATACTAGGTAATCTTAATTGAGTCATATGGAAATTGTGGCTAGGTTTGATAGGCTTTTTTTAATGTTTTAGTGAAAAAGTAAAATTCCCGCAAAGATGGAATTTTTTAGTTGTAAAAATATGGCATCGAACATTGTCAGATAACATATTTATGGTCTTTTTCTAGTCTAGAGTATCATGTAAACCCCTATTTCCCTTCTTTCAAGACAAAAAGGTGATTATTTTCACTAAAAAATGAAATTTACTCAAAAAATACGAAAAATGGGTAATTTAATTAAATCCCTATTTTTTAGGGAAACCGAGGAACATGTGAGAAACATGTTTTTTCTTTGTCCCCAGTTGATTGAAGGCTTAGGTGAGTTTAGTGAAGGGTAAGGCGACTTCAACTGAGGTGACATGGACGTGGAGGAGATCCCAATGAAGGGACTCGACCCCACATGCTTGAGTGGCGCACTTAGGGAGAGTGGCGCACATCCCAATGCTCACAACTCGCCCTCACACTTCAATCCACTCCCACTCACTATCACTTCACCTCACCCACTCCCACACACCCCTACATCACTCCACTACACCTCCCACATACCTCCACTCATCTCCCCTCAACTCTTGTGCATCTCCCCTTAACCTATGCACAACTCTCCCTCTCCCATGTGCACTTCCCTTGAAGTTGACACCCTCTTTGATATATAAGCAAGCATACCCCTCTCCATTTGTTAGTTAGAATTTGTGGGAAGATGTATATACATTGTATCATTTTTCTATTTGAATAAGGAATAAAGGCTTTGGAGTTCTACACGGTGTTTTGTGCAAATGTGTGGAGGATCTTCTCCTTTGGTGATGTGTTGAGTATGGTAAACTTATCTTTCTTGCAATTATTATTTGTTCATTAATAAGATATTAGTAAACTTGCTTGTATTACTAAATCTTGTTATAACACATTGCAATCTATGATTTCATGCTATTATCAGTTTAATCTCATGTTTTCAAGATTTTATGTGTAGGGTATTTAACAGTTTCTTTGCAAGATTGTCCCAAGTTTGCAGGATCTCTAGTTTGGAGGAGTGTAAGGTTCTAGGTTGAGCTTCCAACACTTTCATATTCATCCAACCAAAAGGATTCCCCTCTTTAATACATCAAAGGGACTCCATTGCCCAATTTCTTTGCTTCAAGTTGTCTCTTCCCCCTTTCTCACTCAAATTTCTATACAAAAAGTTTTGGTTTCTTTGGTTTTCTGTTGCATGCAAGAACTTAGCTAATCTTAGAAAAGATAAATCTACTATGATTCATTTGCATGCATCTTTAAAAGTTAGATGTAAAGTTTGTTTAAAGAATCTCATCCTTTTTTTAGATCTAGCCTAAGTTTGTCTCAAGTTAGCCTTTGATTTCCTAGTATTTTGGAGGCTAGTGATAGGAAAATCTTTACATGCTTCTAAGGTTATAAATTTGCAAATATAAAGTTTCTTTGCTTGCTGATTTTTATCATCCTAAAAGACCCTAAGGAGGCTAGCTACCTAGCTCTCACTCCTTAGTTACTTTCCTTGTTTTTAGCCTAATTTAACTTAGTCCTTTTTTTTCACAAAATTTTTGAGTTGACCAAAGACACTTCCAAAGTGTGTTTGGCCATATTTTGGGTTTAATTGTTTGTTGTTTTCTTGCAGCAATAACAGGTACAAGCAGAGATTCCGTCGATTTTGGTGAAATCAGGACTTGCGGAGCATCCGTAGGTTTCCCACTTCATGAAAGAAGATTTTTCTTTTCTAATTTTCTTTTAACTTTTAAGATCCAAAACTTATAAGGATCCAAGTTTTTTAAGGAGAAAATCAAAGAAAACTTAGTTCTCATTGTAATATGTTTAATAAAAGCGGACCCTTTTGTGCCTGGTTTCTCCATCCCCATTAGGGGGATTTGTGTGTCGTGGTTTGGCTTTATTTTCTTTCTGTGCAAGTTTAATCTTTTGATCTTAAACACACATGCAATCTTAAGCAAGCCTAACACACATAACACTCATATTTCACATGCATGTTTAAAATTTACTTTCAATCTTTATGCATGTTCAGTTTAATGCTTGTTTCCCACTCTCAGCAATAAATTTTGCAGGTTCTAAATTTTCTTAGTTTCTTGCAAAACTCTTTCAAGTTTCAAGTATCTCACAAGGTTTCATTTTAGTTACAAGCAATTTATAAAGTTTATCTCTTTCAAGTCTTGCAAAGTCAATAAACCTTGTTTGTAGTTTAATAGGGAAATCTTGAAAGTAGTTAATCTCAATGCACGGGAAAACACCTAAGGGGAATATGTGAAGTAAGGCGGGCCCTCTCGGAACCTGGTTTCCCACCCGTTTTGGACATCCGACACCCTTAGTGAACTTACTGGTGAGACCTCTTGGGTTTCGGTAAGTTCTCCGCAAGTTTCCAAACAAAGGGTTAGCCTCTAAAGAGGCCACATATTCTCTCATTAATCTACCTTTATTTTATTTTAATAAAACACTCGATCAACAATTGTCCATGACTCCTTTTAAGGCACTGGTACAACTGGTTTATCTTTATGTATGTGAGCAATTTACTTCATTCATGCAATTGTCTAACTAATATATTTTTAGTCTTGTAGATCTTGTATCCTACTTGATATATGCATGCTTATGGACAAATGGTTTATGTTATTATCTCAAATGATGAATGTTAAGTGTTGAATGCCTTTGTTTTATTGAGCAATAAACTCCTAGAAGTAGTTCTTTTGATTTTCTTAGTTTAAAAGAGCCTTAGATTATTTTTATAGGAACTACCCCCCTTGGCTTGGCTAGGAGTTGGCCTAGACGGAGGAGTTGAGGATCAGGTGACAACACCTTGACTTGAAACTTGCCCCCCAAGGACACACCAAGTGGATTGAAGGTTTCTTCCACGTTAGCCCAGGTGTGTATAAGGCGGAAATAGGGACTATTGTCCAAAAATCTCTGTGTACATGTGATGTAATTATTGTTTTCTTCTACTTTTATGTTCCTGGTTTAATATTCTCTTGTGCATCATAAATTGTTGTGGAAATAACCTAGTGAAATTAATTATAAGTGTAATTTAATTGATTAAATTGTTGGGTTTAAAGAAATTCACATGGTATCAGAGATGGATTGTTGAAGAAGTAGTATTACAGGTGGATGTTTGGAGATCTAAGTAGATCGTGAGGATCCTAGGCACAAATTAAGACAGTCATAAGGTTTTTACAGCACTAGGGTTTTAGAGCTTGAGTAAGGCAGCGTGAGGGTTTGAACACAAACAACACTTTTAAAAATGGCCATGACCTTGAGAATGGAAGATAGACTTCAGGGTAATCAAAACTTTGCCACCTAGAAGGAAAGGGTTACTATGATCTTGGATGTCAATGATGTCCTTGACCATGTTGATGATAAGGCTACAACTCCTATAGATGCAACATTATTGGTAGCCTAGAAGAAGGGTGAGGCTAAAGGCTAAGAGCATACTCCTTAATGAGAGATTGAGAAGGACCAAGATGGCTAAGGGGGAAGGTGTGGTTCACTATCTTACTCGGCTTACACAAATCAAGGATGAGCTAGCAGCAATAGGTGAGAAGACTAAAGATTATGACTTGGTATGTGTGGCATTAAATGGATTCTCGAAGTCATGGGATGTGTTCATGCATGGAGTTGTAGCTCGAGAGAAACTCCCTGATTGGCAATTCTTATGGGATAATTTTGTGCAGGAGGAGATTAGACTTGGTCAGTCGAGATCATCATATTCACCACACATTGTGGATGAAGAAGGGTTGTCTCTTGCAAGCAAAGGCAAGGGCAAGGAGAAGAAGAAGAAAAGTGGAAAGAAGAACATTGACTTTTCTAAAGTCAAATGCTTCCAGTGTCACAAGATGGGACACTTTGCCTCACAGTGTCCGGAAAAGAAAGAGAAGAAAACCACAGATGGCAGGGTCTGCCGAAGTGGATGAGTTTGCCAAAAGCTGCGAGGACAATTTTTTCTTCATAGCTTGTATGTCTAGCACAACAGTCTCAGACATTTGGTTTGTGGACAACAGAGCATCTTCTCATATGATAGGGCACAAGGAGCTTTTCACTAGGCTACAGGAGGGAGGCGTGAATCTGGTTAGAGAGCTCGGAGATGACAGGCGCTACAAGGTGTAAGTAGTTGGCACAGTTTCATTTAAGAGGGAGTCGAGTAAACCACTTTGGTTTGCTAACATATTATATGTTCCGGGGTTGACAAAGAACTTCATCTCAATCTCTACTCTAGAGGAGAAAGGGTATGAGGTCACCTTCCATAAGGGAAGGGTGTTCATCATGCCAGTAGGGTCAAGCGAGAAGATGGAAATGATGATTCGGGTTTGAGAAGAGAAGGTGTACAAACTATAGTTTCAGCCAGGGAGACCATTGGTCAGTACAACCACAGACATGGGTGAGTTGTGGCACAGGAGGATGGCGTGCATAGACTTTGGTGCACTGGGGCACTTGAGACAAGCAGTCATAGGGTTTCCTAAGTTCACAACAAAGAGGCATGACCCTTGTAAGGGTTGTGCAATGGGAAAGTATGCTCGGAGACCATTTCCATCAAGTGAGAACAGATCCAAAGGATTTTTGGATTTGATTCATTCAGACATATGTGGTCCGATGAGCGTGGAGTCAGTGAATGGCTTCAAATTTTTTGTTCTATTTATTGATGAATACTCCAGGAAGACATGGATTTACTTTTTGAAGACCAAGGATGAGGTCTTCGATAGGTTCCAATAGTTCAAAGCTCTAGTAGAGAACCAGACTGGCAAGAAGATTCGGGTTTTGAGATCTGACAACAAGGGTGAGTACAACTCCAAGGAGCTTGTGTATTATTTCTCAACAACGAGGATCAATAAGGAATTCACAGTTCCTTACTATCCTTAGCAGAATGAAGTGGTCGAGAGAAAGAATAGGACCATAGTCATAGCAACACGAGCGATGATACATGGTGAGGGTTTACCATTGTTTTTATGGACAGAGGCTATTCACAGTGTTGTATACATATAGAATAGAAGTCCCCACATGGTTTTGGGGAATTTAAGACCCGATGAGGTATTTATAGGTACCAAACCAGATGTGAGTCATCTTCGCATCCAGGGAAACATATGTTACTATCATGTCCCTTCGGAGAAGAGTACAAAGATGGAACCCACAATGGATAAGGGGTTACTTGTTGGATATAGCGAGGCTTTCAAAGCCTAGAGGATCTTTCTGCCAGCACATAGGAAGATCATAGTGTGTAGGGATGTACAGTTAGAGGAGGAGTGTACATTGAGGAGGTCTAGAGACTTACCAACGTAGAACCAACAGGGACATGACTCGGGAGTCAAGATTGAGGAGGCACAGAGTCAGAGCACAGGATCACAAAGTCAGACACATGGTACTGCTAGGGGTGCTGTTGTTCAGAGGGAGATTGTTGGACAGAATCATCAAGAACCAAATGAGGAGGAGGAGCAGTGTGTTGCAATTCCACAGGAATAGGATACTAGGTCACGACCTAAGTGGTATACGTCCACTGTCAATGATTCTAGACTGGTAGGGCTTCCAGAGAGAACTTTAAGATGAAGTAAACCACCAGAAAGACGAGGGTACATGGCACTCATGACCAAGTTTATTGATGCAAATCCTTCCACTTATGAGCATGTTTCACAGCGTGGAGTGCGGCAGGAGACCATGATGAAGGAATATGCCTCCATTATGAAGAATGATGTATGGGAGGTGGTTCCCAAGCTAGAGGACAAGAAGGTGGTTGGATCCAAGTGGATCTACAAGGTCAAGCATGCAACAGATGGAAGCATGGACAAGTACAAATAATGCTTAGTGGCCAAGGGGTTTTCACAGCGTGAGGGAATCGACTATGAGGAGACTTTCGCCTGGTGGCCGGATATTCATCGATTGAGAGTGTTATTTCTTTAGCAGCGGAGATGGGCTGGCACGTTCACTAGATGGACATGAAGATTTCCTTCCTCGATGGAGTTTTTGAGGAGGAATTATATGTTGAGAAGCTAGAAGGATTTGAGGTTGGTGATAAAGAGACACATGTTTGCAGATTGAGGCGAGCCTTGTATGGGCTCAAGCAGGCACCTTGGGCTTGGTACTCGAGGATTGACAACTACGTCAGAGAGATGGGTTTCCAGTGGAGCGAGGTAGATACAAACCTATATTTTCTTGCAGGGGAGGCACCTCTCATACTGGTGTTGTACGTAGATGACCTATTTCTGACAGGGAACGAGTAGTCGATAGCAGACTGCAAGACAAATCTTGCAGTTGAGTTTGAGATGAAAGTGTTGATGTTTTGCTAGCTGCAGGAGGTATTTTCCTCCTAGACAACCTTTCTTAGAAGAAGAGAAGATTACATAATTCAAAGGAAGAACATTGAACAGTGGAAGAAAACTCTAGAAGAGAAGTCGGCCCACCGAAAAAGAATAAAGTGAAGTTGGAACCTCCAGAAAGAGAAGTCGGCTCATAGGAAAAGATAAAAGGGAAATAGGATTTCCCAGAGAAGAAGTTGGCCCCAGCTAAAGTGACTTGAAGAACATAAATAAGCTGACACCTTACTCATTTGTACACACTCACTCACTCGTATCTCACTCAAGAAGAAGGTGCTAGTCTGAGGCAAGGAAGGAAGATGCAACACTACAACTCTTGGAGATTCTTGGTTATTCTTGGTGGTGGTTTCTATCTTGTGCGCTCTCCTTGATAAGAGGTGTGTTATCTCTGTATGGTGTTTTTGTTACAGCTACTTGGTATGCTAGCTCTATCTTGTGCGCTAGCCTTGTGCCAGGGTTTCTTCATTGTCTGTTTTCTCTTAAGAGTTGGCTTATGGTTGGATTATTTTGGACATAATCTATCAAAAAAAGGTTGGTTGGGTTTTTCCCCCATTTGGGGTTTTCCCAAGATAAACTCTTGTGTCTTCTTGTACTTGTTTATTCTACTCAATTTTCAGTACATGATATAATTGTTAATGTAAAATAAGATCTAAGAACATTGGTAAGTCTATTGCTCTGAAAATTAAGAAAAACTAACATGGTTTTAGAGTTGGTTACCTTCAAACCAGTTTAACAACTGGAAGGAAAGATCTTGAGATTTGTAGTTGCACAATCCTTTTGTCAAGCTCATTGATCCCTTGTTCCAAGTCGTTGGGACTATTCCCACTTCAGAGCAACTCACCTAGCCCTAGCGCACTCACTCCAACACTCAGATTGCAGTTTGGATAAGTTTGAAATTTTGGATTTTTTCAGTGCTAGGGTTTCTACCAACGAAAATAATTACCAGCATGAGAGTTGAGGATAGATTGGATGGAGCAGAAAACTTTAAATCATTGAAGCATAGGGTACTCCTCATTTTATAAGAGAACGAGTTGTTGGATCATGTCAAGCAAGTTCTCCCAAAACCAGAAGAAGCATACGCCAAGGCAAAGTTTAAGAGGAATGAAATCAAGGCCAAAAGGATCTTGACAGATTCAATCAAAGATCAATTGATACCCAATGTATCAGAATTGAAGACACCAAAGGAGATGTTTGATGCCTTAACTAGACTATATGAAATCAAGAACACCAACAGGAGGCTAACCCTAAGGCATCAACTCATAAACGTGATGATGAACAAGTCAGAAACAATCACCAACTACTTCATGAGAATTTCGCAAATCAAGGAATAGCTCACAGCTTTTGGAGACTCAATGGACGATGCAGAGCTTGTGACTACTACACTCAATGGTTTTCCATCTTCTTGGGACCCATTTGTTCAAGGAATTTGTGCAAGAAGTAAACCGCCCAAGTTTGACAAATTGTGGACAAATTGTACCCAAGAAGAATCTAGATTGATATCCAAATCACATAAGACAAATGATGAAGAAAACCAAGCTCTTGTTGTTCATGTGAAGAAAATGAAATAAAGAAGAAGTACCAGTCTGAAGAAAACTAGAAAACCACACCATAAGAAGGATATATAAAAAATTAGATGTTACAATTGCAAGAAGTTGGGACATTATTCCTTTCAATGTCCTCATGGGAAAGGGAAGAGGAAACATCATGCACATGCAACAGATACATAAGAGCCCACATCTCAAAAGAAGGCAAATGATTCAAAGGATGAAGAATATGTATTTGTTTCAGTGCTCACTAGCACTATCACTCAAGGAAGTGATATTTGGCTTGTGGATAGTGGTGCTTCCAAGCACATGACCGGTTTCAGAAGTTCCCTTACAAAATTGACAAAGAAGAATTCATCCCTTTAGGTGGAACTTGGGGATGATACCAGGCACGCAATCAAAGGAGTAGGAGAAGCCTCCCACCAACTTGATTTAAGTAACTCTATCTCAATTAAAGATGTGTTGCTTGTACAAGGCTTAAAGAAGAATCTTCTTTCTATTTTTGCTTTAGAATATAAAGGTTTCAGGGTAGCCTTTGTGGATGGCCAAGTTATTCTATGGCCAAGAATTCAAGCATAGATTATGCTACCGTGATTGGTGTCTGAGAGGGAGGATTGTACAAATTGAAAGGACACCAAGAACAAGCCCTTGTACATAAAATATTAGATCTAGTGAGCTATAACACCAAAGACTTTCTCACCAAAATTACAGAGCATTACCATTTTTGAGCAAGATGGTTACAAGTCTACCAAACATGCAAGTAGAACGAGCTGAAGTATGCAAAGGATGCACACTTGGCAAGAATGCCAAGGGAAGTTTCTCAAGCAATGAAAACAAATCCAAAGGAATCTTGGAAATGATACATTCAGATGTATGTGAACAGATGATGGTACCATCACTAGGTAACTTTGTATACTATGTCATTTTCATAGACGATTACTCACGTAAGACATGGATCTATTTCTTGAAAGCAAAAGATGAAGTTTTCAGTGTTTCAAGAATTCAAGGATTTAGTAGAGAATCTCTCTAGAAGCAAGATTAAGATCTTGAGGTCAGATAATGGAGGTGAATATACCTCAAATGAGTATAAAGACTTTTGCAAAGAAGCAAGAAGTAAGAGGGAGCTAACAACTCCCTACAACCCCTTGTATAATGGGGTTGCAAAGAGAAAGAATAGATCAATTGTAGAAGCAATTAAAACAATGATCCATGACCAGAACTTACCCATGCACCTATGGGCAGAAGCATCTAGTATAGCCGTGTATGTCCAGAATAGAAGTCCTCACAAGATATTGGGGAACAAGACACCATAAGAAGTATTCACCGAAAAGAATCCAAAAGTCATCCGCTTGAGAATATTTGGTTGTTTGGTGTACATACATGTTCCCAAGGAAAAGAGAACGAAGTTGGAACCTTCAGGAAAGAAGGGCATATTCATTGGATACAATGAGACTTCAAAGGCTTACAAAATATACATCCTCAGACAGAGACAGATTGAAATAAGTTGGGATGTGACATTTGATGAAGATGAAGCCTTCATAAAGTCTAGAGAGTCTCACATGGATGAGGACAGAGAAGAAAGAGGCTCCAAGAGATGCAGTAATGGTTGAATCTACTCCAGAAGAACTCATTCTAGAAGATCGGAATGAGACAGTAGAGCCAGAGAGACATGTAGATCCACCCAAAGAAGCTACAGTTACCAGGAAGAGACCAGCTTGGCTCTGGAACACTTTGCAGGAAGATGAAGGACATGCAGATCCCAGAGGCTCCTTTAGAAAGATCAAGAGACCACACAAGTTTTCCATCTATGTGCCGCTGATGAGTAAAAACATTGATTTAGAA
>JASDQU010099748.1:23145-80012 GCA_032191745.1 Picea mariana
AGCTAAGAGTATAAGCAGAGAGAAAATCAAAACAGAAGACAACTTCAGTTTGAAGTTGGTGATTTGATCCTCACACATTTAAGAAAGGAAAGGTTCCCAAGAGGAACATATCATAAACTCAAGATGAAGAAGATCAGACCATGTAAGGTCTTGAAGAAATTTGGGGCGAATGCATATGAGATTGAATTACCCGATGGGATTGTAATTTATCCGATATTCAATATCTCATATTCGTACCCTTATAAAGCTGAGGAAGCAGGGACATATTATGAACAGCCAGAGATTCAATGGACGAAACAAATGCCAATTGCAGAAAAGCCGCAGATGGAACGCATACTGGACAAAAGAGTTAGTAAGAGGACCAGGCGAAAGGAATATTTTGAATACTTGGTCAAGTGGAAGGGACATATAGTTGAATATGCCAGCTTGGAAAATGAATCCATAATCCAGAAGAATGGACAGACCGTGCGAGAGATCATGGATAGGAGCCCATGAAAATTTTCAAGCAAGGAAGTATGATGCAGGAGCATCGCCAGTAGGAAGAGAGTTTGGGGTAGGGCCAACGCATTTTGGCACATGGCGAATTGTTCAAAATGTTTTGAAATTGGATGTGCCAAACTTAAATGAAGTATTTAAGAAAGGGCGTACTTGTAGATTGTAATCAGACCTTGAGCATCCCGCTCTCATCTGAAGGATTAAGAGGCATTTATAGGTAGTTAATATAAGTAGGTATCTTTAAGCTCTTAGATTAGACAGTTTTAAGAGCTGGAGGGAAACAAGATACAGACACCCTCATATTATATCATTTGTAACATTAGCGTTATTATCAATCAAAGAGAGCATAGGAGAGAAAAAGCAGAGAGCTATGTAAAGTAAAAACCCATGCACAGAAGTTCTGGATTAATACAAAGATCTTTAGTTCAGACTCATGGTGTTCAATTGCTTTCTATGTTTGTACACGCTGATTGATATATTCTTGTTACTCTCTATTATGCATTTTCTTTGATGCATGAATGTATGAATTTCATATTTAATGTCTGAAATCTTAAGAGAGGGAGAGTAAGGAATGAGTTTCAATTGTTTCTCTCTCTGAGCAAGAGTTTTCCTACAAGGAGTGCACTGAAGTGTCCGCAAGGAGTGCGTTGACAAGGGTTCAGAGTTTCGTCTCTGAAATCTCATTAGAGATAACAATTACTCTCATTTTCTACAGAAGTGCAAGTTAAGCACAGGAGTCATGCAAAGTGTGCACTGGCCGAGTAGAGTCTCAGAGTTTACAGCCTGAGAGAGGAATTGAAGGACTGTTGTTGCAAATAGAGTGCACAGAGTCCAAGAATTCAAATACTTGGAAGTAGTTGAAGAGTTGCCACAAGGAGTGCATGCAGGGGTCTTTTTGAAGACTCGAGTTTGTGGTAAAATCTCAAAAGAGTTAGTGACTTGAGGTGTTGAAATAAGGCACAATGACATTTTTTTTCAGGTGGAGAAGTTCTGCGAAGGAACACTTTGTTTAGCTCGGAGGAGTTGTTAAGGAGGAATTGGATGGTCGGAATTCTCCGTGGAGAATTCGTGAAATTCTGAGATCCGTTAGATCTTGCAGAGGAGCAAGGAGAGTTACATCGAGTGTTTTTCTAAAGTGTAAATCTCAGGAGAAATAGGGCCATTGGATCACTCGTGGATACTCATTTCAGAGTTCAAAGGTTTGAAGGTGTAGAAGAATATGATAGTACAGAGTGGACAGGTGGTGTACTTGTCGACACGGAGGTCAAACCTTTGTTGACCATTTCGGGGTTTTGTGAGTTGGAGAACTGAAAGCCTTGTAGTGAGATTCATGAAATTGAAAAGTGTGAAGTCCCGAAATAGCGAAGGAGATCTGATCCATCTATCTGCGGGAGGATGCGTGTCCCAGAATCATCCATTTCGAAGATTCAGGAACTGGGACTCATAGAGGTGAGTGCCTAGACTTTGTGAGTGGCGAAGTCGCGAAAGATCTGAGCCACCCATTGGAAGGAGGACACATGTCATGGGATCCTCTCTATCAGGGATTCAGACATTGAACGTTAGAAAGGGAAGTCCTTCAACTTCGCGAGTGGCGAAGTCATGAGAAGATCAGGACCGTCCATCAGGGAAGGACACGTGGCAGAGATCAAGGGATCTTGAGAACTTGGAGGTTCACCAGGTGAGATCCCAGGAGTTGGGTGCTCCATGTTGCAAGTGGAAAAATCATGAGGATAAAGGATAGCTATTGGATCCAGGACAAGGGAGGACTGTCAGATCAGAGCCTCATCGCGCGTATCATGCATTCGGAGGTTCAGAGGCTGAGAGGACCTCATATGAACTATAGAAGTCATGAAGTGCCAAGAGCTAGGCATAGAGGAACATGTGGCAGAACCACAAGGTGGGGCCCACATGGTTGACACGCAGACACGCGTCACCTGGAGAAAGGATTCAACACTTCATTTATTTCTCGTGTCTCAGGGATTTGCGAGATAAGAGCACAAAAGCTTGACATTGAAACTCACGAAGTGGCGAGTAGAGAGAGGTGATAGTGTTAATCCTAGATGGTGGTCATGTGCAGAGGGCACTAACATAAGGAAGCCATACCTGTATCGACATTTCGGGTATCGCGATATTGGGAAGGAAGAGTCGAAAGTTTCGACTCACGAACTCGCGAGTGACGAGTTGCAAGAAGTGTGAAGGGAAGGTCAACCCTCACTGACTTTCAATTCTCAGAGGTTCGCACGAGAAGAACATGGAGGCCCAACCCTTCGACTTTCAAAGTCGCAAAGTTATGACAGGAGCTCGCGCCTAGTGTTTTTCGTACAGGGGAGCTACCAAAAAGGACCTGTGGATCAATAATTTGTGATTCGAGCAGGGAATGTAAAGAGTCGATTCAACTCAGAAGAGACAAAGAACGATCCTGTGAGGGGATCTCAGTCCAAGGGCCGATAGGTATGCATCATTAGTGCAAGATACGAGGGTCTTAACATTGTCAAAAAAAATAATCTTAGATCATAGATATCGGTCTGTTCTAGTGTGGCGTTGTTAACCCCATAGTTTTCCACCTTTCGAAATATTGAGGGTTAAGAACCACCATGCAGTATTTTGGTTGGCATTATGAGATTCTCCCAATATTTAGCACTTGTGTTGTGCTAGAGGTTGGTTCCCATCAAATAAAGGTATATGATCGATACATGGTTGTTTTGTTTAGATTTATAGTTAGCTTGGATTTCAATGCATTTGAGAGAGATGTTTACATACAACATGTGTCCCTACTTTTTAGGAGACATTGTTTGAGTGGGTCACTTTATAGTTTGGATCAATTTTGATTATACATGCATGGTCCTTGTATGATTATAGTTATGATGGCACTTTCCAGGTAACATGAAGGAACTTTCTAATTTTAGGAGGTTTAGCTCCATGCCGCAAATTTATATTTTGAACACATAGTATGGATCCTTGAGACATTCTGAGTCTTTTGGACCTTTTCCATGATGATTTGTCACATATTTCTATTTTTAGTAGGTTGAGCACTAGAGCTTGCATGTCAATTCAGATTATGGATTTGGAAGCCTCTTGGAAAATTGAATCTTATGAGTATGATAGGATTGACATGTGAACACATTATCTTTTTAGAAGTGTCTATTTTTAGATAGTTGACATGTGGTGTTTTTCTATTCATATTGAAAATTTTTTACAGTTTCCTAAAATTTAGGAGGCATACCTTCTTTTTAACAGTTTCTATAGATGGTAGGGGTGATGGTATCCATATGTGACAAGTGGTAGGATCATTTTCCAACATGTGGCATAGTTTCAATATGATGTGGTATCTACATGGCATCAAGAAGAGAGGGCGCATAGAATGAGGTGGCACGATTGGCTAAATTTTCTCACTAACTTTTCCTCATTTTACATATTTTCACTTTCCATGCACTAGTTTCTAAAAACTCACCCTAATTTTCTTTTAAACACTAATTCCCTAAAAAGTAGGGAGATCCCTAAAAAATAGGGAAATCCCCCAAAATAGGGTGAATTCCTCTTCCTTGGCTAGCGCATGCATAATTGGCATCTGTTGACATGTTTTAGTTAACTAAACACTCAACTCACTCATACCTTCACTTAACTTATCCTTTCCCTCAATTAACTCTCGTTATCCCTCACTTCACTCTTCATTATCTCAATTCCCATGCATTAACTCCCTCTTATCCTCACACATGCGCCACTCCTTCAGTTAACTATCCCTCACATTCTAACATGTGTGATTATTTAACTCACTATGTGCATACACTCTCACTCATAACTCATCCATGTTCATTACTTACACACACTTATTCCGTCATGTGAATTAATTCCTAAATTACTCATTCACATGTCCTCATCTTCTCTCCTCTTAGGAAGTTCACCTTACTCTCTATATATTAGACATTGTTCTACATTATTACGGTTGGATTTCAGTACCAACTAGCATACTTTCTCTCATTATTTCGACTAGTTACTCTTCTTTGATCAAATTGATCATTGTATTGGTTATGGACTTGTCAATTGTGGCAAAACCAACCCTCTTGCAATCCTATCAATAAATAAGTTTTGTCTTTGTGTTCTAACCTTTCTTCTTGATGGTAATTTTTTGAATTTTACAATTAGATTAGTCATTTTCTTACCATTGATTGTGATTTTCATTGATCTTTCGAGTATTTTCTTCCTCTTTCCTTCTCTCTTTATTGTGCCAACCTTGCATGATCCCTCCAAGAAAACAAAAATATTATTTTCCCCGTGTTTTGGATGGAATTAGCACATTGTACAAGATATTATAGCCATTATGTTTTGTCTTATTTTTCAAAAAATCAAACCTTAAGACAATAAAAAATCACCCTAGGGAATCCTCCTTAAGGCTAGAAAGCATCAACCCAAATGGAGAGGGGTCTAGCCCGTGAAAATTTCAGGCTTTCCTCCTTTAATTAGCCATTTTTTCATCTCTGAAATATTATATTTATCAACACAATTGGAGGGTGCAAAAGTGTTCTAACAAATTTGCATCATTGTTAGGGATGCAACCCTTGGTAACAATGACATCAATGTTTTTTTAATTTAACTGGTTTATTTTTTCTAACTCACCTGATGAATCCACATGATACAAGGATGACTCCACTATGGAAATTACAGAAGAAAACAAATTACAGAAGAAAACGTTTTGGTTTTGATACCCTCACAAGGTGTAGTTCCAAGCTTGAACAATATCTAATATTTTTCCCAAAACAAGACAATATTGTCTTTCACCACGAACTCCCTTCGAAGTTGGTAAGTATATTGAGTTCTTTTGTAAGTTATTTTCAATGAACACTATGGTGAGTGTAACTTTGAAACCTTCACCTTTGGTTTTATTTTCATCTCAAGCTAGTAGGGTAGCAATTGTGCTTTTTTCTATGTGAGACTAAAAATATGAATGTAGTTGTGAGGCCACCAGTAAGGTTGAGATTCTATGTTTTTGACCCACTAAATTTTGTTTCATTTCGAGATTTTCCTCACGAATTACCTACACGTAAATTTCTTAAATCCTTGCAAGGAGGTGAAGAGAATCAGTTGAGGAACACTTGGCTACTTTTTAAAAATTGTTGGATGATTTTGAGGTGGAACATGAGGATGTTTGTGTTGACCCTCGAGGGGGCGATATGAATGTGTTACAAATGCATTTCTGATTCCTCCAGTGATGTATGGGATTCATTTCAAGAAAATTTCATTGAACGATGAGTGAAAACATCAGACAAATTTTCCTTAATTAATGCTTTTAATAATATTAAAAATAATGGGGATGATATTGTCATTGATTTTAATGCTCATTTTTCTAAGGCTCTATATAAAATACCTATTATTATAAGGCCTATTTTTTCTTATTCTTTAAATTATTATCTTGAGACATTTTATTGTATTTTTATGAGGCATAAGAAACCTCAAAATATGGACGTGGCCCAATATGATGTTATTAAGTTAGAAAGGAATTTTATTGCATCATATGGTTTCATTCTAATCCATGAATTTCAACTACCAATTTTTAAAGCAGTGAAGGAAGTCCTTGTTCCTAAATACTAACCATATTTTTCACCATGTTAGGTTCCCAAAGATAATAAGGATAATCATGGCTCGATTTTAGATGATCTGAAACCAATAGATGGACCATTTGAGTCACATGAAGAGTTCCAATAAGATGAAGGTGAATATTTGAATACTCAAGAGTGTTCATTTGTGCCTCCAATTACTAAAGATGAAAAAATTCAAGAGGATTAAAAGTTTCAAGGAGGAACAACAAATCAACCAAGTAAATATTAGTCAATAAGGGATTTAATTCATGCCCATCCTAGGAGGTGCTTCATCCTTTCCTATCATAGCAATGGTCTAGGAACAGCCTAATCAGACACCATTACAGTAGGAGGATCCACTTTTGGTTCAAATAGAGGATGATATACATTACACTTTACCTACGGTCCATGAACCTGATCTTGTTCCTTAGTAGGATCCTATGTTTGATTAGAACCTGGATATCAAAGTTCATCATGACCTAGTTGAGCTCAGGATGATTGAAGTATTTCAATAGATATATTATGAGAGTTTTGGCTCTCATGCCTTCACTCTTATTATTGTTGAAATACCATGTTCTATATCCCTATCAACAACCTACAATCAACCAATAGCCTTCAAATATGCTTTCACTAGAAAATACATCAAGGCAACTTTGGGTCATATGAGATTTCACGATTGGTCCCCCTAGAAGGTTGACTTTATTTAACTCTCCCATCAAACTGATGGTTTTATTGCATGGTTACATTGGTCTTTTGATAATCATGATTTAACCATGGTAGCTTTGAGGAAAAACTTTCGGGTCTAGGGCAGGTCCTTTTTCCTTTTTTTCTTGTCATTTCAGTAGTTTATCTTGTTGATTTTTTGCAGATTTTAGGACAACAATCTACTTTTTCCTTCATTTATTTTCTTCAGTATTTGCATAATTGTCATTATTTTTTTCCTAGTTATATCACATGTGGTAGTGTCTTGTGTGTCTTACTTTCATGAATAAATGGTTTTCCACTAGTTCTTTTCTTAGGTCAAAATTTGAATGTCTATATATCACATATCATTAAAGTGAGCCTAGATGGGGATCCCATTTTTCATGTTATTGAAGCATTGTGCCTTTACGATGGGTATCCTAAGGAGAGATAAGAAATTCTTGATTCATATTATGTTGTGTCTCCTCCTATATTATCATTGAGTCTTCTACTTTGTGTTATATATAGTTATTTGCCACCTAATCACCTGATGTACATAATCTAGAGGTTAGCATGCTGAGATGTTGAGTTGTGTCATTTTTCCCTTGACTTTTCAACATTCTTTTTCATGTTCACGGGTTGTTTCTTTACATCTTGTGACCCAAAATTGTTGGTCATGAGTTTCTCTCTTTCAATTCACGATCGTCCACAAACTAAAAGAATGCAGAGTGTGATCAGGTCTGTTACTCCCCAATTAGGATTGGTTACAAAGAGATGGGATCAAATTATGTATTTATTGTAACACAACATCAAGAATATTTTTATTTTTAGTTTCTATATTTATCCCCCATTAAATCTCTATCATCCTCTATATTGAGGGTCCGTCATGGGAAAAGGGAAGGAAAATAAAGTGTAAATTTATATTGTCAAAATGATCATAGAGCTTAGGCAAGGATATTGGGAAGAGCTTCATCAAGTCATTTGATTGTAATATTCTAATTTTATTAATAGAAGCTGCACATGACTTTCCCTTCTATTTGGTTGTATGTGGTTATTATGATCCTTGTAGAGAGTTAATATTTCCATGTTTTCATGTTATATTATTAGATTTGATATTAATTCATACATCCTATATTTGATCTTATGAAAGGTTTTCGTTTGTATTTCCATGTGTGATAATCGACATTCATGAATGAGACGGACATATTCAAAAGAGTGAACTACCAAGCAACATGTAGGGACAATAGTCAAATTACCAAGTAGGTTTCTTATTGCATTATCCCATAGATTTATTCATGTTTCATTTAGATATAGGTTATTCTATAATTTGTATATCTATTATGTCTTAGGTCTAGGAAGATCCTAAGGGAGGTAACTCCTACAAGGTAAAATTATCCTACAACACTTTGATTCAGTCATACTCCTCATCTAACAATAGGAATATTGTACCTCGTTATTTCATATTGATCTTCTTGAGCTATAAATTTGCATTAAGGTAAGAGAGACATCATTTCTCTTATTTTCACGAGGTCATCTAGTATCGTCTTTGACACATTATCTACAAATGAACCAGAAGTAGAGCAACTTGGTAGTCATTAGCCTGATTGGCAATTATCTCACATCCAACAAGGTTGAGTATCATTCAACCTTGATTGGATGATCCTTTTCATTGTTTGACATCATAACATATTTCATAATGATAGGTTTTTCCTGTACCTTTGGAATCATTTTCATTATCGGTGGTGTTCCTTCATGCTTGACATTTGTTTTCATTATTGACATTTGATTAGTTAACTTTCTCCCTTGTGTTGATCGTAGTTGTAATTTTTAAACCCGTGAAGTAAAGCATTGCATATAGATTCAAAAGAAAAAAATAAATTAATCGATGGCTCATACACATAGTACACACAGATTTTTACTGGAAACCCTTAACCGGGAAAAAACCTTTCAACTCTTTATTGTATTAATTTCACCATTCACCATACAATATATATACAATTTGTTTAGGTATTCTGTAGATACCAAAAACTTAATCCCTTAATTCGGGATTAATTTAGAAAACTGCTAAAGATAGCAAAAAACGCCCCCCAAAAAAATTGGGGGCCCCATACCTTGCCCCCCCTAAGAAGCACCCAGCACACACAATGCAAAGAGAAATACTGGAGGGATCATCAGATGTAGTTTTTGAATCTGACATGCCCACACACACACATGAAAATAATATAACACATGCCCAACATTCTCCTACTTGTTGTTTTATTTGCATCCAGTGGTCCACATGATTATATAGTCAACAATCGAGGGAAGCAATGCCCATTTTTACTCTACACCAGGAGAACTTTTATATGCTCACGGAATTTGTCAATGAATCTCCAACATTCTTCAAAGTGTCAACCTTTTCCAACAACACCTTTGTTTCTTCAACCATGTCTCGCACAAAGTGATATTGAACATCAATATGCTTTGTCTTAGAATGATAAGTTGGGTTCTTTGCCATGAAGATTGGACTTTGACTATCAGAATCTAATATCACTTCTTGTTGTAACAACCCAATACCTAAACATAGTCTCTGTAACCATATTTCTTCCTTGCTTGCATGAGTGGTTGCCATATATTCAACTTTTTTAGTTGAAAGTGCCACTACAACATGTCTTTTGCTCATCCAACTGATTTCTCCTCCAAATAGCTTAAACACATACCCACTTGTATATCTTCTTTGATCCATATCTTTAGCCAATTTTGCATCAACAAATCCATGTATGTACACCACTCTATCCAATCCTGGTCTTCCTTGGTATCACAATCCATAGTTGGTAGTGCCACACAAATACCTGAAGACCCTCTTTATTGTTGTCTAATGCTCTTTCCCTGGTTTTGACATATATATAATCAAAACTCTCACTGCATGTTAAATGTACAGTATAGTACAGACCATTTCATACATAAAACTGCCAACTGCACTGGCATACAGAACATGGGACATGTCCTCTTCTTCTTCCTGTGTCTTGGGACACTAATTTCCAGATAAATTTACACCTATAGGAAAAGGAACCTTGACCATTTTACTTCCATGCATATTAAACCTCTACAATATAGTCTCAATATATTTTCTTTGATTCAACTAGAGTTTCTTGTTTGCACGATCTCTTTTAATCTCCATTCCTAGAATGAAGTTAGCAGCACTGAGATCCTTCTTGTCAAATTTGGAGGATAGCTGTGATTTCACCTCCTTGATAACATCCCTATTATTTCCTACCAACGCAATGTCATAAACATAAAACATTACATAATTGAAGTGATTACCATCCTTCTTGGAATATACACAATCATCAACCCCACTTCTCACAAATCCCAATCCAAGGATGTATGTGTCAAACTATTGGTACCACATCCTAGTTGATTGCTTCACACCATATAGAGACTTCTTTAGCTTACAAACCATCTCTTTCTTTCCCTTCACTACAAAGCCTTATGGCTACTTCATGTAGATTTCTTCTTCTAGATCCCCGTGTAAGAATGTTTTCTTCACATCCATCTGTTCCACTTCAAGATCAAAAGTAGCAGCAATAGATAAAAGAAATCTAATAGATGTTAACTTGGCAACAAGAGAAAAAATCTCACCAAAGTCAATTTCCTCTACCTGGGAATAACCTTTTGCTACTAACTGATCTTTGTATTTCTCCACTTTACCTTATGCATTAAACTTATTCTTAAACAACCATTCTCTACCAACATGTTTCTTCCAACTAGCAACTCAAATATATCCCATGCCTCATTCTTATCCGAGGCATCCATTTCTTCAACCATGGTCTTCTTACATAGTTTACCATCCTCTGAATTCACTGATTCCTTGACAATTGTGGGATCATCAGTAATAGATAAAGAAAAATCAGAACGAAAATTAGGTGGACTATACCTTTCTGGTTGCCTTGTTTCCCTCACTGATCTCCTCAATACTGGGGTATGAGGTTCTTCTTCTTCTTCTTCATCTTCTTCGAATGATTCATATTTTGCATCATCCAAATCCAACTCTATTTTCTCAGGTTCTTCTGGTGTTGGTAGGAATTCATGTTTGGAAACATCTTTTTCCTCTCTGAAAACAACATCTCGACTGTAAACAATATTCTTGGTTTTCGGGTTTCAAATCTTATAACGTTTCACACCATATAACAATATAGTAATAGTATATGTTATTATTTATTCAATAAAATAATTGGATGTAATAGTTTTAGAAAACTTAAAATAAAATAATTAAAATATTTTCTTTTTAAATTTTTCTCATTTTTAAACATAAATAATTATGTTTCCAATAATTATATAACATTAGTTTTATAATTATTGATATTAATGTTATGCAAGTACCCACTTAATTAATAATGTTACATTAATGATGTATTAATAATACAATAATGTTAATCTTAATAATGATAATATTACATAAATATAATTTTTTATAGTGTTACATTAATGTTAATAATATTACCTTGAAGATGTTTCCTTAACAATGTTATGTTAGTGATGTGATATTAATGTAAATAATATTACATGAGTATAATGTTAATATTGACTAAACAATAAATATAATGCTTGAGGAAATAGTGAATTAAAATCTTTATACCATCAATAAACATCATTGCATTTAAATGTTCATAGCATCAATAAACACCATGAATTATAATGTTTGAATACAATTAATTTTATATCGGTTTGACGGATATTTCATTCTTAAATGATATTAAATTTTGATGAATAGTTTATTCTTAAATGGAAAGACAAAACAATAACTCTCAATATGGCTCATTCCATTCAAGTTATTCATCTTATTACATTTAAAATGTCACAAGATGGCTTAATTTTAGTGTTTACCTCTTACTTTATGAAAGTGAAACTTAATCTCTCATGTTTTTACTACTTAATTCAATGTCTTCTTCTTGTATGTCACAAATATTGATGTCAACCTCATAAAATTATTTCTCTCTAAATGTGGCTATGTGACACGCTCTTCAATGTAAACTACAAGACCAACGTCAAACAAAAAATATATTTCTCTTGACATCTTTGAAATAATGTTAAGTTAATGGAAATCGATTTTTCACTTTTAAATTGTGTTGCTATATCACATTGTTTTAGAGTGAACTTTTTAAATATTACTATTAAAGTCTCTCATTATGCAATAACATTGACATTCAATTCAACGATATGCGTGATTATATTGGACAATGTTTTATAAAAAAAATCTTGACCATACTAAAAACTTCTTCATGCCCCAATATAACCTTGAAGGAAAAACAATAAAGTTATATAACCATTCATGGTGACGAACGTACAATTTCACAATAGTAAAAAAATATGAACTTTTCAATGTGACATGACATATTGGAATGTCCCACATGAAGCAACCCCTTATGGAATGTTGCATTTGCGACATAACTTGGAATGTAGAAATTCAATATAACTCAATCAACATAAACATCTCAATGCAACATAACCGTACTCATCCTTAACGAACCTCGCTCCACCATAGTGACATTGAGACCCATGGGATAACATAGTTAATCATGAGCAACCACAGTCTTCCCATGTTAGCCATGGTTATGTTGATATAATCCTTGCAACATAAACAAGCCCTTGATTTATGTCACAATGCAACATAACAATTGAGGAACAGAAGAATTCCTTATAAGCCATCCTCATTGAATATTAGAATGAATCATCACCATTCTCGAACATCTCACTTTAACATAACTTGTAATAACTTTATCTATTTCAGATAACCATAAATGAGCGGGATATGTTGTGTAATTTTGTAAGGATATTGAACCCAACATATCTCTACACAAAAATTACAATCTGATACCCATGGCCAAACATTAGAATATGATCAATATTTCACTTTGTCACATTGTGGCAAACATTTCCCTATGTTGTGATGTGTCAAACATTTCCCAACATTGGTATGTCTCAAACTTAGACATACGTCGCATTGTCACTATCGTATCCCTACTTCGCAATGTGACAAACATAAATTGTCTATGTCACAAACATTTCCTAATGTTGCAACCTAATGAACATAGTAATGTTGAAATGTGACAAACATAGTAATGTTGAAATGTGACGAACATATTAACATCGATGTGATGAACATAGTAATGCCACAATCTGACAATCAATGCAATGTCACTATGTGATGAACATTACCCTGTTGTTGGAATCTGAAGAGTCGTCCCTTTTGTCGCAATGTGACGAACATTGTAACGTTGCATTATGAAAATCAATGTAACGTCATAATGTAAAGAACATACCCCTTCCATCACAATGTGACAAGCATATCCTTGTTGTCACATTGTGATGAACTTTGTAATGTCACAATTTGGTGATCAGTGCAACGTCATAATTTGATGAACATTTCCCTATTCTTGCAATGTGACTAGCCTTTCCTTATTATCGTCATTTGATGAACATGGTAACATCACATGAAACATCGCCATTCATCAAACATATCACTTTAACATAACTTGTAACGACTTTCTCTATTTCAGATAACCACAAATGAACGAGCTATGTTGTGTAATGTCGTAAGGAGATTGAACCCAACATAACCCTACATGAAAATTGCAATCTCATGCCCATGGCCAAACATTACAACATGATCAACATTTCACTTTGTCACTTTGTGACGAACATTTCCCTATGTTGTGATGTGTCAAACATTTCCCAACATTGGTATGTCTCAAACTTAGATGAATGTCACACTGTCACTATCGTATCCCAACATTGCAATGTGACAAACATAAATTGTCTATGTCACAAACATTTCCCGACGTTGCAACCTAACGAACATAGTAATGTTGAAATGTGATAAACATAGTAATGTTGAAATGTGACGAACATATTAACATCAATGTGATGAACATAGTAATGTCGAAATTTGACAATCAATGCAATGTCACTATGTGATGAACATTGCCTTGTTGTTGGAATCTGAAGAGCCTTCCCTTTTGTCACAATGTGACGAACATAGTAATGTCGTATTCTAACAAACAATGTAATGTCACAATGTCACGAACATACCCCTGTCATCGCAATGTGCGATTATATCCTCATTTTCACATTGCGACGAACTTTGTAATGTCACAATTTGGAAATCAATGTAACGTCATAATTTGATGAGCATTTCCCTATTGTCGCAATGTGACTAGTCTTTCCTTATTGTCGCCATGTGATGAACATGGTAACATTGCAATCTGACAAACATTGTCACGTCACAATGTGGCAAACATTGCCTCGTCGTCACAATGTGACAACCATTTCCTTGTCATGACAATTTGACAAACATATCCCAACGTTAGAATTAGACAAAAATATTCAGATGTCACAATGCGAAAAACCTTTGCAAACGTCGCAATTCAATGAACATAACCCATTGTCGCAATCTGATGTACACACCCAATGTCGCAATGTGTCAAACATAACCCAAAATTACAATGAGACAAACATTTCCCCACATCGCAATGTGACAAACATTACCCATTGTCGAAATGTGATGTACCTATTCCAACTTGATAATGTGACAAACCAAAATCCTACGTCACAATGTCATGGCCATAATATTACGATGTTATGTGATGAAAAGAACCCAAATTCACAACATCACAAATAAAACATGATCCCCACTACAATGCGATAATGTCATAGTAAACCCTGGTTAAACATAATCAACATGGCCCACCATAATCAACTCCACATGGTTTACGAAGGTCATCCATGGGCATGATCAACCATAGTCATCCCATGTCAACCATAGTCAAGTATGGTTATTATCGACCATAGTCAAGCATGGTGAAAGTCAACCATGATCAATCATGTTGAGGGTTAACATAATGGTCAATGACATTCATAGTTAAGGCCAACTATGTTGAATGTCATCCATAGTCCTAGTCAACCAGGGTCATGGCTAGTCATGGTAAGCCATGGTCATGGCCAATCATGATCATCTATACACAACAATTGTCAAACATGGTTAACCATTGACATCCATGGACAACCACAGTAAACCATGGTCATGATCAACCAAGGTCAACCATAGTATTACATTACATTACAAGATCTCTCTAGTTATGTAATATCTCTCCAACAACCATTGTTATGATTCAATGAGTGTAATATCTCTCCAGTTATGCAACAAGATCTCTCCAGTTATGTAATATCTCTCCAGTTATGTTACATCAATAGTATATTTTACATTACAATATCTCTCCACTTTTAGATATTACATTATAGATATGTAATACATTAGCAAGATCTCTCCAGTTATGTAATACATAGTATTACATTACATTATAAATTCATTACATTACATGTATTACATTATAAATTTATGTATTAATGATTTAATTTATACATTACAATGTAATAATGTATTACTAAATACATTAAGGTCAATCTATTACTACTTTATTAATGTATTATCATTGTATTACTTTATTAGTATTTTAATATTTTATTAGTATTTTAATACTTTATTAATGATACTTTATTAATCCATTTATTGTATTAAATGTGTTAGTGTATTTAATGATGTATTAATTAAAATGTATTATTTAATTAAAATTTATTACTACTTTAATAATGAATTTATTAAGGTATTAATATTTTAATAAATTATCTATTAATAAATTATTACTTTAATTATGTATTATTAATGTATTAATTAATTAATACATTAATATAACACATTAATGTATTACATTAATACGTTATTATTATATATTATATTAATGTAATAATTAAAAAATACATTAATCATATATTAATGGTAGTTTCCAAAGCATGTCGGCTGTCAACTAGCAACAACCTCTTTATAAAAGTGGTTGATATACACTGATCGACATCATTTTCCACCTTTTAAAATTAATGACGTCGATCGATGTATATCAACCACTTTTATAAAGTGGTTGTTGCTAGTTTACCAACTCCATTATAAGTGAAACCTAGTTAGCCCTAGGATTTTGAGGGTTTTTGTTTTGTGATGTAAACTCATAGTTGGACTTTGTCAAATTTGATCACTATTTGGAATAAGTGTTGTTGTAGTGGACGTCGGATGCTATCTCGAGGTGATTCTGATGATTTATATATTTTTAGATTGGGGTTTCTTAAATTAAGGGGATATCCTAGGGTTGAGGTTTCTTTAAACAATACACTAGTGTGGAAAAAATAAAGAAAACAAGGGTAATATAGGTTTTTGTCAAACACCATTGCTTTATTAGGATTTGACCCAATTTATCCAAATCTTCTGAAGGTAAGATTTAATTAATTGTTTTTTAAACCACATGCTAGTCTCACACAAAAAAAACTAAGGTAATATTCAAATTTGACCCAATTTCTCTAAATTTGTTAAACTTAAGATTTAATGAACCCTCAAATGGGACTTTGTCAAATTTGATCACGATTTAAATTTCGACACCGATAAAGTTAGAATTAATTAACCAACTTGTTGACGGGCGAAACTGACTGTCCGTCAACTGAGAGAGTGGAACCGGTCCGGGGTTGTCTAATAACCCAAGTCGTTTGGGATGAACCACCCTGATGGGTTTAGCGGCTCTGTTAGCCGATCTAAGGTCCTAGGAAAACCGAAGAGAAAAAAAATCTAAACTAACTAATCTAACTAAAACAAATAAAACAAACTAAACTAACATAAAACTAATAAAACAAACTAAACTAACTAACAATAAACAAAACAAACTAATACTAACTAATATAATTAAAACTAATCATTAAACAAACTAACTAATCGACTATCTATATATACAAACTACTAATTACTACTATACTAACTCTACTAATTAGCTATTTAACTACTTGTTGCACTATAAATTATTCACAAATATACAATATCTACAACTGACAGATTTAAATAAAACCTGTAAAACTCACTTGCTTTCTGCCCTAAGACAGCTAGAGATATTTTTGATTTATATGATTTTATGAACAAGAAATAGAACTTACTGAAATTAAACGATCTAATATACTAGCTACACACATATTTAAGTAAATACTAACAAATACACTAAACGAATAAACAACAAACTGACCTGGAGACGCTCCAAATTTGTCCTGTGTATGATGACTTCAAAGCTGGTCGGAGGAAGGAAACTCACACCGGATTGATCCAAAAGCTTCTCATAAACGATAGGCTGCACTGCTCTTTGAGTTATTTACAGGACAAACAAGACATAAAAAATCATAAAAATTATATGATTTATAAATTTCTGCAATAACGGAAACCTGTTATGCAAAAACTTATACCTGATAATTCAACTCATGAAGAAGAGAAATATGTCGTTCACAAACTGAACTAAGCAATTGCTATGTTTTTTAAATGCTTGGAAGAAATCAGATATGGATTACAATGATTAAATTATATCATTTGCGAATGATTAAGATACCTAAAGTAGTCATTAACCAAATACAAATTGATATACATAACATGAAACAAAATATTGATGTAATGAGAAGCTAAAGCTATAACAAAACACCAAATTCTACCTCAGTCTGTATTAAAATTCCATATCCTTGTTCTCCCATGAATGAGGATGAACATTATTACAAAAATTATAAGTATATATAAGTTTCTCCACAGGGTAAAACCTCCCTGTGGATAATATCAAATTGTTTTACATAATCTGGGAGATATCCCAAAATCAACTAAACTACGAAACTAAAATGCAAATGAAATCTTTGAAATATCCCCTAACTGCTCATCAAATCCACTGTAGTTTCGAATTCATCTGCAATAAATAAAAAATGACAACTTAGAAAGTTATTTCATAAGAAAAACCATAAAAATTTGATTCTACAAACCTAGCTATAGAATCAGAATTGAAAATAAATCAAATCTTTTTAATAAAATCAAATTGGATTAACAACCAATAGTCATTTAAAATGAATCATGAATTGAAATTTATATTCTATTATAAACTCAAACAAGATCCATATCATTAACCGAATACCAAGATGGAAATACTCTGTTTCACTTATAATCATAAATTGAGTAGACAGAATCATGTTGGATAACTTCAATAACAATGAAATCGTTTCCATAAAAACAGAGTCATATTTCCCAAATCCAAATCGAACAGAGTTGCATTACAGGTTTGAAAATCATATGACACAGCATATCCAAATGAAATCAATAATAGATCATATCGTATGTGATACGATCCAATCCAACACAACTATTTCCCACTTGTTATAGCTATAATTGATAGCAAAAGATTCACATCGTTTAATCAAATACACAGCTGGAAAGAACTGTTTCGATTATGTGCAAGTGAAATCATACATAACAGCATCGACCCAACCAAATTCATGATATATTTTTGCATAGTCAATAGACAGGATAGATCAATTGTGATTGCAATCTTAATAATCAACAGAATTTATAATTGCAAACTGGGCAAATAATCAAAACCAATCACGACTGGGTTTAATATAGAAATAGATCATGAAACTAGATACAGTCTAATTCGTCCTACGAATCAAATTCAAATAGCATAATCATTGCAATATGATAACATGGTGGAACTAACAGCAAACCAATGCATATCAATCGGCTGGGTATAACCGTCATGAATTGAATCTGATTTGTGATTTGGGCGAA
The DNA here is from genome assembly GCA_032191745.1 of Picea mariana. Lineage (NCBI taxonomy): Eukaryota > Viridiplantae > Streptophyta > Pinopsida > Pinales > Pinaceae > Picea > Picea mariana. The sequence continues at coordinate 41,554 of JASDQU010099748.1, forward strand.
TTTGTACAGAATCACATTGAAAATAATCCAAACTGTATTCCTGTTGGTCAAAATCATATGAGACATAAAACCGTGCAATTAACCATATCAAAACTGTTACCAATCATAGCGTATACATCATAACCAAATCGAATTGAAATGTGATTGCGTTTAAAATTGAAGTATAAGAAACAGGTTGTGTCTAGAATAGATACAAACGACTTCAATTGACAGCAGAGTATCTATTTTAACTCAATAAATCAAATCAAATCCACACGAATAACCATTACAATCCAATAAAAATCTATGAACAAATCAAATCGAACTTCTTTCTATTTTTATCAAAACGAAACCATTATATCAATCCTGGTGACTCACAAAACTAGAAATGATGTTGAGATACATACCAGGGTAGAAAGAAAATGCTTCTTATGACAGACTGCTTGATGAATCTTTGGATTGATAAAGGGTTTCAACAAGAATTTGAAGCACAAGGTTGGACAGGCAGAAGGCATTTGAAGCACAGGTCTGGAGAAATGATAAGCATCCTGGCAAATGCTCACAGACTCAAAACACATGTTCCAACCACTGAAAATTGACATGTAAAACGAGAGCTATATCTCTATAGTAGCTCACTTTCTGAAGAAACCGCTCATGATGAAGATAAAGGGGCTAAAAATAGTTCTGGGTTTTCAATGGTTTGAGCTAATTCAAATTCATTTGCCCAGAATCGCTCACGCAAATATGTGACTCTGGGACAATTACGGGGTAGTTTTCTCTGGCAAAATGAAACCACAACCAACTCTGAAAACCATGAGGGTTAAATTCTCCCTTCAGGAGCCAGGAGATAACACACAGTGAGCTAGGCTAAGGGACAAGGGTTTGAATAGATTAGGCTCAGATATTTTCCCAAAAATCAACAGAGGTAACTCTGTAAGGAGTCAGGTATTAATGCAGAGTATGCGAGGGTGATAGAAGGCAATAAATCCATGCATAACTATCATATCAGTTGTACAATTGACAGTTTACATAGCTATTCAATCCATAATAATCATTCAACCATTAACTTATGTGAACAACCAATCAAATACAATGCACATACCATTACGTGCCAGCACTATGCCATAGTATTCAAAACATTCGACTTATAAATCAACACCAAAATCATTATGTGCCAATGTATTAATCAAAACTTTTAAACAATTGTGCCAATCGATACTCATAAAATTGACAAGCCAAGAGATATAAAAAGTTTAGCAATAGAGATTATATCATATATATAAATTTAATCATAACCCCTATAAAAGATGAGGCAAGTCATAAGAAGTATAAATCCAAATGCTCAATGCCTTGCAAATTTAATGAAACTCAATCACATCATCAATATAAGAATGACCAATGAGCAAGGTTCGAAAGTTCTTCCAGCTACATGATGATAGATAAAAGGTAAGCGCAGTAGGCACATCGATATGACCATTCATATAGTGATCAAAATGTAACTTCGAAAGAAGAAGTTTTCACGCTTACAGTCGTGAAAACTTAACGAAGACAAATGTGCAAAAGTCTCAAGAAATGAAAGTTTATGTTTTTGAAAAATGCGACGAAAAAGTTGATGTTCGCAAGACATAGGTGTAGGCAGCTTATAGAATAATAAAAAAGTGAATTGGCTACCAACAATGGCAACACACTGGTAGAAGCAGTTATCTCTGTCAAAAGAAACAAATTCAAATTAAGACATCAAAGAAAATTTCAACTCAAAAATAACAACCAGAAAATCGTACTAACATCATCGTAAAATATTTTTCCCAGCAGTGTTTTAAAAGATGAAAACCAATAACAGTCTTAAGATCAGCAAGTCACGATATTAAAGATAAAATCTTCAATACTGTTGGCATGGCCACTGCTGCCAGTAGGCGTCCATAGCCTTGACACGGTTGCCAATTAACCCACTCTGACATATGTATCCTATCAAGAAGTTCTGGATCAGAATAAAGGACATTAAAGAGGTTTCTTATATTTTTCCTTTTTTTTGCAGATTTTCATGTACCCGACATTGCTTCGCTGCCAGCAGGCCTGTTCAGTACCCCGACGAAGTTGTCTTAGCACCATCCATGCATTTACCCGCTGCCAGCAGACCTGTTCAGTATCCTGACGGATTTACAAGCACTTCCCATAGCTCTTATTCATAATTTATTTTGTTTTGTTTTTTCATAGATATATATATTTGAGCGGGGTTACACTAAAAATCATGATATTTTAACATATTTTTTAGACCTCATCAGAATTTTTTAGGACTATCCTCTATTTAGATCCAGAGATGTTTTATTGACAAAAACAACTTCCTAAGACAGGGAGACATATTCTGAGTTATTCCTTTACGGAAAATTGACAGCGTAAAAAGATAATAGATGATCATGACAAACTTCACTCAAAGACTGAAATCAATAAACTTCTTTCAAACAACAGTCCTTTTGCCAACACAGATATAAATTTCAGAAATATACCATTGATGTTTGTACAAATTTTTCAGAAGTTATTTGAGCGAAGAAACTTCGTTTTCCTTGTCTGAACAGTTCAAAAATTCAGGTATGTGTGTTTCAACAACAAAAACTAGTAAGCATAAGGGAGAAATCAAAACAAACTGGCGAAAAAAAAAATAAAATTGGAAAGCATAGAAATCCAAACAACAAAAACAAAAAACAATATACACAGAAGGTGCATCTGAAAACCTCATGCAACAATCCCCTGGAAAAGTGAAAGAAAGTAGGAAAATCCTGAATGATGGGAAAGCAGTCCTACTCATGGTATCTTGGGTTAGGGTTGATTTAGATTCATTTATCTCTTTACTTTCCATTTAAGATTTTCATGACAATACTGCATTTTTGAAAATAAACATTCAACTAGAAGTAAAGAGAAAAAGGGTCAAGAGGACTTCCCTGACAATAGTCGTATTATGGTTCTCATGGTGCGCCCACTTGCGTGCATGACTGCATTATTACAAAGAGAAATAGTGAGAAATAAAACTACAAGAAAACCTATTCCTAAACCTACCCTAACTATTAAATAAACTAGAATACTACGTGAAGTCATGTTTCCAATGTAGCCATCGGAGTAACTCTAATCCTACAATGAAGACAAGATCAAGCATTATTAAAAAGAATGGTAATATATCAACAAATGACAGACACATATCACGCTTACCTTCATAATCAACATCTAGAAACAAAGTAAGCATGATCTTACCATTTCCTCGGATATTCTTGTTGTACAAATCCTCCACTCATTGCACAATCTTATCGTGATAAGGGTCATAATGGCATGGGTGAGTGTAAGTAGTTTTGAAAAACTCGTCAGGATTGTGAGGAAATGGAAAAACCATCAGCCAAGGCTGAAATGCCCCATCCTCCTGATCATTCTTTATGCATTCATTAATCTCTTCACATGGAGGATCTAAAAGAAATATGTCACGCCTACTTCCAAGACACTTAGGTAAAAAGAAAGCAAGCCCAACTTTGTCTTTATTACGAAATTTTTTCATATATGAATATTCAAGACATCCTAAGATCCTGTCACAAAAATGCGGATGCAAACCATGACTTTGCTGAAACGAATATATCAATGGAAAATTCCTCATAGGAGGATTCGTGCAATCAATTGATTCATTGGTTTGAATATTTCCTTCGATACGATTGATCATTTCAAAATGTGAAGCATCAACATTAATATTCGAGCTAAGCAAAGAACGAGTATGAAACTTAGAATGTTTGATTTCTGTAAAATATAATGCATTGTCCTTTTCAACAATAAACTGTGTAAAATTATCTCGCAACATGTATTCTTCCCATGTGAGTGATGAAAGTGAACAAGCATCAAATTCAGTTTTATCAATGTTATGCTCGAAATTAATTTCACCAAAATTTAGCATATGGAAAGGATATGATTGTGGTGCAAAAGAGAAGGATGTTGTACGTAGGATGTGAAGTCCACCATAATCTAGGAATAGATCAGGATATAAAGAATAAAAGGAATGAGAAATAAGAAGATGAAAAGAATCTCTTGAACTATGATACTCAACAATGATATTCTCGAAACAATTCTCTTCATTTTCTTTAAAGCTCTTACTCTGTTTTGGTGACGAATTCCTCAACATAATATGATCATCTGGATTTGTCTTTTGTGTGATAGAAAATTCAAAATTTATGTGACAAGCATCTAGTCTTTCCTGTGAACAAGGTGCATTTTGAAGATCAAGGTTTAAAGTTTCTTCTTCTAGTTGCGTAACTTCTTTAATCAGTTTCATAGGAGTACTAGAACATTCAAGACGATTTTCGTCGCTTAAGTGTTCTTCAATAACTGATTTTAAATGTTGATTAGAGCATAAGTTATAAGAATGAGGGTATTCACCTTGAGCTGGTGGAGAATCATCTTCCATACTAGTCTTAGACTGAAAATACAATGATTCAAAGGAAAAAACAACTTGGTTGTCAATAAGAACCTGATCAATAGATTTTAACTCCCTGGCTTGTTCATCATTATTGGAATAATTTTTCTCTTCTTGCGAAGAAGATTGCTCTAGCAGTTGGGTGATAGGATTTGTAATTGGTTCTTCTTTCGTGATTGAACATGACTGGATGGAACGGATGGAAGCATCATAGAAGAGATTTAATGCCAATGATATGTCATCGAGATTAAATTTACAGAGGATATGATAGACTCTTGTGAAAAAGTGTTCTGAAGATGGATCGTTGTTGATTAGCGAAGTATGAAATTCTTCACATAATTGATCAAAATCATAAATTTCAAAAGCATCTAGAAAATCATCTACAAATTGAAACCAATAAAAAAAGTGACATGCTGGAAAGGATTCAAACCAATGTTTGATCTGACCTCTAAAAGTAAAAGCAAAAAGTCTGCATAAAACTCCTAAATCTGAGATGTCATGTTTGATGCACTTGCACCATAACTTGTTAAGGTGGTCTTTAGTAGATGTATTGCCTTCACCATCAAAGGTGAGTTTGGACAAGCGAGATACTGTCTCGTTGGGAACATCGGGTAATTAGAAGTTGAAATCATGTTCCAACCTAGTGATTTGGGGAGCCATGAGGGAAATTGAATAAATTTGAAATAAAGGCTCCTACAAGGCCATCTTGTCAGTTGGCCCTCCTTCTAACACCATTTGTTGATGGGCGAAATTGACCGTCCGTCAACTGAGAGAGTGGAACCGATCCGGGGTTGTCTAATAACCCAAGCCGTTTGGGATGAACCGCCCTGACGGGTTTAGCGGCTCCGTTAGCCGATCTAAGGTCCTAGGAAAACTGAAGAGAAAACAAATCTAAACTAACTAATATAACTAAAACAAATAAAACAAACTAAACTAACATAAAACTAATAAAACAAACTAAACTAACTAATATAATTAAAACTAATTATTAAACAAACTAACTAATCTACTATCTATATATACAAACTACTAATTACTACTATGTATATATACAAACTACTAATTACTACTATACTAACTCTACTGATTATCTATTTAACTACTTGTTTCACTATAACTTATTCACAAATATACAATATCTACAACTGACAGATTTAAATAAAACTTGTAAAACTCATTTGCTTTCTGCCCTAAGACAGCTAGAGATATTTTTGATTTATATGATTTTATGAACAAGAAATAGAACTTACTGAAATTAAACGATCTAATATACTAGCTACACACATATTTAAGTAAATACTAACAAATACACTAAATGAATAAACAACAAATTGACCTGGAGACGCTCCAAATTTGTCCTGTGTATGATGACTTCGAAGCTGGTCGGAGGAAGGAAACTCGCACCGGATTGATCCAAAAGCTTCTCATAAATGATAGGCTGCACTGCTCTTTGAGTTATTTACAAGACAAACAAGACATAAAAAATCATAACAATTATATGATTTATAAATCTCTACAATAAGGGAAACATGTTATGCAAAAACTTATACTTGATAATTCAACTCATGAAGAAGAGAAATCTGTCATTCACAAACTGAACTAAGCAATTGCTATGTTTTTTAAATCCTTGGGAGAAATCAGATATGGATTACAATGATTAAATTAAATCATTTGCGATTGATTAAGATAGCTAAAGTAGTCATTAACCAAATACAAATTGATATACATAACATGAAACAAAATATTGATATCATGAGAAGCTAAAGCTGTAACAAAACACCAAATTCTACCTCAGTCTCTATTAAAATTCCATATCCTTGTTCTCCAACGAATGAGGATGAACATTATTACAAAAATTATAAGTATATATAAGTTTCTCCACAGGGTAAAACCTCCCTGTGGATAATATCAAACTGTTTTACATAATCTGGGAGATATCCCAAAATCAACTAAACTAGAAAACTAAAATGCAAATGAAATCTTTGAAATATCCCCTAATTGCTCATCAAGTCCACTGTAATTTCGAATTCATCTGCAATAAATCAAAAATAACAAGTTAGAAAGGTATTTCATAAGAAAAACCATAAAAATTTGATTCTACAGACCTAGCTATAGAATCAGAATTGAAAATAAATCAAATATTTTTAATAAAATCAAATTGGATTAACAACCAATAGTCATTTAAAATGAATCATGAATTGAAATTTATATTCTATTATAAACTCAAACAAGATCCATACCATTAACCGAATACCAAGATGGAAATAGTCTGTTTCACTTATAATCATAAATTGGGTAGACATAATCATGTTGGATAACTTCAATAGCAATGAAATCGTTTCCATAAAAACAGAGTCATATTTCCCAAATCCAAATCGAACAGAGTTGCATTACAGGTTTGAAAATCATATGACACAACATATCCAAATGAAATCAATAATAGATCATATCGTATGTGATACGATCCAATCCAAGACAACTATTTCCCACTTGTTATAGCTATAATTGATAGCAAAAGATTCACATCGTTTAATCAAATACACAGCTGGAAAGAACTGTTTCGATTATGTGCAAGCGAAATCATACATAATAGCATCGACCCAACCAAATTCGTGATAGATTTTTTCACAGTCAACAGACATGATAGATCAATTGTGATTGCAATCTTAATAATCAACAGAATTTATAATTGCAAACTGGGCAAATAATTAAAACCAATCACGACTAGGTTTAATATAGAAATAGATCATGAAACTGGATACAGCCTAATTTGTCCTACGAATCAAATTCAAATACCATAATCATTGCAATATGATAACATGGTAGAACTAACAACAAACCAATGCATATCAATCGGTTGGGTATAACCGTCATGAATTGAATCTGATTTGTGATTTGGGCGAATTTGTACAGAATCACATTGAAAATAATCCGAACTATATTGTTGTTGGTCAAAATCATATGAGACATAAAACCGTGCAATTAACCATATCAAAACTTTTACCAATCATAGCGTATACATCATAACCAAATCAAATTGAAATGTGATTGCATTTAAAATTGAAGTATGAGAAACAACTTGTGTCTAGAATAGATACAAACGAATTCAATTGACAGCAGAGTATCTATTTTAACTCAATAAATCAAATCAAATCCACACCAATAACCATTACAATCCAATAAAAATCTATGAACAAATCAAATCGAACTTATTTCTATTTTTATCAAAACGAAACCATTATATCAATCCTGGTGACTCACAAAACTAGAAATGATGTTGAGATACATACCAGGGTAGAAAGAAAATGCTTCTTTTGACAGACTACTTGATGAATCTGTGGATTGATCAAGGGTTTCAACAAGAAGTTGAAGTACAAGGTTGGGCAGGCAAAAGGTATTTTAAGCACAAGTCTGGAGAAATGATAAGCATCCTGGAAAATGCTTACAGACTCAAAACACATGTTCCAACCACTGAAAAATTAACCTATAAAACGAGAGCTAGATCTCTGTAGTAGCTCACTTTCTGAAGAAACCACCCATGATGAAGGTAAAGGGGCTAACAATGGTTCTGGGTTTTCAATGGTTTAAGCTAATTAAAATCTGTTTTCCCATAATCGCTCACGCAAAAACGTGACTCTGGGACAATTACGGGGCAGTTTTCTATGGCAAAATGAAACCACAACCAACTCTGAAAACCATGAGGGTTCAATTCTCCCTTCAGGAGCCAGGAGATAACAAACAGTGAGCTAGGCTAAGGGACAAGGGTTTGAACAGATTAGGCTCAGAGATTTTCCCAAAAATCAACAGAGGTAACCCTGTAAGGAGTCAGGTATTAATGCAGAGTATGCGAGGGTGGTAGAAGGCAATAAATCCATGCATAACTATCATATCAGCTGTACATTTGACAGTTTACATAGCTATTCAATCCATAATAATCATTCAACCATTAAATTATGTGAACAACCAATCAAATACAATGCACATACCATTACGTGCCAGCACTATGCCATAGTATTCAAAACATTCGACTTATAAATCAACACCAAAATCATTATGTGCCAATGTATTAATCAAAACTTTTAAACAATTGTACCATTCGATACTCATAAAATTGACAAGCCAAGAGATATAAAAAGTTTAGCAATAGGGATTATATCATATATATAAATTTAATCATAACCCCTATAAAAGATGAGGCAAGTCATAAGAAGTATAAATCCAAATGCTCAATGCCTTGCAAACTTAATGAAACTCAATCACATCATCAATATAAGAATGACCAATGAGCAAGGTTCGAAAGTTCTTCCAGCTACATGATGATAGATAAAAGGTAAGCACAGTAGGCACATCGATATGACAGTTCAGATAGTGATCAAAATGTAACTTCGAAAGAAGAAGTTTTCACGCTTACAGTCGTGAAAACTTAACGAAGACAAATGTGCAAAAGTCTCAAGAAATGAAAGTTTGTGTTTTTGAAAAATGCAACGAAAAAGTTGATGTTCGCAAGACATAGGTGTAGGCAGCTTATAGAATAATAAAAAAGTGAATTGGCTACCAACACAACTCTAATATAGGTCAAATAGTGTTAGATTTCTAGGGTTTCTTTTTGTAAAGTGGACCACATGCTAGTCTCTCACCAAAAAAAAACTAGTGATATAGGATTTTGTTAAATTGGATCAATTTATTAGGATTTGACCCAAGATTGAGTGTGGTTCGTGATTTTTCCACATAAATTTGATAGTGAATGTGGATGATGACTCTAACAAACTAGATTTAGGAATTTTATAATATATATAATATAATCTATTTTTAAGTTCATGCCCAATCAAATTGGTGTATGAAACCTCCTAAAGTTATAATTTGATTTAATTTTGAAGCTTTGCTTTTTAAACATTTTATTCACTTAAAAAATTTAAACTATTGAAATTTAAAAACAAAATACATGAAGATTTAACCTTAGAAAAAAATAAACTATAAAATGAATATCTCCACTTTTTAATTCACTTTAATTCTAAACAATTTAATAGATACAATTTAAAATTTATTGAATATATAAATTAAAACCTTATATCTACCCAACATTGATCTTTAGTTTATGGGTAATCCCTTTTAATACATAATAACTATAATGGTAAAGTGAATTTATGTTAATCCATTTATAGTCATAATAGCGAAAGATGTTTGCTAAATGTTTTAAATGTCAATAATAATAATAATGATTTTAATACTAAAGTCTATGGACGTATACATACCCTACACCCCTCTAGATTTGAACCTGTGACCTCTAAGGAGGAAAAATATTTTCTTAACCATTAGGCCCAGTCTTGTTCCATGGTGGTTTTTCTTCTCTAGGATTCTTCTCCATTGAGGTATGGTCTAGGTTTCCTTTTGACATCTTGTTGGGATTTGCTTAGAGATGATGAAGCTTGAGGTAGTTTTGTTTCAAAGTGAAAACAAGCATGACCTATATTACACTTAAGAGACAATGCTTTGTAGTCTTGTTATTAGTGAATTTTTTATCTATCCAACTAGATAGAAATGGCCTTTAGGAATACCTCGACAAATTCTATGTAAATTTGGATGCACAACTATTTCCCTCCCTTGGTTTCAAGGGATTCAAGGCACTTCCCCAAGCATTATTCAATAACTTTAAGGGTTTATGTGTTACAAACTATCATTGACAAAAATGGGAAGGATGATCCATACTTGGGTTCGAATCTAGTGTCCAATGATTTAGATATTGATCTGGATTGGATCATTATATATGTTTTCATCTATATCCATCTTTTCAGAGTGGAAATGATTGGAGAAATCATCTTACAGGACCATTTTAGTGGTAGGTTCTACTTTGGAAAATTAGGGTCTAAAATCTTCCGAGTCCATTTTAAGGCATCTCATGGAATTTTTTGGGGTTGAAAATTTCCCACAACACCTCGTATGTCATGACATTATTCACTCAAATCATGCCAATCAGAGCTAGTATGAAAAAGTTAGGCCTCCTACTGATCCAAATTTTATGAGAAGAAAAAAATTAATGCATATTATTATTATTATTATTAACACAGAGACACAATGAACAATAAGAGAGACACAATAAAATTGGATTCTATTCAATAAAGAAATATGTTGAAACTGGAAAATGCAAAATGAAAACATGCTTGCTAGAATGGTGGTGGCTTATCCATGAGAAGAGTTGTGATGGTTGCGCTCATTCACAAGAAGATGGGTAGAATGAGGATGTGAAATCCTTTTTACAATAAATATGAATTCCAAAACCCTAGACATACAAAAACCTAACCCTAGGATATGAAGCACAAAATTCATGTGTGCCTCGGTGGGGTAGTTTGGTAAATTCACTTCCCGGGGTCGTAACTTTTGCATATGATCTTCGTTTTAGGTGCACGATATCCTATTGGAAAGGTCTATCAAAGGAATACACATTATGCCATCAAAATAAATCGATATACTATTTGAATTTGGTGAGACCTAAAAACATTGTTTAGGGCCTCAAAATGACCCCAAAAATTCAGGACCCGAAAACTAGGAAAAAGTGCCAAACTGAAAAACTGCCAAGATGAGCTAGTTGGAATAGGTGGGTGGCCATCAATATCCACCTGGATCAATCCTCCCCCATTAGGAATAAAATGTCTCCATTTCATTGAGTTCCCCCATAAGATGAGAAAATTTCTATTGAATTTGGCCCCTGGTGAGCCACTTTCCTTGTAGCAGGATTTGACCTGCTTTGACAACCCAATAAAGTTTGATTCTTTGCTAGAAAGTTCCCTTAACCTTTGTGTCCTTGATATGATCAGTGGAGGCCTATTCCATATAGGATGGGTTGAGATATGTTGGTTTCAATTGTTTTTCTATCTCTGAGGTGTCCAATAATGGTGGAAAATACGGTCAAAGGAGATGCACATTGAACACTGGGCGCAAGCCAAGGAAGGGGGGAATGTTCAGCTCCAAAGAATTTTCACCCAAAGCCTTGGTCATGGTGTAAGTTCCATAGAAAAGTGGAAAAAGATTCTTATGGGGCCCCATAAGGCGTTCTTTCTCCGAGTGCAACCAAACTTTGTCTCCCACCTGAAACTTTTGTGGCACCTGGTGTTGATCATGGCGTTGCTTGTAATTGGAATTGGAATTCTATAAAATATATTGAACCTATTGGAATATGTGATGGATCCACTCAATGAACTGAGTGGCTTTGTTAGCTTCAGTTGAATCATGGGATGAGTCTTCTTGGGTGGTCGTCAAGGGTAGTACATTATCCATTAGATCCAATGGTTGAAATCCCAACCCCACCTGAAAGGGGTTGTGGGCAATTGAGCTATGTACATGGCTATGTTGTAGTTTTGATGAACATAGGGAAGAGTATCATGCCATGTGTGGAGGTTATTGGAATTTTACATGCACAGGATATGCATGATCATTTGGTTGACGAACTCGGTTTGGCCATTCGTCTGGAGGTGGAAGATAGTGAATTTGGTGAGCTTGGTGTCTAGTAGTGACCAGAGGCTTGACCAAAATGTGTTGAGGAACCGACTATCCCAATATGAGATGGTGGTTTGTGGTATCCCAAAATGTAACCACACTTGTTCAAATAATATCTTGGCAATGGCCTTCGTTGTAATGCTCTTCTTACAAGTAACTAGAATCACCATCCTGGAAAAACAATCAAAAACCACAAAAACAATGTCATTTCCCATCTTGGTGGATGGAAGGCCTGACATGTATTCCATTGAGATGGTTTCCCAGGGCATGTTGGGAGTACGTAGAGAGGTGTACAAGACTTGGTATCCACCTGGATCAATACTCTATCATTATGAAGAAATGTTCTCCATTTCGTTGAGTTTCGTCATAAGATGAGAAAATTTCTATTGAATTTGGCCATGGGTGAGCCACTTTCCTTGGTGTGGGAGTTGACCTGCTTTGACAACCTAATAAATATGGATCCTCTGTAGGAATGGTTGAGATATGTTGGTTTCAATTGTTCTTCTATATCTGAGGTGTCTAATAATGGTGGAAAATATGGCCAAAGGAGATCCACATTGAACACTGGGTGCAATATAAGGAAGGGGGGAATGTTGAGCTCAAAATCATTTTCACTGAAAGCCTTGGTGATGGTGTAAGTTCCATAGAGGAGTGGAAAAATCTGATGATGGGGCCCTGTGAGGTGTTCTTTCTACAAGTGAAACCAAACTTTGTCTCCCAGATGGAACGTTTGTGGAACCTAGTGTTGATCATGGCGCTGCTTGTACCTAGAATTGGACTTATATAAAATATATTGAACCTATTAGCAGATGTGATGGATCCACTCAATGAACTAGGTGGATTTTTCATCTTCAGTTGGAGCATGGTACGAGTCTTCTTGGGTGGTTTTCATGGGTAGTGCAACATCCATGTAACCCAATGGTTGAAATCCCAACCCCACCCGAAAGGGGTTCTGGTTGGTTGAGCGACGTATGGCTATGTTGTAGTTGTGTTGAAAATAGGGAAGAGTTTCATCCAATGTGTGGGGGTTATTGGATTTGTACATGCACAAGATATGCATGATTATCAGGTTGATGAACTTGTTTTGGCCATCTATCTAGAGGGGGATGACAGAGAATTTGGTGAGCTTGGTGTCCAGTAGTGACCAGAGGATTGACCAAAATGTGTTGTGGAGCCGACAATCACTATATGAGATGATGGTTTGTGGTATCACAAAATGTACCCTCACTTGTTCAAAGAATGTATTGGCATCGACCTCCATTGTGATGCTCTTCTAGCAAGCATCTAGAATTACCATCCTGGAAAAATGATCAACAAGAACAAAAACAAAGTCATTTCCCCGCTAGGTGAATGAAAGGACCGACATGTATTCCATTGAGATGGTCTTCGAGGGCCTGTCGGGAGTAGGAAGAGAGGTCTACATGCCTTGTTTCTTAGTGGTTGATTTGGAAATAACATAGGCAGTGAAAGACCTAATATACTTTGTCACATCCTGTTCAAGTTTCCACCAGTAGAAATGTTGTTCCATCATTGCCACTGTCTTTACTACGCCGATGTGTTCTACCATTGACAATAGTGGGATTCCAAAATTGGCTTCGCTCACTCACTTCATGGAAAATAGAGATGGTGCAGATGGAACAAAAACCTATCCTGAATATGGAAATTAGTGACAGTTGTATTTTCTCCCAACATTTGGTAGGTTGTGGCAAAGTCATGATATTTATGATAGAGTTGGGAATATCTGGAGGTGTCATGGTGGTAATATTATAGCACTGTGGTGAGTGTCACAATTGGAGGTTGGATAAGGTAATGAATGACATGGTTGGTACTTCATGTCTTATACTTGATGTTGAGGTGGAACTGCCTCAAGTATTTGGACTACTTTTGATGGCAATCATTCTGCAATTTTCCTTGTGTTTGCATGAACTGCAAAAACTTATGATCAGTGTGGATGACCGTATCTTTTCTAATAATGTAATGCCTCTAGTCATGGTAGGATTTCACAATGGAGTACATTTCCTTGTCGTAAGTAGGGTACTTTCAAACGATATCTGATAGCGTCTTATTATGATAGGTCGTGGGGTGGTCCTGTTGAGTGAGAAATGTGCCCACAACTGTAACGTCCCCAACCATCCTTTCTGGTCCACGCTACGCCATAGAACTCTTTATTTTCTCTCTGCAGAGCATACTATAACATACTCGACATCTAATTGAGTTATGCCACATGAATGTTTCGAACTGTTTGCAATTAAATTATATCCAGACAGATCTCTTGTGAAAGCATTTATGTATAAAATGTAAATAGACAAATACTTTACGTAAATGCATGAATTCATACTGAAATAATAGTAAACACAAACATGCAACATATATGGGAAATACCCATAAACATACAGATAATTATAATCATGCATAGGAGAAACCCATAAAAATAAGCACGAAAATAAAAATGCAACATGTAAATTTATCACACAATTGACACTTATCTTTGTAAGAATATCACCAACCACATGCATACCTTGCATGAACCTCCCAACCTTAGAACACACAGTTCATCACTCTCAACAATGAGTCACCCTCGAGCTGGGACTAAACTCCACCCGGGTAAACGGATACCTAACTAGGCTAAAGGCTCATAGAAAATAGGAAAGACTCTGTCTCAGGTGCTAACTCAAACTAACAACCTATAGTCCCTCATTCCCCACATGCCTATCCCACCCAGGAAGTGTGCCCCTTCTTTGCTAAACATTCCTTCGGTTGCCCCACTTCCTTTCTAGGCTTTAGCAACAGGTTGCACACGAAGTCTAAGAGCACTGTAGATGCAGTTTAACACCTTCAGGAAATCAATTCCCAACAATTATCTCACACAGAGAATCTCTCATGGGCCTGAAAACCTGCTTCTTCAATATCCCACGATCCTAACAACCCACTTCTTGAGTCCAGATTCCAAGCTAACCATGTACACCGACACAAAATGGCTATGGATACAGGTCCAGGTACAGTAAAATGTATGTATGCAAGATAACTTAATGTTTATGTGAATACTCATGGGTTATTGACTGGATGACTGAATGATGCCTCAAATGATGGTTATAATTATGGAAGGGGGTGTGAAAATGAACTAAGTCCAAACAATATGCATGCATGTCCCCAACTTGACACTTGTCATGTTGGGAGCTACTTTGGCCCACTTGTCCCCAACTTTAGAACTTAGGATAAAATAATTATCCATACTTTATGCTTTAAGAAATATTAATATAATATTCCTTTTTGGCTTAAGGTCCATAGATTAGCACTTTTCCTTAACTTTTAGGCCCCTCCCTTTTCCTAACCAACAGGTTTTAGTCTACCTTACTCTTTTATCATGGTAGGTTTGTGTGCAGTGATGAATTTATATTAGTTATGAGACATGTACAAAAATAAGTGCACTGGCCTTTAACATCTAGGATCTCTGGCCTAATCAAAACATAAGCATCATAGCTTATAACAACTGGCTCACCAACCTATAAAACATAGCATAAACACAAAGGCTTCTTGTCCTCAACATCGTCTGCACTTAAGTTACTGTGCGTGGTATCCTAGAATGTGAACACTTCATCATTTTACTACACAGTACATGCATGCACTGTGCCATGAAATGCATCTAAAAAAATTATATCAAAATAGCTCACCATATTAAGTACATTTTCATTTACATTTACAATTGGGTTCCGCCTTACGGATATTACAATCCCCTCCCCTTATTTATGCATTGTCCTCAGTGCATCATGTACACATATACAACAAAATTTCAAAGATCCTCAAAAAGATGTGGGTATTCTTCTTGCATTGCATCCTCATGCTCCCAAGTAGTGTCCTCAGTACCGTACCAGTTCCATTGGACCTTTACAAGTCCTATGGCTCGATTCTAGAGATGTTTGATTTTTCGGTCCAGAATGCACACTAGATGCACTTGAAAAGTGCCTTCAGGTATAACATGATTAGCATCAAGTATATATTTATTTAGCAATGACACATGGAATACATTATGAACAGACATAGATGCAGGCAATGCAATCATATAATCTACTAGACCAATCCTCTCTAGGATTTCAAATGGCCTAGAATAGCAAGTTGCCAACTTTGAACAATTTCCCAACTTCAGGGAACTTTTGTTCACTTTCACTTTCAAAAATACATGGTCACCCACTTTAAATTCCTTGTGAATTCTACCCTTGTCAGCATAACTTTTCTTCTTGTCTTGGGAAACCTATAAATTTTGTTTTATTTTTATCATTTGCTCCTCGATCTCCCTGAGAAAATCTGGCCCAACCACTGTTATGTCTGATGGGTTATCCCAACTTACTGTTGTGTTTCACTTTCTTCCATAAAGTGTCTCAAATGGGCTCACCTTTAAATATGCTTGGTATCCATTGTTATAAGAAAAATATACCAAGTGTATGTAGTCTTCCCATTTTGATGGTTTATCCATCACATACATCCTCAACATATCTTCAACCACTTGATTCACCCTCTTTGTTTGTCCATCTGATTTTGGATTATAGGCTGTACTAAAATTCAAATTTGTGCCAAATCCATTAACTAATCCTTTCCAAAATTTTGAGGTAAATTTTGGATCTCTGTCAGACACAATTGTCTTGGGTATGCCATGTAATTGAGCTATTTCTCTCATATAAACATAAACAATGTTAGCTGCCTTGTGAGTGAGATGAACTGGAATAAAATGGGAAGTTTTAGTAAGCTTATCCACCACCACCATGATAGAATCATGTTTCTTGTTTGTTCTGGGCAGTTTGGTAATGAAATCCATTGTTACAACTTCCCATTTCCACTCAGGAATGGGTAATGGTTGTCTAAAACTAGTTGGGTGTCTATGCTCAACCTTTACCCTTTGACATTTCAAACTTCTGGCAATAAAATCAACAACCTCTTTCTTCATGCCTGGCCAATAATATTGGCTCTTGACAGCTGCAACAGTTTTTTGATATCCTAGGTGCCCAACATAATACACATTATTCATTTCTCTCAATATCAGTTTTTTCAATTCCTGGAAATTTAGTACATAAATTATTCCCTTGTACATGAGAATTTCATCATTATCTAGCTTGTACTCTTCCATTTTCTGCTGCAAATTACCTTGTTGTAATTTTTCCATCAATTCCTTGTATTGCAAATCTGATTTTGTAGCCTTTATAATTTTTTCTTTCAAATATGATTGGTACATGCTAATGGTTGTAGCATGCAGTTCATGCACTCTTTTGTAGAGTGCATCAACCACTTTGTTCTCTTTCCCCTTGATATGTTCTATATCAAAGTCATATTCACATAGAAATTCTAACCATCTGCTTTGCCTAGCATTTAGAGTTGGTTGATTAAATAAATATTTCAGACCATTATGCTCTGTTCTCAGCTCAAACCTTTTCCCCATGAGGTAGTGTCTCCATTTCCTCAAGGCATGCACTATGGCCGCCAACTCCAAATCATGAGTGGCATAGTGTCTTTCATGCTCTTTTAACTTCCTTGATTCATAACATATAACAAACCCATTTTGAGTGAGGAATCCACCAGGTCCTTCTTTGCATGCATCTATGCATACAAGGAAGTATCCATTTGTGTTTGCAATCCTTATTATTGGAGCACTTGTTAATAATTTTTTCAAGTGTTGGAAACTCTTTTCATAATCCAATGTCCACTGAAACTTCACACCCTTCATTTGCAAAGAAGTGTTTGAGTGTGCAATCTTTGAGAATCCTTCAGTGAATCTCCTATAGTATCTTACAAGGTCCATGAATGATCCGACCTCTGTCACATTCTTTGGCACTGACCATTCTCTAATGACTTATATCTTCTTAGGATCCACTACTACCCCCTCCTCTGAAATGATATGTCCCAAATAATGAATTTTCTTCTGATAAAATGAGCACTTGCTCAATTTGGCATACAACTGATGCTCTCTTAATACTTGAAACACCATCCTCAAATGATGATCATGCTCTTCTTCTGACTTGGAATATATAAGAATGTCATCTAAAAAGATAATGACAAACTTGTCTAAATATTCTCGGAAAACACCATTCATTAAACACATGAAAATAGATGGTGCATTTGACAACCCAAATGGCACCACTGTGAACTCATAATGACCATACCTTTTCCTGAAGGCAGTCTTTCTGATATATTCCTCTTTACTCATTACCTGATGGTATCTTGATCTAA
This sequence comes from Picea mariana, assembly GCA_032191745.1. Taxonomy (NCBI): domain Eukaryota; kingdom Viridiplantae; phylum Streptophyta; class Pinopsida; order Pinales; family Pinaceae; genus Picea; species Picea mariana. The sequence goes on from JASDQU010099748.1 coordinate 59,681, forward strand.
GATATATCTTTGAAAATATCTTTGCATCCTTCAATTGATCAAAAATATCATCAATCCTTGGCAGAGGATACTTGTTCTTAACAATCACTTTATTCAACTGTCTGAAATCAATGCACAATCTTAATGTCCCATCTTTCTTTTTCATGAACAAGACTGGGGCACCCCAAGGTGACACACTTGGGTGTATATACCCCTTCTTCAAAATTTCTTTAAGTTGCATTTGCAACTCCTTCATATCTGGTGTACTGATTCTGTAAGGAGTCTTTGACACTAGAGCTTCTCCAGGCATTAAATTTATAGAGAAATCAATATCTCTCTTTTGGGGGTAGTCCTCGTACCTCCCTGAACACATCTTCAAAATTTTCCAAGATCTTCCGAATTTGGCACCTTATCTTTAAGTGTCTCTTCCATATGAGCTGCAAATATTTGACACTCTTTTCTGTAACAGTTCTTCAGCTACAATGCTGAAATTTCTCTGATGGTTACTGCCCTGGGAATTCACTGCACTTTCCTTTGGTTCCCTCCCTCATCCAAGAAGGTAATTGTCTTGTTATGACAGTCTAGGATAACATGATGTTGATCCAACCAATCCATCCCAATTAGACAGTCATAGGAACCTAAAGGAAAGATTTTTAAATCTTCCCTGGTGTTCAACCCATTCATGTCCATAAGACATGACTTAACCATCTCATTAACTTTTCTTTTTGCTCATGTAGCCAGCTGCACCGGTCAAGATTTTCCATGCTTTCTTCTTGGAAAATCAAAAATTTCCACCATCTTAGGATCTATATAACTATGACTATCTCCTGAATCAATTAAAATAGAAATGGTTCGGTTGTTGATCATACCTTCCACTTCAATCATATGTGACTAATACTCTGCTTGTTTGTTGTCCAGGGCTACATAGATCCTGGGTACATTTTTTCCCATGTCCTCCACTATTTTAGCTTGTTATACATTGTGAACAGTTCTCCCTTTTTCACCTCTATGAGGATAATATCTCTACACGCGATCTCCTTTACAACCCCAACATTGAATACGTGGCTTCCTTGGCCTTTGGCAGCCCGCTTCAGTCATTTTGGGCTCTCTAGGAGTTTTTTGTCCTTGAGAATTATTTCCGAAGAATGGTGGCTTACATCCCTTCTTCCTTTGATCCATCTTGAACTTCTTTTTGTATTCCCAATCTTTTTGGAAAGTTGGCCTTTCTTTTTGTTGATCATATAGGCACTTTCTCACCTTATGGTCTCCTCCAATTTCTTTGGATCATCATACTATATTTTATCACTGATAAATGATTTCAATCCACTCAAATACCTTTGAATCTTAACTATCTCCTCCTTGATGAAACAAACACACTTCAGCAGTTCTAAAAACCTTCTCTCATATTCATCAATTGTCATACTCCCAAGCTTGAGTTCAAAGAACTCTTTCATTTTCTTGTCATATTATCTCTTAGTCAAGTATTTGTTTTCAAAATACTTCTTGAATTCCATCCAAGTAACACTTTTCTCTTTAAGGTGTTGCACCTGCAAAAGATGATCCCACCACATGGATTCCTTTCCCTTCAGTTGATAGATGGAAATTCTACCCTCTGCATGAGAAGAATAATTATGCAATTAAAAATACTTTCTCATGCCCAACAACCATGTCTCTACATCTTCATCCTTTTTGTTCTCACCATCAACTGTAGGAAGTTTGATTTTCTTCATTTCTCCTAGTAGCTCATCCACCCCATATCTCTTATGTTTCCTAATAGCGGATGGAATTGAGCTATTGTGTCCTCTCTTATTGGAATTCATTGGGGAGTGATGGTGATATCTACTAACACTCTTTGATTTTCTTTTCTCATCATGATACCTGCGATTTCCATATTTGCTTGAGCTACTCTCCTTATCCAATTTATTTTCTATTATGTTAAAGATGTGCAATAAATTCATGTTGAATCCATCCCACTACTCCTTGAATCTCATAATCCTTTCATTATCATCTTTATGGCTTTCTACATCCTTCTGCAAATTTCTAATGGTCTCTAGCATATTCATGTTTTCATCCTTTTCTCCTCCATCTCCATTGGAGTTTGTTCCTTCAATTCCTAAATGCACATCCATCCCTCTAGTCTCATCGTCTTGACTGTAAGTCCCCTGTGCCTCTTCCATTCCTATGGAATCTGCACTGATCTTGATCTTGATCTGATCTAGTTGTTTTTAAATCTTCAAAATGTGCAACCAACAAAACTTTGTCAGGCTAACTATTTCAATAATTTTATGAAAAATATGAACCGTTTTGGTTAAATAATATATTAGAATCGTTTCTTATGATTTCCTAAAAGTTTGAATTCCTAGATCCATTTTCTAGGTGGATAATTAGATTTCATTGTTTAATACCTTTCCAACGCCTGCTCACATGCTCAATTCTGAGTATGGAGCAGAAAGTTACGGTCATTTAAAATTTTCCCATTAAGTTTTCTATTCACACTTCCACTTGGCACAATTATGCGTTGTAATTATAAATTATTGCACTTAATCCATTGTATATTTCATAAGACCTCAATTGGGTTTATTCATAAACATATTATGAACATTTTGTCCAAGTTTCACCTCATTCTAGGTTATGGGATGTTAGTTACGGCCTGCTAAAGTTCTAGGCCAATTTGTGTTTTTGTTCTGGAATGTTACAGGTACCTTATTTTCCATATTAAACACCTCTAACATGCCCAAAAATTTAATTCAACTTTGGGGTTTTCTTCTATGGTTCAATATATTTCCATTGACTACTCATGTACCTCAATCTGATTCTGGAGCAGAAAGTTATGGCCCTTTGAAGTTAGTTGGGTCATAAAATTTACTCTCCATTGTTTGGGCTGTAACTTTCTCAAAAACGATTTGTTTGATGAACAATTTACACCATTGGAAAGATATATACAAGGTATTTTATTTGAGATGAATAGAAATAGTTTACTTTCGGTGCACCTTTCTCTCGTGGTTTTTGAGTTGTTAAGAATGCTCTTAAGGCCCTCGAAAACGCGTTGCAAAAAGATGACGTTCAAAAGACATAAAACGTCGCAAAAAATCACTGGTTTTTTGTTGTTGTTCACCGTTCAAACAAATTTGTACACACATATATCAACTTGTGAACCCATATTCACCATGCACAACAAAAACACAAGGTAAATCATTCTTCTCGCACTTTAAAACCACTGTGTATCACTTCTATGTCGTGCTAATAGCTTGCGCGCACTACTTTTATGACGCGCATCAATATCCACTGTACACAGTTTTGGTTATTTCTCTATTACATACTGCACACAGTATTTTGTATCACCCATTGTTATTCTGTGCACAATTTACTCCACGCACACCATTCACTAAATTGTTGTGCGACAACATATACTCACATTGCGTGCACAACTACCAAACTCCACTGCACTATGCCAATACTAAGCACACCATGTGCGCCATTATTATGAATGTCCACACCGCGCATAATTCTTATGCATATGCAGACTGCAAAATGCCAAATTAAGAGCGTGCACACACATACCAACATTTTTTCATGCGGCACCAAAATTTAGTGTGCGCACCAGAAAACCACTATTTTTCTGCGCGGTACCAAAATTTAACGTGCACACCCGCACACTAACATTTTTTCATGCGGCACCAAAATTTGGTGCATGCACCAGCATGCCAATATCTTGGCGTGCAGTGTCGAATTTTACCTATCACAATATTTTCACTACGCATCATTCATTTTTAGTGTGCCCACCTATGCACATTCACCTTTATGCGCATCAAATCCTTGTGAATTTCGTTGCAAAAATTGGGGATTTTTCCTAACTTTTTCCCCAATTTACCATAGACATTATGCAACCAATAAATTCATTCAATTTTATTTTGATAACACCAATTCAACCTCTGCAACAACAAATCGTTGTGGGTTGACATTTATGGAATGAATTTCCCCAAAATCAATTCATGAAATGATAATTTTATTTATCAATCTCTCTCCAATTGTCATGGCTTCACTATAACATCAAATTCGACTAATTCTAGGTTTGAATTTTCTAGAACATATATTAAATCTGCAATATCTCACCACATGGTCGAATTTCTCAATTTATGTACCATATTGTAATTGGACGCTCTACAACTCGAAATTTGGCCAGTTCGAAATAAATCCTCTGTGAAATTTCTCTTCAACTCAACTTTCTCGGCCCATCCAAGCTCAGTGTCCAAAGTGAAGCTATGATACTATATTGTAATGTCCCTGACCATCCATGTCAGGCAATGCTATGCCAGAGAACTCTTTCTGTTCTCTCTGCAGAACATACTGTAACATACCCAGCATCTAACTAAGCTATGCCACATGAATTTTTCGAACTATATGCAATTAAATTATATGCTGACAGATCTCTTGTGGAACCATTTATGTATAAAATGTAAACAGAAAAATACTTTACATAAATGAATGAACTCATACTGAAATAACAGTAAACACAGGCATGCAACATATATGAAAAATATCCATAAACATACAGATAGTTATAATCATGCATAGTAGAAACCCATAAAAATAAGCACATAAATAACAATGCAACATGTAAATTTATCACACAATTGACACTTTTCTTTGTAAGAATATCACCAACTATGTGCAGACCTTCCATGAACCTCCCAACCTTAGCCCACATTGTACATCACTCTCAACAATGAGTCACCACCGAGTTGGGACTAAACTCCACCCGGGTAAAGGGATTCCTAACCAGGCTAAAGGCTCATAAACAACAGGAAAGTCTTTGTCTCAGGTGATAAATCAAACTAACCTACAGTCCCTCATTCCCCACAAGCTTGTCCCACCCAAGAAGTGTTCCCCTTCTCTTCTCAATAGTCCTTTGGCTGCCCCAATTCCTTTCTGGGCTTCAGCAACAAGCCGAACATAAAGTCTCAGAGCACAGTAGTTGCAGTTTAGCACCTTCAAGAAATCAATTCCTAGAAATTATCTCACCTAGATAATTTATCACGGGCCTAACAACGTGCCTCTTCAATATCCCACAGGCTTGACAACTCACTTCTTCAGTCCATACTCCAAGATATATAGGTACACTAACACAAAATGGCTATGGACACAAGTTTAGGTACACTGAAATGTATGTATGCAGGATAACTCAATGGTTGTGTGAATACTCATGGCTAAATGACTGGATGATTGAATGATGCCTTGAATGATGGTCAGAATCATGGAAGGGGGTGTGAAAATGAACTAACTCTTAACAATATGTATGCATGTCCCCAACTTGACACTTGTCATGTTGGGAGCTACTTTGGCCCACTTGTTGCCAACTTTAGAACTTAGGATAAAATAATTATCCATACTTTATGCTTTAAGAAATATTAATATAATATTCCTTTTTGGATGAAGCTCTCTAGCTTAGCCCTTTCCCTTAACTTTTAGGCCCCTCCCTTTCCCTGATCAGTGGAGTTTAGTCCCCCTTATTCTTTTATTGTGGTCAATCTGCGCACAATGATGTATTTATATCAATTATGAGACATGTACAAAAATAGGTGCACTAGCCTTTAACATCTAGGCTCTCCAGCCTAATCAAAACATAAGCATCATAGCTTATAACAACTGGCTCACCAACCTATAAAACATAGCATAAACACAAAGGTTCAATGTCCTCAATATTGTGCACACTTAAGTTGTTGCGCATGGTATCGTAGAATGTGCACACTTCATCATTTTATTGCACAGTACATGCACGCACTGTGCCATGAAATGTGCCTACAAAAATGATATCAAAACAACTCACCAACTTAAGTACATTTTCATTTAAATTTACAATGGGGTTCGAACTTAGGAATATTACAACAACATAGTCCAAATCATTTGTATTGATCTCAAAGGGATGTTGTAGGTAGAGTAATGAAAGCACTGGGGTTGAGCAGAAGAGTTTATTCAAATTATTGAATGCTTATTGTTGAGACATGCTCTAAATTTTTTTTTCCTTACCACCAACCTTGGTTACTTGGTTGAGGGCCCATGCAATATGGGATAATTCCAACACGAACCAACGAAAGAAATTTCCAAGGCTTAAGAAGCTTTGAAGCTAAGTGAGCATGGTTGGGGTTAGCTAGTCACGGAAGACCTGGATCTTGGATGGATCCACATGCACACCCTGCTCATCGACAATGTAGCCTAATTACTTGACCTTTTCCATGTCGAAGGAGAATTTTTCCAAGTTGACATATAGCTTGTGTTGTGATAGAGTGTGCAAAACCTATTGAATATGTTGCAAGTGTTTCGACCAAGTCTTGTTGTAGATAAGTATGTCATCCATATGCACCACTACAAAATAATTTGTGAAAGGTCACAAGATATCGTCCATCATCCTCATGAAATATTAGGGGCATTTTTCAAACCAAAGGGCATGACCAACCACTGAAAAATACCTTATTTTTACTTGAAGGCAGTCTTCCATACATTTGTCTACTCTATTGGAACTTGACGGTAGACAAACTTCAGATCAATCTTACTAAAGTATTTTCCCTCCTTGAGATGATCAAGGAGATCATAGATTTAGGGAATTGGCTACCGATTCTTGAATGCGATTTTATTTAGGACCCACTAATAAATGTAGAGTCGCTAGGTCCCATCTTTCTTTTGCACAAGAACTATTAGGCCTCCATAGGGTTATGATTTGGGTTGGATGTGCTCCTTTTGGAGAAGTTCTTGTATGTGATGCTTGATATACTCATTTTCTAATGAAGAGCGGTGATATATTGGCCCATTAGGTAGTGGTGTGTCGAGGGTCATATCAATGGAATATTTGACCTGATAGTCCATAGGTACCCCAGTAGGTGAGGAGAAGATGTCTTTGTATTTTTCCACAAACTTATCCACTTGCGTATTCTGCATGGAGAGGTAGGTTGTGAAGGCCATGGATGTGGCTTCAATTTGTTTCTCACTCTGAGAGAGAATCATGAAGTAGACCTTCCTGTATTTCTTAGAAGAGATCAAGGAAATGGAACTAGGTGGGACTACCTAGGGTATCCTGTACAATTTCCTGTCCAAAGTGATAATAAAAATGCAAGTCCTAGACTCATACACAACATGACATTTCCATAAATAAGGTTGGCCCAAAAGAACATTACAAAATTCAAGGGGAGCAAGATCACAAAATACCTCATCTTTGAAAGGATTGATGTTGTACGACATGTGGCATTATTGGATTACATGAATATCTCTTCCTTGGAAGAGCTATATGATGGTGTAGGGATGTGGGTACGATGTTATCGACAGGGCCATCCACTTAATGACCTCTAGTGAGATGATTTTCTTCTGGCTAACACGATGAACGATGAAGTGAAACAGGGTTCCTTTCACCCATATATGTGAATGAAATAGGTGCTCACCTTCCTATGGATCATTAGGTTCATTAGGTTCGGTCTTGGTGGTAGCAAAAGAGACACTAGGTTCTATCTCAATGATCACTACTACAAAAAATACCTTTAGAGGAAGTCATTTTCCTCCTCCAAAAGTGGAATTGGCAAGGGTTTTAGCAGTAGCGGGTGTTCTGCAAAAACCCCCCATAAAGGAATAATTTCTAAAAGGCTTGAATTTTAGGGGCAATTCTGAACCTCCCCGAAAAAATGACTTTTGGCATCAGTTTGCAACTGCCTCTAAAAGTTAGTTTTTGGGGGAGTTTTTGCACCACCCCTAAAAGTCACTTTTTAGGGAGTTTTATATATCTTAAAAAATCATCGCTAAAAGGATTGAATTTTAGTAGTGTTTCCTTTATGGGTGGTTTGGAACCCTCCTCGAGAAGTCACTTTTAGGGGCAGTTTAGAATCCGGTATGGAGCAACCTACAAGGGTAGTTTATATCTCACCAAAAACCACCGCTAAAAGGATTGACTTTTAGCAACAATGCCTTTAGGGGGTGTTTGGAACCCTCATTGAAAAGTGATTTTTAGGAGTGGTTTAGAGCCCCTTGCATAGAAACCTATAGGGCTGGTTTATATCTCTTAAACAAATACCACTAAAAGGCTTGACTTTTAGTAGCGGTGATTTTGGGCGAAATTTTGATCCACTCTCAAAAAGTTAATTTTGGGGGAAGTTTAGAACCTAGTCATAGAAATATATGAGGGTGGATGATAACTCGCCTCATAGAAAATTTTGGGGCTATTCAGAAACCCCCCTCGTAGAAGCATATGAGGGAGATTTAGAACCTTCCATGTAGCAACTTATGAGGGTGGTGTAGAAACCCCGTTGTAGAAAGCTATGAGAGTGGTTTAGAATCCCTGACATATAAACATACAAGGGAAATTTAGAAACCCCCCTCGTACAAACCTACTAGTGTGGTGTAGAACCCCCCTCATAAAACTCTATGAGTGCATTTTAGAAACCCCATCGTAGATTCTTATGAGGATAGTTGATAACCTTCTTGTAGCATCCTATGACAGTTCTTTAGAACCCCCCTCGTAACAACTTATGGAGTCGGTTTAGAACCCCCCTCATAGAAAGTTATAGAGCCAATGTGGAATACCCTATAACAATATACAGAGATGGTTTGAAACCCCCCTCATAGAAATTTATGAGGACAACTTGAACCCCCCTCATATAAACCTCCATGGTTGGTTTACAATCCCCCTCATAGAAACTTACAAGGGTGATTGAGAAGACCCCACATAATAACCTACAAGGGAAAATTGTATTTATGTGGGTATATATACATATACATATATTCATGTTTAATATATTTTTTTTAAATTTCTTTTACATTATTGATTTTAATCTGAGTTGTTATTTTTAATTATTATGGTACGAACACTTTTTTCATGTGTGACATCAATATTATGCGGACATGAAGTCTCAGAGAACTGTAGTTGTAGTTTAGCACCTTTAAGAAATCAATTCCTAGCAATTATCTCACCCAGATAATTTATCACAGGCCTGACAACGCACCTCTTCAATATCCCACAGGCCTGACAACTCGCTTCTTCAGTCCAGCTTCCAATCTATACATGTACACCAACACAAAATGGATATGGACACAGGTTCAGGTACACTGAAATGTATGTACGTAGGATAACTCAATGGTTGTGTGAATACTCATGGATGATTGACTGGATGACTGAATGATTGCTTGAATGATGGTCAGAATCATGGAAGGGGGTGTGAAAATGAACTAAGTCCCAAAAATTTGTATGCATGTCCCCAACTTGACACTTGTCATCTTGGGATCTACTTTGGCCCACTTGTCCCCAACTTTAGAACTTAAGATAAAATAATTATCCATACTTTATGCTTTAAGAAATATTAATATAATATTCCTTTTTGGCTGAAGCTCCCTATCTTAGCCCTTTCCCTTAACCTTTAGGCCCCTCCCTTTCCCTAACCAGTGGAGTTTAGTCCCCCTTACTCTTTTATTGTGGTCGGTCTGTGCACAACGATGTATTTATATTAATTATGAGACATGTACAAAAATAGGCACACTAGCCTTTAACATCTAGTCTCTCCATCCTAATCAAAACATAAGCATCATAGATTATAACAACTGTATCACCAGCCTATAAAACATAGCATAAACACAAAGGCTCCATGTCCTCCATATCATGCGCACTTAAAATGTTGCGCATGGTATCCTAGAATGTGCACACTTCATCATTTTATTGCATAGTACATGCGCGCACTGTGCCATGAAATGTGTCTACAAAAATGATATCCAAACAACTCACCAACTTAAGTACATTTTCATTTTCATTTACAATTTGGTTCGGACTAAGGGATATTACAACAACATAGTCCAAATCATTTGTATTGATCTCAAAGGGATGTTGCAGGTAGAGTAATGAAAGAACTAGGGTTGAGGAGAAGAGTTTCTTCAAATTATTGAACGCTTATTGTTGAGACATGCTCTAATTTTTTTTTTCCTTACCACCACCCTTGGTTACTTGGTTGAGGGCCCATGCAATATGGGATAATTCCAACATGAACCAACGAAAGAAATTTCCAAGGCTTAAGAAGCTTTGAAGCTAAGTGAGCATGGTTGGGGTTAGCTAGTCACAGAAGACCTGAATCTCAGATGGATCAACATGCACACCCTGCTCATCAACAATGTAGCCTAAGTACTGGACCTTTTCCATGTCGAAGGAGAATTTTTCCAAGTTGACATATAGCTTGTGTTGCGATAGAGTGTGCAAAACCTATTGAATATGTTGCAAGTGTTTTGACTAAGTCTTGTTGTAGACGAGTATGTCATCAATATGCACCACTACAAAATAATTTGTGAAAGGCCAAAAGATATCTTCCATCATCCTCATGAAATATCAGGGGCATTTTTCAAACCAAAGGGCATGACCAGCCACTGAAAAATACCTTATTTTTACTTGAAGGTATTCTTCTATACATTTGTATGCTCTATTGGGGATTGATGGTAGAGAAACCTCAAATCAATCTTACTAAAGTATTTTCCCTCCTTCAGATGATCAAGGAGATCGTTGATTCAGGGAATTGGCTTCTCGTTCCTGAATGTGATTTTATTTAGGACCCACTAATAAATGCAGAGTCGCCAAGTCCCATATTTATTTTGCAAAATAACTATTAGGCCTCCATAGGGTTATGATTTGGGTTGGATGTGCCCCTTTTGGAGAAGTTCTTGTATCTGATGCTTGATATACTCATTTTCTAATGAAAAGTGGTGATAGACTGGCCCATTAGGTAGTGGTGCGTCGGGGGTCGTATCAATGGAATATTTGACCTGATAGTCCATAGGTACCCCAGTAGGTGAGGAGAAGATGTCTTTGTATTCTTCCACAAACTTACCCACATGCATATTCTTCATGGAGAGGTAGGTCGCAAAGGCCATGGATGTGGCTTCAATTTTTTTCTCACTCTAAGAGAGAATCATGAAGTAGACAAACTTATTGGTCCGAGAGATTACCTTCCTACATTTATTAGCAGAGATGAAGGAAATGGAACTAGGTGGGACTACCTTGGGTATCCTGTACAATTTCCTATCCAATGTGATAATAAAAATGCAAGACCTAGACTCATATACAACATGACATTTCCATAAATAAGGTTGGCCCAAAAAAACATTACAAAATTTAAGGGGAGCAAGATCACAAAATACCTCATCTTTGAAGGGATTGATGTTGTACGACATGTCGCATTGTTGGATTACATGAATATCTCTTCCTTAGAAGAGCTATATGATGGTGTAGGGATGTGGGTATGATGTTATCAGTAGGGAAATCCAATTGATGACCTCCACTGAGATGATTTTCTTCTGGATAACATGATGAACAATGAAGTGAAACAGGGTTCCTTTCACCCATATATGTGAATGAAATAGGTGCTTGCCTTCCTATGGATCATCAAGTTCATCAGGTTTGGTCTTGGTGGTAGCAAAAGAGACACGAGGTTCTATCTCAATGATCACTACTACAAAAAATACCTTTAGAGGAAGTCATTTTCCTACTCCAAAAGTGGAATTGGCAAGGGTTTTAGCATTAGCGGGTGTTCTGCAAAACCCCCCCATAAAGGAATAATTTCTAAAAGGCTTGAATTTTATGGGCAATTATGAACCTCCCCCAAAAAATAACTTTTGGCATCAATTTGGAACCTCCTCTAAAAGTCACTTTTTGGGGGAGGTTTTGCACTGCCCCTAAAAGTCACTTTTTAGGGAGGTTTATATATCATCAAAAATTGTCGCTAAAGGGATTGAATTTTAGTAGAGGTGCCTTTATGGGTGGTTTGGAACCCTCCTCGAGAAGTCACTTTTAGGGGAAGTTTAGAATCCCCTATGGAGCAACCTACAAGGGCAGTTTCTATCTCATCAAAAACCATTGCTAAAAGGATTGAATTTTAGGAACAATGCATTTAGGGGCGGTTTGGAACCCTCGTTGAAAAGTGATTTTTAGGACTGGTTTAGAACCCCCTGCATAGAAACCTATAGGGGTGGTTTATATCTCTTCAAAAAATACCACTAAAAGGCTTGACTTTTAGTAGCAGTGATTTTGGGGGAAGTTTTGATCCACTCTCGAAAAGTTAGTTTTGGGAGAGGTTTAGAACCTAGTCATAGTAATCTATGAGGGTGGATTATAACTTGCCTCATAGAAAATTTTGGGACTATTCAGAAACCACCCTTGTAGAAGCATATGAGGGAGATTTAGAACACCCCATGTAGCAACTTATGAGGGTGGTGTAGAACCCTCATTGTAAAAATCTATGAGAGTGGTTTAGAATCCCTGACATATAAACATAGGAGGGAAATTTAGAACCCCCCCTCGTAGAAACCTACTAGTGTGGTGTAGAACCCCCCTCATAAAACTCTATGAGTGCATTTTAGAAACCCCATCGTAGATTCTTATGAGTACGGTTGATAACCCTCCTTGTAGAATCCTATGACAGTTCTTTAGAACCCCCCTCGTAACAACTTATGGAGTTCGTTTACAACCCCCCTCATAGAAAGTTACAGAGCCAATGAGGAGTACCTTATAATAATATATAGAGATGGTTTGAAAACCCCCCAATAGAAATTTATGAGGACAACTTGAACCCCCCTCATATAAACCTCCATGGTTGGTTTACAATCCCCCTCATAGAAACTTACAAGGGTGATTGAGAAGACCCCACATAACAACCTACAAGGAAAATTTGTATTTATGTGGGAATATATACATATACATATATTCATGTTTAATATTTTTTTCTTAAAATTTATTTTACATTATTGATTTTAATTTGAGTTGTTATTTTTAGTTGTTATGGTATGCCCACTTTTTTCATGTGTGACATCAATATTATGCGGACACGAAGTCTCGGAGCACTGTAGTTGTAGTTTAGCACCTTCAAGAAATCAATTCTTAGAAATTATCTCACCTAGATAATTTATCACGGGCCTGAAATGTGCCTCTTTAATATCCCACATGCCTGACAACTCGCTTCTTCAATCCAGCTTCCAAGCTATACAGGTACACCAACACAAAATGGCTATGAACACAGGGTCAAGCATGCTGCAATGTATGTATGCAGGATAACTCAATGGTTGTGTGAATACTCATGGGTGATTGACTGGATGACTGAATGATGCCTTGAATGATGGTTAGAATCATGGAAGTGGGTGTGAAAATGAACTAAGTCCCAACAATATGTATGCATGTCCCCAACTTGACACTTGTCATGTTGGGAGGTACTTTTTCCCACTTGTCCCCAACTTTAGAACTTAGGATAAAATAATTATCCATACTTTATGCTTTAAGAAATATTAATATAATATTCCTTTTTGGATGAAGATCCCTAGCTTAGCCTTTTCCCTTAAATTTTAGGCCCCTCCCTTTCCCTAACCAGTGGAGTTTAGTCCCCCTTACTCTTTTATTGTGGTCAGTCTGCGCACAATAATGTATTTATATTAATTATGAGACATGTACAAAAATAGGCGCACTAGCCTTTAACATCTAAGCTCTCCAGCCTAATCAAAACATAAGCATCATAGCTTATAACAACTGGCTCACCAGCCTATAAAACATAGCATAAACACAAATGCTCCATGTCCTCAATATCGAGTGCACTTAAGTTGTTGCGCATGGTATCCTAGAATGTGCACACTTCATCATTTTATTCCACAGTACATGCACGCACTGTGCCATGAAATGTGCCTACAAAAATGATATAAAAACAACTCACCAACTTAAGTACATTTTCATTTATATTTACCATTGGATTCGGACTTAGGGATCATACAAAAACATAGTCCAAATCATTTGTATTGATCTCAAAGTGATGTTGCAGGTAGAGTTATGAAAACACTGGGGTTGAGCATAAGAGTTTCTTCAAATTATTGAACGCTTATTGTTGAGACATGCTCTAATTTTTTTTTTCCTTACCACCACCCTTGCTTACTTGGTTGAGGGCCCATGCAATATGGGTTAATTACAACACGAACCAACGAAAGAAATTGCCAAGGCTTAAGAAGCTTCGAATCTACGTGAGCATGGTTGGGGTTAGATAGTCACAGAAGACCTAGATCTTGTATGGATCCACATGCACACCCTACTCATCGAAAATGTAGCCAAAGTACTGGACCTTTTCCATGTCAAAGAAGAATTTTTCCAAGTTGACATATAGCTTATGTTGCGATAGAGTGTGCAAAACCTGTTGAATATGTTGCAAGTGTTTCGACCAAGTCTTGTTGTAGACGAGTATTTCATCCATATGCACCACTACAAAATAATTTTTGAAAGGCCACAAGATATCATCCATCATCCTCATAAAATATTAGGGGCATTTTTCAAACCAAAGGGCATGACCAGCCACTGAAAAATACCTTATTTTTACTTGAAGGTTGTCTTCCATACATTTTTCTGCTCTATTGGGACTTGATGCTAGACAAAATTCAGATCAATCTTACTAAAGTATTCTCCCCCCTTGAGATGATCAAGGAGATCATTGATTCACGGAATTGGCTGCCCGTTCCTGAATGTGATTTTATTTAGGAACCACTAATAAATGCACAGTCTCCAGGTCTTGTCTTTATTTTGCACAACAGCTATCAGGTCTCCATAGGGTTATGATTTGGGTTGGATGTGCCCCTTTTGGAGAATTTCTTGTATTTGATAATTGATATACTCATTTTCTAATGAAGAGCGGTGATAGACTGTCCCATTAGGTAGTGGTGCGTCGGGGGTCATATCAATGGAATATTTGACCTAACAGTCCATACGTACCCCAGTAGGTGAGTAGAAGATGTCTTTGTATTCTTACACAAACTTATCCACTTGCGTCTTCTGCATGGAGAGGTAGGTCGCGAAGGCCATGGATGTGGCTTCAATTTTTTTCTCACTCTGGCAGAGAATCATGAAGTAGACAAACTTATTGATCCGAGAGATGACCTTCCTACATTTAATAGCATAAATCAAGGAAATGGAACTACGTGGGACTACCTCGGGTATCCTATACAATTTCCTATCCAAAGTGATAATCAAAATGCAAGGTCTAGACTCATATACAACATGACATTTCCATAAATAAGGTTGGCCCAAAAGAACATTAAAAAATTCAAGGGGAGAAAGATCACAAAATACCTCATCTTTGAAGGGATTGATTTTGTACGACATGTGTCATTGTTGGATTACATGAATATCTCTTCCTTGGAAGAGCTATATGATGGTGTAGGGATGTGGGTACAATGTTATCGACAAGGCCATCCACTTGATGACCTCCACTGAGATGATTTTCTTCTGGCTAACATGATGAATGATGAAGTGAAACAGGGTTCCTTTCACCCATATATGTGAATGAAATAGGTGCTTTCCTTCCTATGGATCATCAGGTTCATCAGGTTCGGTCTTGGTGGTAGCAAGAGAGACAATAGGTTCTATCTCAATGATCACTACTACAAAAAATACCTTTAGAGGAAGTCATTTTCCTCCTCCAAAAGTGGAATTGGAAATGGTTTTAGCATTAGTGGGTGTTTTGCAAAAACCCCCTGTTAGCAACAATTTTTGTCTCGGGGCACCAAGGTACCCAGGTCTGCAGGCTGCCCGGGAAACGCCCAAGCATAGCACAGAGGAACCTCTTTCCTAGTTACAATTCGAGCGAATGGGCGAAGTTTTGTTGACAGCCATCGAGATCCACCTATAAAGTCGATCGATGGTCATAGGGATTTCGAGGCTGCCAATTTGCCCTGGATTTAACGCAAGAGATAGCTCTAATAATTCAAGTCAAATCTAGTTCGTCTGATCCAATTGGGACAGGTGGCTTCCAGTTGGCGTATCGAGGAGCAGCGTATCGGGGATCGGTGTTTCGAGAAACAGGGAGCCTCCCATTTGTTGCAATTGAAATCGCCGATCGACGAAGTCCTGAAAGTGCCTTTGGAGTTGAGCCCACGTTCCTAGCACCAAGTCACTTCAAGCAAGCCTGTAAATGAGGGAAGATCCCTTTTAAGTAATGAATGCTCCCTCATCCATTCATCTTAAGGATGGGACAAGATCTAGCCGGGTCAGCTCTTGGCAATTGCAAGTTCGAAGGGTAAAAGTTTTGTATCACTCTATATCGTGAAACCCCGAACCTCGAAGCGTCGAAAGTGCCCAGGGTCGGGCCCACAGTATCAAGGGGCAGTCTCAGTTGTCCATCTAAAGTGGACACCTGGCACACGATTAAGATCCCCACCTTTTCACCCATAGTGGTTTCGAAGTGCAAGGAACAACTCCCTCTTTTCCCCGATGCGTGAAGTAACGAGAGCGTTCATGACCTGGGACCCACAGCAGCATCGAGTGAGTTTAGGACTGTCAGATTTCAAGGACACGTGGCACCCAATTGAGTTGTCTCGGCATTTCACCCATCGCAGCTATGATAAGAAAGGATCAGCTCCTTCCTATTCATGAACGCCGAAACCGCTTATGGTAATAAAGGCAGGGTCATGGTCCGTGGTCACTTGGGAAATAAAAGAGCTAAGAAAAAGGGGTCGAAAGCTTCAAGTCCAATCACCGAAAGGATCATTGCGATTTCCAGGTGCCATCAGATACAATTCCACTCCTGGTTTTTGCTTGGAGTAAATGAAGGCAGGTAAGGGTGGATGAAACCTCTTTTCATTCATTAAGTTTGAGGTATGGAGGGTCTTGCAAGCGGTCTGCTCGAAGGGGTTCTATGTACTGATTTTTTCAGAGAATCCATGCCAAAGTCCTCGATTAGACAGAGAATTCTGCACATGCCATTTTGGCCTTTAATGTTTCAACTACCTCCCCTGCAAAGTCCACACGAAGTTAAGGAGACATCTGACAAGATACTTCCACCCAAAGATCGATTGAAGAGACGCTATGCCTTGGAGGGTGATCACGCCTCTGTTGGGAAAATCTGCCCTGATATATGTACTCATTTTTTGCATTTTTGAAGGTATCGATGGTTGAGGAAGGCTCCCAACTATAAAGTTTTGATGAAGCACTGGTCGCTCTGGTTAATGTACAAGGCATTTGAGACTTCTTACTTTATGGATGTCAGCTTCTTTCACCTCTTTGTATACTATGTTAGAGCAACTCAGAATTGGAGGATCTAGTCGAGTTGTAGCTGTTATAGGCTGATGTAGGTTGGATCACTGTAACAGTTACATGGTTTCTAATCGGTTCGCATGATTTTCTTAGCACTGAGTGACTTGGAATTGGAAGATCCAGTCGAGTCACCCTTCAACTCCTTGAAGCTTTGGACCAAGAGGGTCTTGGTTTCTGAGTTTTTCTTCCCCAAGCTCCCAAAGGCATGTTGCCCGAGGCTATCTTTCTCATCTTTCTCACAAGTCTTCCATATACCACCCTTCAATCCATTTACTGATGGAAGTTGGATCAATACCTCCCTTTCTTTCTACATACCAGGCCCGGTTTCCTGAGTTAAAGTTATAGTTTCTTGAGTTTCTACCCATCCGATCACCCCATTAAATAAATCGTGACATAAAACTGATGGGCATTAGGCTCTGCTCCTGCAAGCAATCCAGGGGTGACCTCTGACGTTAACATTTCTAGCGCTGTTTCCGGGGATGAAGTTGAATATTTTGCCCTGGATTGAAACGATTAACTGATTCTGAAGGTGCATCCGATATCAGAATTATGAAGATTGCTACTGTGCACCTGGCGAATCCATTGTGACGAATCCAGTGTGGTGAACCTGTCATGTTAATTGTGAATTTCAAAGGTAGACACACGTGGTCTCATCCACAACTGCCTCTAGCTACACCTGAAACTGATCTAGAGGTGGTTCTCAGGAAAGGAAAGGCCCTTGAAGAAGAAGCTTCCACCGCTGAACCAGGTAATCTACCATCTCCTTCTGTAGGAACTCCATTTTATCCTCCTCAGCTTCTTAATAGACCTCTTTCTGAGGTTTCCCACTTCCTGAATTTTGGGAGTGTTCCTGTTCAGTTTTCCCCTCCTAGTCTGGGATCGAAGGGAGAAATCCTTGTCACTCCCCTCTCCTCTGAAGCTGTACCTTGGCGTAGACCCGGGACCACAGAAGAATTCCCCACTCCTATATTTACTATTCTTGTGCAAAGAGAAGCACCTACTGACTTGAGGTCATTAGCCTTCTTCTTAAATCCCCTCTTATTTCCCACTTCACTTCGGTACTCATTCCCAATAGCCCCTTCACAAACTCCTTCTCCTCCAAGTTCTCCTCCACCTAATATTCCTATGGCTGGTGCTAATCTCCCTCTAAATAGAATGGATGTCATAGTCACTACCATATATACTCCCTTAATCCTACCCCATCCTATGAATCCTCTCCCTGCTGGAGATTACTTGAAATACATGCCCAAGTTCACCGGGGAAGGGGACGTAATGGCGGAAGAGCACCTGGATGATTTCTATATCTATGCAGACAACCTCAACATTGAAAATGAAGATGTCTGGATGAGAGTCTTCGTCCAGAGCCTGGATTGTGAGGTGAGGAAATGGTTTAGAGGATTGGCCCCTGGATCTATTGCTGGGATCGAAGCCCTGGATAGTGCTTTCCTGAGGCAGTGGGGAGACAGGAAGGATTTCATGTATTACATGACAGAGTTCGGGTATTTGAAGAAAATGGAAGGAGAGTCTGTCTCTGACTTCTCCAAAAGGTTTAATAAGATGTATAATAAAATTCCTTCTAAAATAAAACCCTCAGAAGCCTCGGCCAAAATTTCTTATGCTAGTGCGTTTGGTCCCAATTTTTGTCTCTTATTAAGAGAAAGAAGAGCCACCTCCTTAGCTCAAATGCAAGATGCATCCATAGAGGTGGAATCAAATGTGTTAGCAACTGATAGACTGAGGAACAAGGATGACACAGACAGAAGAAAGGGAAGGTCCAAAGCCTCGACCTCTGGCCCGTCGGTGCCCCACCCTCAAGTGGACGAATTGACCAAGTTAGTGAAGTCTCTGTCTGCAGAGATGGAGAAAATGAAGGTGGAGGGAAGACAAGAATACAGGGGCCCTCAAAACACCGAAAACAAAGGAGGTTTCAGGAGGCCAAACAGTATATATCCCTCGACTATGCAGAGAGAAAGGGAAAGAGACAGAGACAACCAAAAAATTCAGGCCCCTTTTCAAAACAATTTCGTGGCCGAGGAGGAATAGGATGGAGAAAAGGAACTAGATCGTGAAATCCATTGCTTCGGAGACACTTCTCCTTTTCCTCATCTCACTCAATCATCTTACGAGGAGTCTCTCATGGAAAATCAGCTAAATGAATTAATAAAGGGTGACAAGGCTAGTGGCAGCCAAGGCAGGTATGATTTGTGTTCCAAGAAAAGGACAGTAGCATCTGATGTCCCTGAGCAGTCCACTAGAGTAGAGAAACCTGCTAATGAAGTAGCGGACAGTCACAGAGGTAAGAAAGATCAACCCCTCTCTCCCATTTTCCAGAGTCATGTTCCCGAAATAAGAGAAATCCCCAAGCTTACATCTTCTTTTAAATTTGAGCATGAAATTCAAAAGATTAGAATCCCTGTGCCCCTGACGGAATTAATTAAGCATGAGGGGTTTAGGAAGAGTTTCTCGGAGCTTCTACAGTCCGATGTCTCATGCCTTCCCATAGACTCCATCAATTTGGAAGATGAAAAGCCTACAGTTATTCTAGGTCCTATGGTAGAAGACAGGAATGACTCATCCGCTCCCTTCTACACTTCCTCGAATATACACGACAAGGTACTACATAACTGCTTGATGGATTTGGGGCCTTATAATAACCTCATGCCCAAAACTATCATGGAAGAGTTACGACTAGAAGTCACTCGAGCCTATCATGACCTCTATTCCTTTGACTCCAGGAAAGTTCAATGTCTAGGGGTTATTAAAGACTTGGTCGTGACCTTGTTTCAGTTGCCCATGAAAAGCGTGGTCATGGATATCATAGTAGCTGATGTTCCCCCCAAGTTCGGTATGTTGCTATCAAGATCTTGGATAAAAATACTGGGGGGAACCTTGCATATGGACCTCACATATGCTACTATCCCAGTGTTTGGAGGAGAGCATAGAAGGCTATACAGAGAAGCCCAACTAGCCTATATAATTAGCGATGAAGCCAACCCTACCAGTCATCCCATCTTTTGCCTTGGACATTGATTTAGGCTCCAGTTTACTACAACTCACCCATGCCCCCGAGCTTCCTCTCAAACTCAGAAAACAACCCACCATTTCCCCTAAATTTCCTTTCTCCATCACCCCCGTCTGGAAAATGTTCTTTGATGGAGCCTCTTCTAGGGAAGCCACTGGAGCTGGGGTGGTTTTTGTGTCACCTGCTCAGGAAACCATATCTTTGTCATACAAATTAGAATTTGAAGCTACCAACAATGTGGAAGAGTATGAAGCTCTTATCCTAGG
>JASDQU010099748.1:80453-103102 GCA_032191745.1 Picea mariana
AGTGCAACATTGGCATCGAGAGTAAGCCCAAGTTTGTCAAATTGTCAAGAAGCCTGACAAAGGAGCAGAGGTCCGAATGAATTGGATTCCTGAGGGAGTTTGTGGATGTTTTCACCTGGACCTACGAAGACCTCAAAACATATGACATTTATGTCATTGAGCATAAAATCCCATTAAAAGAGGAGGCAAATCCATTTAGGTAGAAGCTGATACAGATCAATCCTATGCTGCTGCCTATCATGGAGAGGGAAGTGAAGAAGCTGCTTCAAAATCAGATCATTGTACCGCTGAGATATTCAGAGTGGGTGGCCAACCTAGTGCCAATAAGGAAAACGAATGGAGAGATCCGGCTCTGTGTAGACTTCAGAAACCTGAACAGGATCTCATGAAAGGATAACTACCCCTTACCAAATATGGAACATATACTACAAAGGGTAACATGAGCATCCAGGATGTCCATGATTGATGGTTTCTCTGGCTACAATCAGGTCTCTGTTCTACCTGAGGATAGGGAATAGACGACATTCACCACGCCATGGGGCACATTCATGTACGCCAAGATGTCGTTTGGATTAATGAATGTAGGGGCAACGTTTTAGTGTGCCATGGACATAGATTTCGTTGGGGAAAAGGATAAATTTGTGGTCGTCTATCTGGATGACATCACAGTGTTTTAAAAATCTGATAAAGAACATTGTTGTCATCTTAGGAAGGTTTTCCTGAAATGTAGAAATTTTGGCATTTCACTAAACCCCAAAAAATCTATGTTCGCCATGCAGGAGGGAAAGTTACTAGGCCACATAGTATCAGTGGAAGGAGTCAGAATTGATCCCAACAGAATTGAGGCGATACAAGCCTTATCGATCCCGAGGTCCAAGAAGGAGGTCCAATCTTTCCTTGGTAAGATAAATTTCCCGAGGAGATTTGTGCCTAACTTTGTTGACGAGGTAAGACCTATAACAA
The DNA here is from genome assembly GCA_032191745.1 of Picea mariana. Taxonomy (NCBI): domain Eukaryota; kingdom Viridiplantae; phylum Streptophyta; class Pinopsida; order Pinales; family Pinaceae; genus Picea; species Picea mariana. The sequence continues at coordinate 81,417 of JASDQU010099748.1, forward strand.
CCATGTTAAGGAAAGGAAATGAAGTAAGGTGGACTCCTCAATCGTGACATTCCTTTGATAAAATCAAGAAGGCCCTGACGAAAGCTCCTGTGCTTATCAGTCCCAACTACTCAAAGGATTTCCTTATTTTCTCCTTTGCCTCACTTGACACGGTGGCTGCTGTTCTGTTACAGAAAAACGACATTGGGCTAGAGCAGCCTATTTCCTATTTCATTCGAGCATTGAGGTATACCGAAGTCAGGTATGACACTATGGAGGAGCAGGACTATGCTCTAGTAAAAGCTCTCAAAGCTTTTAGAACCTACGTCCTGCAGTAAAAAATCATCGCCTATGTCCCCTCGGCTACTGTTAAAGACATTCTTATTCATCCTAACATAGACGAGAGGAGGAGTAAATGTATAGCCAAGATTCTGGAATTCGACCTGGAAATAAGGCCCACCAAATTGATCAAAGGTCAAGGTTTAGCCAAGTTGTTGGCTGAAGAAAATTGCCAAGCTCTGGGGGTCAGTTTCATAAACAAATGCTCAAGGATTCAACGAGATTGATTGTCTAAAATTGGCCTTTGAAGAGATCCCTCATTAGCTCGATGCCTGTGGTATAAGGATGTCATATACTTTCTGCAAGAGTTGCGGCCTCCAAACGACCTGCAAAGAAACAAAGCAAGAGCTCTGAAGCTCAAGACAGTTAGATATTGCCTGATCGATCAAGTGTTATATTGGAAAGACCCCCTGGGGGTGCTTTTAAAATGCATGAATCCACAAGAGGCCGAAATGATCATGGCTGAATTTCATAGTGACCTATGTGTGGGGCACCATTTCTAGAATTCCACAGCCCACAAAATCCTTAGGCCTGGATAGTACTGGCCTACCATGTTCATTGACTTCTGCAAAAGGGTCAGAGCCTGCATCAAATTTCAAAAATTTGCAGGAAAGTAGCAGCTCAAGTCTCTACTGTTAAATCCGCTAGTGGTTTCAGGACCTTTCCAGCAGTGGGGCCTAGATTTCATTGGAGAAATTCACCCTGCTTCCAATGGACATCATAGGTGGATCCTGACTGCTACAGATTTCTTTTCCAAGTGGATTGAGGCTATCCCTACCAGGAGTGCTTCCCACAAGGTAATCATTGGATTCCTGGAGGACCTCATCACGAGATTCGACTGCCCAAGTAAAATTTTCACTGATAATATAGCCGCTTTCAGGTCCGAGCCATTAGCCAAGTTCTGCGAGCAGTTCATAATCAAGTTGATTCACTCCACCCTATATTATCCACAGGGCAACGGTTTAGCAAAATCCTCCAACAAAATCCTGATAAGGATCATCAAAAGATTGTTGGAAGACAACAAGAAGGCCTGGCATTCCAGATTAAAATTTTCTCTATGGGCTGACTGAGTGACCACAAAGAGATCTATCAGTGTCTCTCCTTTCCAATTAGTCTATGGGGTGGAGGCTATTTTCCCTTCTCATTTAGCCATTCCTGTAGAAAAATTCCTCCAGGATCATCAGTAAGAGCCTGACGACATGATCAGAAGGATTCATCAACTAGTAGAGGTCCAGCAGGCCAGGGAGTAGACAGTGGATAGAATTTAGGACCATCAGCAAAAGATCAAGCATGTTTTCGATAAGAAGGCCAAGAAGGAGCGGTTCCAGATAGGAGACCTGGTGTTGAAATGGGATTCTCCTAAGCAAGATAAGGGCAAACATGGCAAATTTGAATCTCTGTGGATCAGGCCCTTTAAAATATCTGAGGTTTTCTCAAATAACACATATCGGCTGTAGGATTTGGAGGGTGAAGAGGTTTTCAACTGCCTAGTAAATGGGCATTTTTTGAAGAAATTTTTTGTTTGAGCCTCAGATGGCTCCTTTGTTTGTAAATATTGTCCTTTTGTTTCTTTGTTCGTTTTTTGTTTTTTATTTTGCGGCTTAATAATGACTCCATAGCCCAACAACAAGGCACTGGAACTGCAAAATGAGTCCTTAGAGCATCGCGGGGATGACTCTATCGCCCATATGCCTAATGTTAGTAACCATTTTTGTCTCGAGGCACCAAGGTACCCAGGTCTGCAGGTTTCCCGGGAAGCGCCCAAGCACAGCACGGAGGAACCTCTTACATAGTTAAAATTCGAGCGAATAGGCGAAGTTTTGTTGACATCCCTGAGATCCACCTATAAATCCGATCGATGTTCATCGGGATTTCAGGGCTGCCAAGTTGCTCAGGATTTAACGCAAGAGATAGCTCCAATAATTCAGGTCAAATCTGGGTCGTCCAATCCAATTGGGACAGGTGGCTTCCAGTCGGTGTATCGGGGATCAGTGTTTCAGGAAACAAGGAGCCTCCCATTCGTTGCAGTTGAAATCGTTGATCAGTGAAATCCCAAAAGCCCCTTTGGATCCGAGCCCACGGTCCTAGCACCAGGTCACTTCAAGCAAGCCTGTAAATGAGGGCGGCTCCCTTTTAAGTAACGAATGCTCCCTTGTCCATTCATCTTAAGGAGGAGTGGCGCAAGATCTAGCCACGTCGGCTCTCAGTAGTTGCAAGTTCAAAGGGTAAAAGTTTCGTATCACTCTGTATCATGAAACCCTAAACCCCGAAGCTCCGAAAGCACCCAGGGTCGGGCCCACAGTATCAAGGGGCAGTGTCAGCCGTCCATATGAAGCGGACATCTGGCGCACAATTAAGCTCCCTGCCTTTTCTTCCATCGTGGTTTCGAAGTGCAAGGAACAACTCCCTCTTTTCCCCGATACGTGAAGTAACGAGGGCGTTCAATACCTGGGCCCACAACAACGTCGGGTGAGTTTAGGACCGTCATATTTCAAGGATGTGTGGCGCCCAATTGAGTCGTCTCGACATTTCTCCCATCGCAGCTACGATAAGAAAGTATCAGCTCCTTCCTATTCATGAACAACGAAAGCACTTATGGGAATAAAGTCAGGGTCACTGTCCGTGGTCACTTGGGAAATAAAAGAGCTAAGCAAAAGGGGTCCAAAGCATCGAGTCTAGTCGCCGAAAGGATCATCGCGATTTCCAGGTGCCATCAGATATGATTCCACTCATGGTTTCCGCTTGGAGTAAATGAAGGTAGGAATGGGTGGATGAAACCTCTTTTCATTCATTAAGTTTGAGGTATGGACGGTCCGGAAAGTGGTCTGCTCAAAGGTGTTCTGTGTGCTGATTTTTTCAGAGAATCCATGCCGAAGTCCTCGATTAGATAGAGAATTCTGCACATGCCATTTTGGCCTTTAATGTTTCAGCTACCTCCCCTGCAAAGTCCACACGAAGTTAAGGAGACGTCTGACGATGGACTTCCACCCGAAGATCGATTGAAGAGACACTACGCCTTGGAGGGCGAGCATGCCTCTATTGGGAAAATCTGCCTGAGTATATGTACTCATTTTTTAGTTTTTTAAGGTATCGATGGTTGAGCAAGGCTACCAACTGTAAAATTTTGATGAAGCCCCAGTCACTCTGGTTAATGTACAAGGCATTTAAGACTTCTTACTTTACAGATGTCAGCTTCTTTCACATCTTTGTATACTGTGTTAGAACAACTTGGAATTGGAGGATCCAGTCGAGTTGTAGCTATGATAGGATGATGTAGGTTGGATCACTGTAACAGTTACATAGTTTCTAATCAGTTCTTATGATTTTCTTAGCGCTGAGTGACTTAGAATTGGAAGATCCAGTTGAGTCACCCTTCAGCTCCTTGAAGCTCTGGACCAAGAGGGTCTTGGTTTCTGAGTTTTTCTTCCCCAAGCTGCCAAAGGCCTGTTTCCCGAGGCTATCTTGCTCATCTTTCTCACAAGTCTTCCATATACCACCCTTTAATCCATTTAATGATGGAAGTTGGATCAAGACCTCCCTTTCTTTATACATACCAGGCTCGGTTTCCTGCGTTAAAGCTATAGTTTCTCGAGTTTCTACCCATCCGATCACCCCATTAAATAAATCGTGACATAAAACTGATAGGTGTTAGGCTCTGCTCTTGCAAGCAATCCAGGGGTGACTTCTGACACTAACAACCCCATAAAGGAATAATTTCTGAAAGGCTTGAATTTTAGGGGCAATTCTGAACATCCCCCAAAAAATGACTTTTGGCATCAGTTTGGAACCGCCTCTAAAAGTTACCTTTTGGGGGAGGTATTGCACAACCCCTAAAAGTCACTTTTTGGGGAGGTTTATATATCTTCAAAAATCGTTGCTGAAAGGATTGAATTTTAGTAGCAGTGCCTTTATGGGTGGTTTGGAACCCTCCTTGATAAGTCACTTTTAGGGGCAGTTTAGAATCCCATACGGAGCAACCTACAAGGGCAATTTATATCTCATCAAAAACCACCGCTAAAAGGATTGACTTTTAGCAACAGTGCCTTTAGGGGGGGTTTGGAACCCTCATCGAAAAGTGATTTTTAGGACTGGTTTAGAACCCCCTGCATAGAAACCTATAGGGGTGGTTTATATCTCTTCAAAAAATACCACTAACAGGGTTGAATTTTAGTAGCAGTGATTTTGGGGGAAATTTTGATCCACTCTCGAAAAGTTAGTTTTGTTGGAGGTTTAGAACCTAGTCATAGTAATCTATGAGGGTGGATTATAGATCGCCTCATAGAAAATTTTGGGGCTATTCAGAAACCCCCCCTCGTAGAAGCGTATGAGGGAGATTTAGAACCCCCCATGTAGCAACTTATGAGGGTGGTGTAGAACCTGCATTGTAGAAAGCTATGAGAGTGGTTTAGAATCCCCAACATATAAACATATGAGGGAAATTTAGAACCCCCCCTCGTAGAAACCTACTAGTGTGGTGTAGAACCCCCCTCATAAAACTCTATGAGTGCATTTTAGAAACCCCATCGTAGATTCTTACGAGGAAGGTTGATAACCCTCCTTGTAGCATCCTATGACACTTATTTAGAACCCCCCTCATAACAACTTATGGAGTCAGTTTAGAACCCCCCTCATAGAAAGTTACAGAGCCAATGTGGAATACCCTATAACAATATACAGAGATGGTTTGAAACCCCCCTCATAGAAATTTATGACGACAACTTGAACCCCCCTGATATAAACCTCCATTGTTGGTTTACAATCCCCCGCATAGAAACTTACAAGGGTGATTGAGAAGACCCCACATAACAACCTACAAGGGAAATTTGTATTTATGTTGGTATATATACATATACATATATTCATTTTTAATATTTTTTTCTTAAAATTTCTTTTACATTATTGATTTTAATTTGAGTTGTTATTTTTAATTATTATGGTATGCCCACTTTTTTCATGTGTGACATCAATATTATGCACAAACACTATATATCTCCCTCAGTGAAATGCGCCTCACTCATCATAATTCATTATTACTATAATGAAAACAAAAAGAAAACAATGGCACAACTTTCCTTGAAGAAATTTAGTAGTGATTCCCTTCATATGAATTAAAAATTGAATGGCACGTAGGTAGACTTTGAAAATATTCTAAATTTATATAAAAAACGCTTTCAATATGCACATTTTTCATAAAAATTAACAATTGCTTTCAGGTAAACAATATAGTCAACTAATGGGTCGATGCACATTCAAAACAATTAAGAGTATAAAAATGTAATTTTGAATTTCATAGATTCATTTAAATGAGAACAGATAAATAAATAGTGAATGCTAATTATTTATCAGCATCCAACCATGTGCCTTGACAATCTTGTCAAACATAATCCATGTCACCATCAACTGTAGTGTAATGTACCTCAAATTTGCCATAATTTTTTTTCCTAAGGGACATTAATTTTAAAATTCATTTAAGTGATTCAAAGTTAAGAGGAGGTAATATTCAATTCCAGTTTATCAATCTTTGAGGGGTGTCTTAAGTTCCACACGATGACATCTTTACACCAATCTAACTTACTTTTCACAGTAAAAATTATATGGATGATTTTCCATAATTCTAGAAATTCCCTCCACCCTCAACTACTCTCATATGTATATATATCTATATAGTAGACTAGACTTAGGACTTATAGTCCAATCTCTCCTTTAAACATGAGTTTCTATGCTTGCGTGCAAGACTATCTTATTTAACCTTAAAATAACAATCATATACCACATATAATGTCTCGGGTCAAGACTCTACCCCTTAGTTGAATATAAGAATCTTAGTAAGAAATTCTTAGCATCATTTGGTAAGGTCCAATTAATCGTGGTTAGTTATCTTCGAGTCACCACTTAAATGAAGGTTTTGGGTAACAAAATCCCACACTAATCCTCGTTTAACTTCACCTTAAGTAAACGATGTCTCAACGAACTCTTCATTTGAACGATATGTTAATTGTAATGAAACAGTTGGAGTGAACGTGTTACAACTAGTTGTGTCACGAAGGGACTACTATTAAATACGCATTTTCTTGGTATGGGGAGAATGATTTACCTGTCAGAAGGAGTTAAAGCTATGCATCTGCGATTTAATGGTGGTCCTGTGTGTGAGAGTTTTGATGTTTTCATCTGACCCTTCACCCAATATAATTGCGCTAACTCTGCCCTCATTAGATGGCTAGACCACTCTTCGTACCCTCAACATTTTCACAGTGTAGATAGGGCTCGTCTTAGGGTTTAATGTGCTTTTTGTTTTCATTGTGAAGTCCTTCGAAAGGCTCTGCATATTATTTTCTCAAGAGTGAAGGCTGTCAACTTGGGGAAAACGTTCACCAGTGGAATAGATATCACCATTCACCCTCCCTGGTGAGCTTACGATACCATTGTATTCTGATCATTAAACGAAGATCGAATTTTCATTATAGAGGAAGGACCCTCGTATTAAATCTTGTTTTTTTTAATTAAGTATCTACATTATAATTATTCCCTGTAACTTTCCTAACTTGTTCCTCTCCTGGATAAGTAGATGCTTCCTATTTTATTTTATTCTCCATATTACTAAGAGGTTTCAGCATCTCATTCCCTTGTTCCGAATTTTAAAAGATTCGCACCTGTGTTGGTTCTCATGTGGTTTTCAGTCTTAGGGTTTCGTTAATGCATACTATTGTTATTCTATTACGTTCCCTCTGTTGATATGTGTCGAGGCCTGATGTTGAACAATCCATGAGGCTTCGCAGGGTTTTTGGTCTGGATAAAACTCTGCATTGTGTATTTCATATTGCATTGCATTCCTTTCTTTCTATTTATAAGGGTTGAGTCCACCCTTATGTATATCTCAACAGACCCTTAGCTGGTGCTTGTGAATAAAAGGCTATTGCATTCTTGTCCGGCACAATTCAAAAAAAATGTGTCTTCCGTGTTTTTTTTTTTTTAACAGTTCGATTGAAATACCCTATGTCATAAGATGTTTTAGTTTGTATCATTTCTTAGATTAAGTATGTCTGACTGTAGTTATCATTGTCTTCGGTAGTATACACTATATTTAAGTATGGTAAAAGTTCAGCACAAGGTTAATTCTGTATTTATCGTTGCTTTATAAGTACCCTCTGCAATATAGACAATCTAATCCCGGAGGGTTTTAATATCAATACTTACATATAGAATTTTCTTTGTTTCTATGTTTATACTATGCCTTTGGCCTAATCGCACGGCATGTCTTTTCCAATGTGTATTTTAACTGTTAGCACTGCTATTATTTTTCATTTCATAAAGAAAATTGATTCTATGTTTTTATGCCAACACTAATGATGGGGCTTTGTTGATGCGAGGATACCCATAAAAATACTTGGACCATCCTCCCCTCGGCCTGGGACATCTATTCAACAAAAACGCGACAAGGGAAGGATGGTAGATCTCCAGTCACAAGTTAAGTATCATTTCAGAATCAACTGTTACCATCATTTATTGTTATGTTGAAAGTTTCGGTTAGCTTTACTTTCATATATTTTACTAATGTTTACAATGAAAATTCCTTGAAGAGGTTTCGACCACACAAGGTTCCAGATGTCAGTTCCCATCATTCGCACAAAAGCTATTCCGGTTCCGTGCACAATACCTCCCATACTTATCTTTCCAAGTTCTAGAAATGAGCAAGGTTCTGTCTAACTTTATCATTAATAAGTGAAGTTTCATCCCGATTTCCTGTATCAGTTTTTTAAGGGGTAAACCCTATTTTTATGTCAATATCTCATTGTTGGAAGAGAATGCAATACTTGCATGAGGTTGGACACATTTTGGTTTTTTTCTGATTGGATTTGTATTACAAACTTTAAAGGGTTTAATCCCCATATTCTTTCTCTTGTATACTTGTAATTAAATACCAGGGTTAGCGAATTTAAAATTCAGTATTAATGGTACTATAGTTATTTATGTTACCTAGACTATTTACAAAGAAGGCATATCATCCTATATACTGCCAAAAAATATGTTTCCACAAATTTTGTTTTTGTTACTTCTGTATTGATATATTTTGAGGCTTTGTTGTAGTCAAATAGAACTATTATTTCTTTTAATTCCTATTTGTCTTTTCCAGAAATCTTATGAAGACTAAATAGACTGTCTATATTCCATTATATTTGAACACCTGTTGGAATTGAATTCGGAAAACCTACAGGCATGCATGTATGAAATTAACTTACAAACTTCCAGAACTTGTATTTCTTCTATTCGAATCTCAATGAAGTCGAAAATAGAATATTTTAAACTTCTGTTAGGTATATATAATTATATATAAATATATATGTACATATAATTATATATAAATATATATGTACATAACCCTATACGAATGTTTATTCTTGCCATAGATCGATATTATAGTAGTTTTATTACTCTGTAAAACTCATTATAGTAATATGTGAATGTATAAATAATTGGTTCAAAAGGCTCCTTTGAAATGATTTTCCTATTCTTATAAAAACATAGGGTTTCTGCTATCCAAAATCGAAAGTCGGTCTGATTTTTTTTAAACTAGAAGTATGCTAGTGTATTCACAAAGATTATGACTTTATGCATAACGAGCATATATATATACATGCAGTTTTATTCAAAGCTTAAATTTAACACTTGTAGGGGTTTAAACTACGTTTGTTCCATCCATTCTTAGTTTAACTCTCAGTCATAATTCACACAGTACTATACTAACTCTACTCTTTCAGTAATTTACGTCGAAGCGATTCTTAATTAAAAGGAAAATCATTAGAAATAATTTACCAAGTAACCTATAGATGTATTCTGACAACCATTTAAAAATAAGAGATACATAACCAGAAAAAAGTAGATGAACATATCTGNACCTTAGAACGGAACAACCAATTTCACTTGCTCCATTCACCCCCTAGCCTGACCATGAATCCATGAGGGCGAACTCAGAACTCCCTGTAGCATTAGTCCTTCTATTTCGATGACACCTCCTTGCCTCACACTCAACAATTAGTGTTCATAAGAACAAGAGGTAATAATCCTTTTTCTAGCATACTAGGCAACGTCCTGCATCCTCTCATATGTCATATATCAAAAGTCATTTTTTCCTAGGTCTTTCCCCCTTGGGAATTTTCACATCTTTCCAAATCCCTGACTTTCTAACATGTTCCCCACTCATGGAGTCATGTTCAGTTGATTTTAACATGGTTGTTCCATTTGTCAATCAGCATTAATTATAAAATATTTTGTTTCATACAAGTTTCATAGTCAAATAGTTAGTTGGGTCAGATTATATCTCTACCCAACAGTGATAATTATCAATTACAATTAATTAAATTCGAAATTTGGAATTTCCATAAATGGCAAAAAATTCCAATTTCGAATTTACCAAAAACGGAAATAATTTCCTAAGAAATTTAAAATTCAAAAATAATTTATTTTGGGGATGTTACATCCTTCCCCCCTTCAATAAAATATCGTCCCAAGTGTTCATTCCTTTCTTGGGATAGTTTTGGATGAGATTTTTGCAAATCTCCCTCCAACTCCCAAGTGGCCTCCTCAGGGTTAAAGTGCTTCCATTGCACTTTTGCCTGGGCCATGACTCTAGTCTGAAGTGTTATTTCTCTCTTGTCCAGAATGCACAGATGTTCCTCTTGGAACTCACCTTCTGGTTCCACCTGCACCAAGTTCCAATTGATCATATGAGTAGGGTCATGAACATAATTCTTTAACAAAGAAACATGAAATACATTATGAATTTTTAGATTGGCAGGGAGTGCAAGTTGGTATGCTACGGTTCCAATTCGAGCTAAGATCTCGAAAGGCCCACAAAACCTGGGTGGAAACTTGGCAGAGTTGCCTACCTTTAGTGAAATTTTCTAGGCTTTGACTTTTAGATAGACATGGTCTCCCACTTGAAATTCCAAGTTTCTTCTTTTATGGTCCACGTAACTTTTATGTCCTTCCTGTGCCTCTTTTAAGTTTTGTTGTACTTTTCTTACCATGGTCTCCATTTCCTGGAGCATCTCTAGTCCAACCATGATTCTATCAACTGGGTTATCCCAACTAATTGGATTCGTACACTTTCTGCTGTACAATACCTCGAAAGGGCTCATTTTAGCCGAAGTTTGGCACCCATTGTTGTATGCAAATTCTACCAAGTGGAGGTAGTCTTCCCACTTGCTTGGTTTTGTTCTTACGTACATGCAGAGAATATCTTCTATGATTGTTTTTTTTCATTTAGTCTGTCCATCCGTTTGTCGATGATAAATAGTGTTGAAATTCAATTTAGTATTTAACCCTCCAAACAATTCTTTCCAAAAAGAAGATGTAAATTGTACGTCTCTATCCGAAATCACCATTTTAGGAATACCATGTAGTCTAAAAATTTGTTTCATGAATATTTCAGCTATGTGAATAGCTTTCAAAGTAGACTTTATAGGAATAAAGTGTGCAGACTTACTAATATTATCAACTACCACCATAATTGAATCATTATGTTTCTGAATTCTAGGCAAACATGTAATAAATTCCAACGATATAGTCTCCCATTTCTATTCTGGCATAGGTAAGGGCTGCAACATGCTAGCTGGATGTTGGTGTTCAGCTTTTACCTGCTGACAATATTGACACTTAGCTGAGTATTCTTCTATTTCTCCCTTTATATTAGGACAATAAAATAACTTATGTAGTGTTGTTATCATTTTCTGGTATCCTGGATGACCAGAATATGGTTTCTTATGAACTTCATCCAAAGCTGTTGACTTTAGTTCTACCGAATCTGGTATGTATATTCTTTTTTTTAATCGTAGTAGACCATTTTTGTCCAAACTCATATCTATTTTGTCTGAATTTCCTGTAGTGTTTTGTAATTTTGCCACTGTTTGAGTGTAATTTTCATCGTTATTACCTTCAGTCTTTATCCTCTGTTCAAGATCGCTTTCTGCCCTGCTAATGTTTATTTCAAACAACTCATGAACTCTTCTTCTTAAAGCATCAACTACTTTATTTTACTAACCCTTGATATGTCTTACCTCAAAGTCAAATTTGCTCAAGAAGGAGAGCCATCTTTCTTGCCTTGCATTAAGGTCTAGCTGGCTAAAAAGAAATTTCACACTGCTGTTGTCAGTTAAAAGTAAAACTTTTGTGCCCATTATATAGTGCCACCACATATTTAAGGCGTGTATTACAACTGCCAACTCTAAGTCATGAGTAACGTAGTTTTGTTCATGTTCCTTTAGTTTTCGAGACTCATAGAAAATAATGTGCCCTTCTTGAGTTAGGACACCACCTAGTCCTTCTTTACTTGAGTCTACATAGACGGTGAAGTCTTTGTCTAAATTTGCTACCTTTAAAATGGGTTTGGTTGTTAATAATTCCTTTAACTTATTAAAATTGCCTTGACATTTCTATGACGAGTTAAACTTGGTTCCCTTCTTTTGTAGTGATGTGATAGGATATGCAATTTTGGAAAATTCCTCTATAAATATGCGGTAATATCCAGTGATTCCCATGAATGACTGGATGTCCACTATGCCCTTAGGGATCATCCATTCCATGATGGCTTTTATTTTCTTAGGATCGACTGCAATGCCTTTTGCAAAAATTACATGTCCTAGATATTGTATTTTCTTCTGATAAAAGTCTCACTTATCGAATTTAGCATATAGTTTGTGCTTCCTTAAAGTTTGCAAAACTATCCTTAATTGATCTTCGTGTTCCTCCTCTATTTTAGAATATACTAGAATGTCATTAATAAATACCAACACAAACTTGTCTAGATACTGACTAAAAATATTATTCATTAAACACATAAACATGGTTGGTGCATTAGTGAGTCCAAATGGTATAACCACAAATTTGTAATGTCCACATCTTGTTTGAAATGTTGTTTTACTTATGTCTTCATCTCTTGTCCTCACCTAGTGATAACTAGATCGAAAATCCAATTTTGAGAAAATCTTTTCCCCACCTACTTGATTGAATAGATCGTTTATCCTAGGTAAGGGGTAGTTGTTCTTAATGGTCATTTTCTTTAATTTTCTATAATCGATGCATAACCTTAGAGTTTTGTATTTCTTTTTCACAAAGAGGACTGATGCTTCCCATGTTAAAACAGTCGATCTAATGTATTCTTTGTCGAATAATTCTTGTAGTTTAAATTTTTGTTATGTTAATTACGCCAAACTCATTCAGTAAGGTTCTTTCGAGATAGGGGCTGAACCAGGTAGTAGGTGGATAGAAAAGTCTATCTCCCTCCTTGGGGGTAATTTAGGTATTTCATCAACAAACATGTCTCTGAAATCATGAAGAATGGAAAAATCCTCCAAGTTGGGTTTATTATCTTTTTCCAGCAGGTTTGCTACCTGGGTGGCATAAACTTGACACCACTTTCTCATGCATTTCTTCAATTGCATTCCTGAAATCCGTCTAATTGAGATTGGTTTTTGTATACCTTGAGCTGTCCTAGAAGTGTCATTTTCGTCTTTATACTTAAGTGATTTTTCATAACAATCTAACATTGGTTTATGCTTTTCTAACCAATCCATTCTGATAATTACATCATAAGACCCTAATGGTAAAATGTTCATATTTGTCTTTGTGTTTTGACCACCTAAACTAAACTCATAATTAGAAATAAAGATGACGACTTTTCTTTTCGTTCCTGTTGCTATTTGTAAGAGCCAAGATTTTGCATGTCTTCATTTCTTAAGTTTATTTGACTCCATAATACCAGGAGTGATATAACTCAATGTAGCTCTACGATCAATTAAAAAACAAATACGAGTGCTATTGATTTTACTTTTATTTCCACCACAGAGGATTGGTGGTCTGCTTGTTGGCCATCCACTGCTACATTTATCTGATTCAAGCTTCTGCCCACATCTCCCACCATAAAGTCTTCCTGCATATTGTTAAGAGTAGTCCTGGTCGCTGAAATCAAACGTGGACAATTTCTTCTTAGATAAGATTCTCCACATTCCCAACATTTTAATCGTTCACAGTGGATGTCCCCAAACGTCTTTGTTCCCTGATTTACTGGTTTACCGCCTCCTTGAGTGCTTGGATTGTTGGAGTGAAAGTCATTCCTTGGAAATAGTTTTGTTGCATTTCGATAAGGAGCCGACTGGTATCCCTTCTTCCACTAGTTCATTTGGTCTTGTTTCTTGTCTTTCCAAGCCTTGGGAAATTATGACCGTTGTTTGTACTGGTCATAACACATTCGAGCTTTCATGAGTACTTCACTCAAGCACTTGGTATTATCAAATTTGATCCTATCCTTGTAGGAATGTGGTAAACATCTTAGGAATCATTGTATTTTCACTTTATCCTCCCAGATATAAGGTACAAACCTTAGTAATTCTAGGAATTTGTTTATCAGATCTTCCATATCCATTTAACCAAGTCGTAGCTCATAAAATTCTTTGTTTTTTCTTTCATAGTAAATTTCCGATAGGTATTGTTTGTTAAATTATTTCTTAAAGTCTGACCATTCCATCTATTTCTCTTTTAGGCCCTTGGCCAATTTCAAGTCTTTCCACCAAATGCTGGCTTTTCCTTTCAAATTATAGATGGTCATTTTGACCTTCATATTGTTGGAATATTTGTATATCTAGAAATACTTATTGATGTCTAATAACAATTCTTTAGCTTCCTTCCTTGTTCTAGATTCCCCGTCAAAGGTAGTGGGTTTAATTTTCTTAAATTCCCCCTCAAGGTGATCTACTTGTTTTCTTTTTTTGCCTATTTTTGTTTTATCTTCAGCTGAAGGTGTACCTTCAGATGAGTTGTCCCATTTTTCTGGTTTAGGACCAGAATTCTTGGAGGCCCTTTTACTGACCTCTTCTTCCTAGTTCTTGTCCTTTGGGGTTTTCTTTGTCACTATACTACGCAGCAGGACTTCATTTATTTTCTGTTGTTGTTGTTGTGCCTTCTTTAGTTTCTCATTGTATTCTTTAAAAAACTATAGCTCAACAATGAGAATCCTCCTCATTTCCAGAACTTCAGTAGGTGAGCTTCTGTCACTATTCTGTCTAGGATCTTCGGGAGGTCTTTGTTCAGGATTCCCCTCAAGTCTAATTTCTGCGTCATCCTGGGCTGCCATGATTAACACAAAACAGAAAGGATTTTTATGTTTGTAACAATAATGGTTTGTTAGTTTTACATAGACTAAAATATGTGCTAAGTAATTAATTTGGCCCTATTCAAGGTCCAAGTGTTGTAACCTTTGCTCTGATACCATATGTAATGTAGCTCAAATTTTCCATAATTTTTTTTTCCTAAGGGACCTTAATCTTCAAATTCATTTAAGAGATTCGAAGTTAAGAGGAGGTAATATTCAATTCCTGTTTATAAATCTCTGAGGAGTGTCTTAAGTTCCAACTACCACATGACGACATCTTTACACCAGTCCTACTTAATTTACATAGTAAAACTTATATGGAGGATTTTCCATAATTCTATCAACTCCCTCCACTCTCAACTACTCTCATGTGTATATATATATCTATATAGTATACTAGACTTAGGACTTATAGTACAATCTCTCCTTTAAACATTAGTTTCTATGCTTGCATGCAAGACTATCCTATTTAACCTTGAAATAACAATCATATACCACATATAATGTATCAGGTCATGACTCTACCCCGAAGCTAAATATAAGAGGCTTAGTAATAGATTCTTAGCATCATTTGGTAAGGTCCAATTCATTAAATGAATTCCTTACAAATTAATCGTGGTTAGCGATCTTCTAGTCACCACTTAAATGAATATTTTGGGTAACAAAATCCTACACTAATCCTCATTTAACTTAGGACCTAACTAAACAATGTCTCAACAAAGTCTTAATTTGAATGATATGTTAACTGTGATGAAACAGTTGGAGTGAACTTGTCCCAACTAGTTGTGTCACAAAGGGATTATTATTAAATACACATTTTCTTGGCATGGGGAGAATGGTTTACCTGTCAGGAAGGAGTTAAAGTTGTGCATCTGCCATTTAATGGAGGTCTTGTGTGTGCTAGTTTTGATCTTTTCATGTAACCCTTCACCCAATCTAATTGTGCCAACTCTACCCTCATCAGATGGCTAGACCACTCTTTGTACCCTCGGCATTTACACTGTGTAGTTAGGGATTCTCTTAGGGTTTAATGTGCTTTCTTTTATCATTGTGAAGTCCTTTGAAAGGCTCTGCGTATTATTTTCTCAACAATGAAGGTTGTCGACTTGGGGAAAATGTTACCCAGTGGAACAAATATCACCATTCGCCCTCCATGATAAGCTTATGATACCACTATATTCTCATCATTAAATGAAGCTCAATTTTTCATTACAGAGGAAGGACCCTCATATCAAATCTTTTTTTTTTAATTAAATCTCTCCATTGTCATTATTCCTTGTAAATTTCCTGACTTGTTTTGTATCTGGAAAACTAGATGCTTCTTACTTTATTTTATTCTCTATGTTCCTAAGAGGTCTCGAAATCTCATTCCCTTGTTCCGAATTTTAAAAGAGTTGCACCTGCATTAGTTCTCATGTGGTTTTCAGTATTATGGTTTCGTTAATGCCTACTATCGTTATTCTATTACGGTCCCTCTATTGATATGTGTCAAGGCCTAATGTTGAACAATCCATGAGGCTTTGTGGGGTTTTTGGTCTGGCTAAAAGTTTGTTCTATGTATTGCATACTTCATTGTAGTCCTTTCTTTATTTTTATAAGAGTTGAGTCCACCCTTCTATATTTCTCAACAAACCCTTAGCTAGTCCTTGCGAATAAAAGGCTATTGCATTCTTGTTCAGCACAATTCGAAAAAATGTGATTTCTGTGTTTTTTTTTTTTTTGAACAGTTCGATTGAAATACCCTATGGCATAAGATGTTTCAGTTTGTAGAATTTCTTATATTAAGTATGTCTCACTGTAAGTATCATTGTTTGTGGTAGTATACAGTGTATTTTAATCTAGTAAAAGTTCACCAGAAGTTTAATTTTGTATTTATCGTTGCTTTATAAGTACCCTCTGCAATATAGACAGTCGGTTCTGGGAGAGTTTTAATCTCAATACTTACATATAGCATTTGGTTTGTGTCTATGTTTATACTATGCCTTCAGCCTGCTCACATGACATGTCTTATCCAATGTGTATTTTAAATGTTAGCATTGTTGTTCTTTTTCATTTCATAAAGAAAATTGATTCTATGTTTCAATGATAACACTAGTGATGGGTATCTATTGATGCAAGGGTACCCATCAGAAATACTTGGACCATCCTCCCCTTGGCCTGGGACATCTATTCAACCTAAACACAACAAGGGAAGGATGCCAGATCTCTAGTCATGAGTTAAGTATCATTTCAGAATCAACTGTTACCCTCATTTATCGTTCTGTTGAAAGTTTTCATTAGCTTTACTTTCATATATTTTACTAATGTTTACAATGACAATTCCTTGCAGAGGTTTCGACCACACAAGGTTCTAGATGTTGGTTCCTATCATTCATGCAAAAGTTATTTGTGTTTTGTGCACAGTACCTCCTAGACTTAGCTTTCCAAGTTCTAGAAATGAGGACCAAGGTTTTGTCCAACTTTATCATTAATAAGTGAAGTTTTGTCTCGATTTCCTATATCGGTTGGTTAAGGGGTAAACCCTATTTTAATGTCGATATCTCATTGTTGGATAAGAATGAAATACTTGCATGAGGCTGGAGACATTTTTATTTTGGTCTGATTGGATTTGTGTTACAAACTTTAAAGGTTTTAATCCCTAGATTCTTTCTCTTGTATACTTGTAATTGAAATACCAGGGTTAGCGAATTTAAAATCCAGTCTTAATGGTACTCTGGTTCTTTATATTACCTTGACTCTTTATAAAGAAGGCATATCAGCCTGTATACTTCTAGAAAATATGTTTCCCCAAATTCTGTTTTTGTTACTTCTGTATTGATATATTCTGACGCCTCATTGTAGTCAAATAGAACTATTATTTCTTTTAATTCATATTTATCTTTTCCAGAAAGATTATGAAGACTAAATAGATTGTCTATCTTCCATTATACTTGAACACCTGATGGAATTCAGAAAACCTACAGGCATGCATGTATGAAATTAACTTACAAACTTCTGGAACATGAATTTCTTCAATTCGAATCTCAATGAAGTCGGAAATAGAATCTTTTAAACTTCTATACAGGTATTAGGTATACATAATTATATATACATATATATGTACATAACCCTATACGAATGTTTATTCTTGCCATACATCGATATTATAGTAGTGCTATTACTCTGTAAAACTCATTACAGTAATATGCGAATGTATAAATAATTTGTTCTTGTATACCTTTCAGTATTCCCGAAGTCGAAGATGTAGTAAAAAGACTCCTTCGAATTGATTTTCCTATACTTATAAAAACACAGGGTTCCTGCTATCTGAAATTGGAAGTCTGTCTGATTTTGTTTAAACTAGAAGTATGCTAGTGTATTCACAAAGTTTATGATTCTACGCATAACAAGAATATATATATATATATACATGTAGTTTTATTCGAAGCTTAAATTTAACAGTTGTAGGGGTTTAAACTACGTTTGTTCCATCCATTCGTAGTTTAACTCTCAGCCATAATTCACAAAGTACTATACTAACTCTACTCTTTCAATCATTTACATCAAAGCAATTCTTAAGTAAAAGGAAAATCATCATAAATAATTTACCCAGTAACATATAGATGTATTTTGACAGCCATTTAAAAACAAGAGATATATAACCAGAAAAGAGTAGATGAACATATCTGAAACAATTTGCTGAAAGACAAAGGGAAAAACCACGTTCCTCCTAACCTTAGAATGGAACAACCAATGTAACTTGCTCCATTCACCCTCTAGCCTAACCATGAATCCATGAGGGCGAAATCAGAACTCCCCTCTGCAATATTCCTTATGTTTTGGTGACTCCTCCTTACCTCACACTCAACGATTAGTGTTCATAACAGCAAGAGGTAATAATCATTTTTCCAGCGTACTAGCCAGGGTCCTTCCTCCTCTCATATTCCATATATCAAAAGTCATTTTTGCCTATGTCTTTCTCCCATTGGGAATTTTCACAGCTTTACAAATCCCTGATTTTGGGGGGCTTCCCATGGCCATAGTCTTTATTTTCCATTTGTAACAATCAGCCCTGAGGTAGTTCCAACATGTTCCCCACTCATGGAGTCATCATCAACTGATTTTAACATGGCTATTCCATTTGTCCATCAACAATAATTTTAAAATATTTTGTTTCATACAAGTGTCATAGTAAAATAGTTAGTTGGGTCAAAATAGATCTCTACCCAACAATCATAATTACCAATTACAATTAACTAAATTTGAAATTTAGAATTGCCATAAATGTAAAACATTTTCCAATTTTGAATTTACCAAAAACAAAAATAATTTCCTAAGAAATTTCAAATTCAAAAATAATTTATTTTGGGGATGTTACATATAGCTTCATCATCTTTACATTTTGCCCCTTCAAAATCTACAACACTTGATAGATATGCATACTCCAATTCATATGTGTTACTAGTTATCAATCCCTATGGAGGGAATGTTAGAACTACATGCTAATCATTATGTACATGATGTTGTACATAGAATACTTCTTTCCCTTGTGATGCTAGAATAAATGGATCATCTTACACTATGTCGTTACTTAATAATCTCTTTAGATTCACCATTGTGAAACCAATTTCATCAACTTTTATTTCATTCTTCTTGTGTACACCAATAACATTTTAACAAGAGATACTCCACACAATAGTATTCCAACATGACTATTTCTTGGATCACTCCATAATATGTTGTCACTTGACATATTGGATTCTTGTCTTTTTCACTTGATCTCATTAATCTTTGTGAATCTATGGACCCACCACTATTTTGGGTGGTCCTAGGATTCTCTATTCTTTTAAAATGAAATATACACCCATTGATTAATTATCCCTCATACTTAGTTGCATATTTCCTTAGGCCATGTGCCAACCATTTTAGGGTATCAAAAATATTTTCTTTTATTTCCAACTGTAAATTATTAAATGTCATTAGAAAACCATGCAATTTCAAACTACATAAAAGGATCCTTAGTTCATACATCATAATAGTCTTGTTCAATGAATTATAAATAATTATAATATAATGAATATATCATTACCTGTTTTCTTAACCAATCACCAAATTGTTGGTTGTGGAGATTTTGTAGCAAGACTTCATCCTTTTGGGCTTGGATTCTTTTATTGGTGATTTCACTCAGGTGCATCCTATTTTCTAGTAATATCAATGAACATCATTTTCAAAGTATTTAAATATATTTTAATAAAAAAATGGTTTTCTAAGGTCATGCTTATTACTTAATTTATACAACGTCAAACTTCATATATGTTGTACAAGACCCACATATGGGCTTGTAACAAATTGATATTATCCATTTCAAAAGAATTCCCACTAGATAATGACTTCCCATAGTGATCAAGCTCTCCCTCTTCATCATCCCAAGCCTCAATTCTATTAGGCATGCTTCCAATATATTCCATACATTCAACATATGCAGCACAAAATTTGATGGATTCCTCCACACTGTATTTTTCAGCTATGCACCGTTCGGGCATATTCCTGTTCTTCACATAACTTTTGTAAACTTTCATGTTCCTGAAAAAAAAAAAACATCAAACTTGTAGGAAAATGAAGAGTATGCATACATATGTGTTAGCAATGTACTATAGGAAAATAATATGTTGGAATTTATGTGGATTTGTACACTCTAAAACTTCACTAACCTTTCAAAAGGGTACATCCATCAGTATGCATCTCGACCACAAAAACATAACTCTCGTACCAAGTGTAGAGTCAAATGTATCATTATATCAAATAAATATGGGGGGGAATATTTTTCTACTAAGCACAATGTCTCCATGACATCTTCTAAGTTTCCAAGATATGTTGGATCCACCATTTTTACACAAATTAACCTAAAAATCAAGAAAATTCTACAAATGGTGATTCACACTACTTTTGGTAGCACATGACGCAATGCTACTAGAAGGAGTTGTTGCATGAGAGCATGGAAATCGGGCACTATAACCATCAGGCACTTTTAATGTGAACAAAACAACAGAAAGTCTCTCTTTCTCTTTTTTGGAAAGAGTGTTTGTTTTGGGTGGAAGAAATATTATTTTCCTTGATCTTGTGGCCATAGTGATCTCCTTATACCCAACTGGTGTAAGTCATCATGGGGATTTTTTCCATCCTTTGATTTTCCTTTTATATCTAGAAGGCTTCCAAGATTACTTTCACATACATTTTTTTTTCTATATGCGTAACATATAAAATGTGGCATACTAGTAGTTTCTGCATTCAACCGTATCAGAATGAATTATTGATAATATGGAGGAAAAACTAAACAAAATATTCAAATAAAACATATAAACATACTAAAATATGCCAAGCATCATATATTTAATAATTACCTATAGTTAGTGTGCGTAGAGCGTACATACCTCCCAATATGGAAAATTGAATAGAATTGGCCTTTTCTTCCACATGAAAATGTTTTAATTTTCACGTTTTTTGATATTTCTCTTTCTTTTCTTACTATCACATTTCCCCCAATTTTCTTCATTTCCTTTTATTTCTGCAAAAATATCTCATACTTTTACAATTCTAGGTGCAATGTGATTCTTAGGATTCCCATTAAATGGTCTTTTTTTAGAACGATACTTATAATTCAATGTAAGGTATTTCCTATGTCATATGTACACACACTTCCTACTACATTTGAGATACTCTGAATCTATGTTCCTTCCACATATAGGACATGCATAAAACCCTTAGTCATACAACGAACCATATTTCCATAAGTAGGAAAGTCATGGATTACCCACATCAATATAGACTTCATATTATAAAATTACCCTAAATGAGCAATATATGTCCTTACCCCTTCATCCCATGTTACCTTTAGTTCATCAACTGAAGGCTCCAAAAAAACATATATCTCATTTCCTGGTTGCTTGGGACCATATATTAAAAATGACAACATACAAAAGTTCATTTTCATGCATAACCATGGTGGAAGGTTGTATGTGACTAGTACTACTGGAAAAACACTGTATGCACAACTCAAGTTTCCAAAAGGATTAAATCCATTCACTTCCATTACAAGTCGTACATTGTGAGGATGATTGGAAAAAATAGGCCAGTTGCAATCTATAGTTTTCCATCTTGGGATATAAACTAGGTGGCACATCATTCCATCATCACTTGCATTCTCATGATGCCACCTCATTTTCTATGAGATGTGTGTAGAGCTATA
>JASDQU010099748.1:177594-195911 GCA_032191745.1 Picea mariana
ATTTGACTATGCAAAAAAAAAAAAAGACGGGCAAGAAGGGAGTATTATCTTATATTGGCAGCAGTAGTGTCATCTTTGAACATAACAAAATGTTTTTGAGTCCACTTGTCATCATAATTTTGGGTTTAGCATGACCTTAGGAAGTTTATCTTATTACATGGAGTTTACTCCTCCGACTGGTTACTCTTCTAGTCCCTATGGAGAGTTTGATTGATGCATCCTGCATCTCACGGTTTCATCATTGAGTCTATGCTTCCAGAGTCTTCCATATGTTTCATGCTCTTGTTCAAAGAATGTCTATCAACCTGTGTCAATCATTCCTCAGAACTCTTTACTTTGCATGCTGGCCATACCCTCAATTTGTCTCAGAATCACATGAACTTGTAGTCCTATTGCACACCCTGGTCCTACTTTCCTCATTGGTAGGTAACCTTGAACCCAACAGTTGACATTTCATCATTGGTCGTTCACTGGGTGGTTTCCCTTATGTTCAATGAAAAGACATCTATTCACACATTGGTATTCATGCAGTGTCTTGGATGCCATTATCCTTATTGGTGGATTCCTCACCTTTTTTAGTAGTTTTCCTTATTGGCTTCTATTTAGAGGGTCTTTTTCATGTACCGCTTGCACCTCGAACACACAAAAGATGCAAAGGGTCGATTGGTTCATGAACATGTTCTTCGTCCAATTTCGTCCAAATCATCAAGCTCCTTCTTTGTACCTTGTTTTGAATGAAGAGAGATTCCTTAATGCTCTCCTTTTAGCGGGTCTCCTTCCATCGACTTCAACTCATCTATTCTGGAGACGAGACCTAGAGTCCTATGAGTACCTAGAGGCTTGCAGTCATTAGTGGCATGTTCTCTAACCTTCGACAGCTGGGAATACATCATTGTCTCTTGATCAATGGATTCTTCAAGTATTCGACCCCAACTCCTTTATTCACACTTGTAAGAATGTACTCAGTGCCTTGATACCTACTTTCATCATTGGTAGGTTGTCTCGCATTTGTTAACGATATACCTTAATGACCGGTAATCAAATGGAGTCTCATTGTGTTCAAACTCAACTCATTTATTCACATGATGCATACTTGCACCTTTGGCAGATTGTGTAGAAGACTTGAAGACATTATTTTATAGTTGTAGCTTTCCTGAGATGTTGCTACCTTTCATTGGACCAGTACCTATGTGACTTCAGTGATCATGGGAGATCAGATTGTACTCCATTGTATACAGATATCTTCAGAATTATTTTGAGACAATTTTTATTGTTCCTTGTTCGTGACTATGACAACCTTTGGCATGTAGCCACCTTTGTATTGCTTATTCATGACCATGGACAGTTGTTTGGTATATTTTCACATGGATCTGCAGTGTAATTCAAATTGGAAACCATGTATGCAAAGCCAATACAGATTGTAATGAACAACTAGTTCTTCTAGTTGGGTCCCCATTAGTCCACTTCTAGGTCTTATAATGTATTTTGGCCATCACAAATACTCCTCTGACCTCACATATTAGGGGGAATCTGTTATAGCAATATTTTCCTCACCCTATGCAAACTTGCACAAAAGGAATTTTTCTAGTTCCCTATGCAGACTTGAAGTCTCTTTTTGCAAATCCCAGACCTAAAAACATGATTTTTCCACATATACATGCCCCGACTATATTACAACATGTGTATGTGCAGGTTGCACCACTACAACCCATGTATATCTGGATTTGTGCCCAAAATTAAAAAATGGTGTCGGGTTTCCATGTCACGTCACGAGATCTATGATCCTTGGCCTTCCATATACCAAAAACATTTTGACTCGACCCTTCAGTTCCAATTTAAGGCTACAAATGGGCCAAATCCGAGCTATGGAAAAGGAGAGAAGAATTCAACTTTGAGAGCAAATTTACTCTAGAGAAATTATTCACTTCACATTGAGTCTGCATCCCTTTGTCCTTTAAGTCTGAAGACATTGTTTGCCCCCCAAGTTCTTCCCTTATTGATTGAAAACCTCTTTGTCTCTCTTATATGAGCTTGCCTTTGGTGGATTATTGAAGTGGTGGAGGCCTAGCTGGAAGAAACTTAGTTTCTCGGTTCCGAACAGTGCCGACACAGAAGTTTGTAACTCATTCACTTCTATTGATTACATCTTAATAGAAATACTCTTTTCTTGTCCAATTAATATCTTGCGAATATTTGAATTGTTATTCCATGGGAGTATTTGTTATGAATATTGATGGATTATGCTATCAAATGTGCTAACATTATCTATTATCACCATATGCTTGCGTTTCTCCGTTGTTGAGGACTAGTTGCAGGTATATTCTTTGGGTCAAGTGTTGAACGATGGACTTCATCGAACATCTGGATGAGTAGGCCATTTATCTTGTCTTGTTAGCATATTTATTTATATAGCATACTTGAGATTAGAGTTGATTTCTGCAATCATTTCTGTCTGTTGTGGTTTACCCCTAGCCATAGAGAGATTTTCCTTGTAACAACCTGTGAGTTGTGGGATTTTGACAGAAGTCCTACACGGGAGCCCTGGCCTCCCCCATAATATGTTGCTTGTAACAACATACTTGAGTCTTAGTTAAGCTCTTTTCAAGAATCTTTAAACATGAAAAGATTGTCGAGTGAACTTGTCTCTTTCACACTCGTTAAATGGATTTGAAAGGACATCTATCTAGTGTAATTTTAACCCTTTTTCTGACCAAGTAGAATATTTACGAAAAATGAACGCTCTAGTCAACATTGGCTAGAAGAGTTCTCCTGGGTATTGTTTTATACTTTTTTGGGCCTAGGGGACTAAATTTACGAAAAATGACATTCTTTGGAGTTAAGTTGTAATTGCATTCCATCCTTCTGATTGCAATATTGAGTCTATTGTTGGTTCTCGCTTTCTCGTTATAAGCCTCTTACCTCAACAATTTGCATCACTAGCCAAGGAGAGCCTTATTTATATCTTTTTCATCTTGACACCGTGTACCCTAAGAGGAAACATTCCCCCAAGTGTCCACGCCCCACATGCACTTCCTTGCATTGATCATAGGTATGTTCCACTATTTGGAGCTATTTGCTTACTCGTTACACTCATTTCTTCCCCTGTATCATAACATTTATTTGTTTATGAAAAAACAAAAAAAGACAGGTAAGAAAAGAATATTATCAAATATCAGAAACAGTCGTGTCACCTTTGAACAAATATTTTTTTTTTAATTCCATTGTCATCCAAAGTTTGGGTTTAGAATGACCTTAGGAAGCTGAGCACAATACTCAGATTTTACTCCTCTGATTGGTTATTCTTCCAGTCCATATAAAGAGATGGATTGATGCCTCCTTCATCATGAAGTTTCATCTTAAATTCTATGATGTCGGAATCCTCCATATGTCTCATGCTCTTGTTCAAAGGATGTCTATAATTCTGTGTCGACCATTTCTCAGAACTCTTGACTTTGCATGTCGACCATACCCTCAATGTATCTCAGAATTATATGAAGTTTTAGTCCTACCATGCACCCTAGTCCTACTTTCATTGTAGGTAGGTAACCTTGAACCCAACAATCGACATCTCCTCATTGGTCGCTGACTGGGGGTTTTCCTTGTGTTCGATGACAAGAAATATATTCACACATTGGGATTTGTGCAGTGTTTTGGATGTCATTAGCCTTATTGGTGGTTTCCTCGCCTTTGTCAGAAGTCTTCCTTATTGGTTGTTATTCAGAGGGTATTTTTCGTGCACTACTTGCATCTGGCGCATGCGAAAGACGCACAGGGTCATTGGTTCATGAACATCCTCTTCGTCTGAGTTCCTCCAAATCATCAAGCTATTGCTTTGTACCTCATGCTAAGTAATGAGAGATTCTGTAATGCTCTCCTTTCAACGTGTCTCCTTCCATCGAATTTAGATCATCTATTCTGGAAATGAGACCTAGAGTCCTACGAGTACCTAGAGGCTTGCAGTCATCAGTGGAAAATTATCCCGCCATGGACAATTGAGA
The DNA here is from genome assembly GCA_032191745.1 of Picea mariana. NCBI lineage: Eukaryota > Viridiplantae > Streptophyta > Pinopsida > Pinales > Pinaceae > Picea > Picea mariana. The sequence goes on from JASDQU010099748.1 coordinate 181,593, forward strand.
ATACATCAATGTCTCTTGATCGATGGATTCTTCAAGTGTTCGACCTCACTACCTTTATTCACACTTGTAAGAATGTACTCGGTGCCTTGATACCTACTTTCATTATCGGTGGGTTGTCTCATGTTTGTTAACGATATACCTTAATGAGCGATAATCAAATGAAGTCTCATTGTGTTCAACATCAAATCCTCTATTCACATAATGTAGACTTTCATCTTTGGTGGATAGTGTAGAAGACATTCAAATTATAGTAGCAACATTCCTATTCTGTTGTTGTCTTTCATTGGACCAGTACCTATATGACTTCAGTGATCATGGGAGATCGGATTGTACTCAATGTATACAGATATCTTCAGATTGACTTTGAGATTGGTTTTCCACTGGGCCTTGTTCGTGACTATGACAACCTATGGCATGTGTCTACTTTGTATTGCCTATTCATGGCCATGAACAACTATTTGGTATATTGCCACATGGATCTGCAGTGTAATTCAAATTGGCAGCCATGTGTCCAAAGTCATTATGGATTGTAATATTCTCATGAGCAACTAACACTTCCAGATGAGTTTCCATTACTCCACTTCTAGGAGTTATAATGTATTTCAGCCATCGTCGATCCTCCTCTGACCTCACACATCAGGGGGCATATGTTATAACTAATTTTGTCTCACCCCATGTAACTTTCTTGGATGGCCTTTGCATTTCCCTATGCAGACTTGAAGTCCCTTGTTGTACCTTCCAAAGCCAAAAAATCATATTTTTCCACATATACACGACCTACCGGTTAGACAACATGTGTATACGCAGGTTGCACCACTACAACCCGTGTACATCAGGTTTGGTGCTCAAAATTAAAAATCGTGTTAGGTTTCCATGTCATGTCACGAGATCCATGATCCTTGACCTTCCATATACTAGAAACGTTCTGACTCTACCCTTCAGTTTCACTTGAAGGCTATAAATTGAGCCATATCCAAGTCATGGAGGAGGATAGAATTGCACTTTTGAGAGAAAAGATACTCTTAAGAAATTTTCACTTCACATTGAGTTTGCATCCCTTTATCTTTTAAAGTCTGAACTCATTGTTCAGCTCCCAAGCTCTTCCTTCTTTGATGGAGAACCTCATTGTCTCCTTTATATGAGTTTGCCTTTGGTGGAGGATTGAAGTGGTGGAGGCCTAGCTGGAAGGGACTTAGTTTCTCGATTCCGAGATGTGTCGACACAAAAGTTTTCCACCTATCTACTTTTGTTGATTATTTTAATAGAAATACTATTTTCTCTTCCAATTGATATCTTAAAAATATTTGAATTATTATTCCATGGGCATATTTGTCCTGAATGTTAATGGATTATGTTATTTTATATGCTAACATTATATATTATCACCATATGCTTGCGTATCTTGGTAGTTAAGGACAAGTTGTAGGTATAAATCTTTGAGTTGTGTGCTCAACGGTGGTCTTCATCGAATGTCCGAACGAGGTAGGCTCTTGATCTTGTCTTGTTAACATTTCATTTATATAACATACTTGGGATTAGAGTTGATTTCTGCAGTCATTCCGTCTATTTTGGTTTACCCCATGACATAGAGAGATTTTTCTCATAACACAAGTACAAATGAATTCACAAGACAAACATTTTTCATGCGTTCTACCTTTATTTATAGTATTTCTATCTTCTAGACAACATTCTAGAGGAAATTTTTTTTAGAGGTGGAACCTTCTAGTAAGTTTTCTTACATTAGACGCATTCACATTATTACATAGGCCTTATTTACTAATGGTCGCCTTTATTACATAAAAAACACATATTATTCTATCTATTTGAGGGGTTAGGGAGGTCATGACCTTAACATTATAGACTCATAGTGAGGTAAACTAAAAATACATTAAAAAAAACGTGTTTATTTTCATTTATTTCTAGTTTATCTCGTTGTGGGTTTATCAAGAGTATACAAACTCCATACTCATTGGATATGAAATTTAATTGCACATCCAACGAATGCCTACACTTGAAATTTGAATAAACCTATAAGGAGATAAATTGAAAATACAATTAAAAAAAGTAGTTTTATTCCTATAGCTTTGAAAATTCAGTACTCTTATTTAATTATTTTAACTACCCCATTTTAGACCTCAAATTATTTTATTATTTTCTTAAACGACCCCATTTTAGACCTCAAATTATTTTATTATTTTCTTAAACGACCCCATTTTAGACCTCAAATTTCCCCTAATACGTATGACATGTCTATTTCATCAACACTAATACTTATTGTGCCCTAATTAAATTTAGTTTCCAATACCCAAGTACTTTGTTTGTCACCAAAACCAAATAAATGCAAGCTCCGTATATTAGATAGGCAAGCCTAACACTCTATTCCTGGKACTTTTGTCCACTCATCACATCCTCAAGAAAGTGCACAAAATCTCGACAACMATAAAATATTAAATAGGCAATGTAATATGCCCATACATAAATACTTGTAAGTGTTATCAATGCACTTTGAATTGAGGGTGTGAAGGAGCTTTGAGTTGTACGTAGACTTACATAGCCAAAGGTTATGTTGGTTGTAACTTATAATTACACAAAGCACTAATGTCTAGTCTCCCACTGATTACACAAAGYACTAATGTTCTTAGCTCGTTTCTGGTATTTATATTCTAATTTTTTAGTGCTTAGTCTAAGCCCAACTTATTTCCCTTGATAGGGGTTACTATRGACAATCCAATAATATTCTATTAATTGACTTAARGTTTTATTCGAAAATCCTTACCRTTGTGACCATTTTTTTAATGTGTTTGCTGGGATAAAGATAGCATATTCCAGTACATTGTGACCATTTTTTAATGTGTTTGCTGGGATAAAGATAGCATATTCCAGTACATTCCTCCCTTACCAAACCTGATATTCTATTATTTGACTTAAGATTTTATTAGAAAATCCTTACCATTGTGACCCTTTTTTTAATGTGTTTGCTGAGATAAAGATAGCATATTCCAGTACATTCCTCCCTTACCAAACCTCTCGGAGCATATTCATCTCTATTATTTCAATATACTGTGGAAATACTTTTCCGTTTCCAATTACTGTGAAGCTTATGGTGATCTTCAAAACTTTAACCCTCACGAGACTTCAAACAAGATCCTCGCTGGGATGAAACTGAGGAACCTTTGAAAACAAAATTGTGGAAGAACGCCCTGAATGGCAATGCAATTATTACAATTTTTACACTATATGACATTAACAATCGCAGTAAAATTGAATCCTTTAAACCCACTAGGACAAATTCGACAACCTGATTCAGAATAGAGCTGAACACTCTGTGATAAAGAGTATCTGCTTGAAAGACATTTTACTTTGAAATTGCAGTTCTCGAGTTGAGAGAGTCCTGCATCTTAATTACAGAAAAGGCCATGGAATATAATTCCACCACAATCAACATATAACAGCTTGATTGGTTAATGTACACCAATGAGGCGGAGGGCTCCTACAAATTGCTCAAGAAGACAAGACCTGGAGCTTTTTTCAGAATCTACAACTCCATATTCTTTACTTTCATAAAACTCATTATCATCTTCATTTTCTTCATCATCATGACTGAAGAAGATCAAATCTTCCAAGCAATTAGTTCTCTCTATTGTCATGGAACTTCCTTTTTTCATATGAGAAGAAGTTAGCTTTGCAGGGCTGACAACTTCAACGGGTGATGAACCTATCATCCTTAAATCAAACAGCCTGTCATTAAAACAATCAGATACACAAACTTGATTGTCAATAAACTGTACGCTGTGAAATGTGAACATATTTCCCACAGAGAAATTTAGAGGCTTGAAGAAGTCCCTAGGATCCCACACAAACAATGAAGCCTTTTCCCTTCTAGTCATAATACCAAACTCAATATCCCAGAGACGGACAGTACTGTTAATATCAGTAGCTGTGCAAATTGATGACAAACCCACATTCAATGCAATGTCAGCTGAAGATACAACATCGTCTTGGAGGGAGAGGAGCTTCACAAGACTTCTCTTTGCGCTGCCCAAGACCTTAGCCACATTAATGTCTAGGACTAAATATTTTGAAAATTTACCTGAATTCAATCCAGAATTTCCTGTACAACGATTCCAATTGGAACCATAACCCAACCTTAAAGACTGTAGCCTGTCCCACCCAAACTGAATTTCAAATGATACAAGCCTTCGCCACACACCTAGGTCAACACAGTTATCTAACAAACATGATTCAGGCTGTTTCTCTCTTGCTTCACCATCGTTCATAAAAAACAAATTCCCTTCACATTTTTCCCTAGATTCCACATCATAGATCAAATCTGAAGAAAAAATAGTCTTACCTCTGCCTTCGTGCATAGTATCCTCTATGCTTCTGCAATCGTTTTTGCCAAACTCGTCTGTTGGGCAGAGCTTCTCATGCTGGGGAAGTCTAATTAAAGTTTGAGGCAACCAATCCATTTTCTGTTCTGAGGTGGGTGATCCCAATTCCTTTTCAGCAAATCTCAAAGGAGATAGCACAGATTTGGCAACAGACAACGATGATGATTTCTCAATGAAAAACATCATTTTTGTCTGCAGAAAACATGCAGAACCAGCTTCTATACAATTATCCATCGACTCTACAGAATTACAGAGCGTTAAGCCATCAATGGTGGAACAAATCCTACTTCTCTTTCATTCAGACTCTCTCTTCTGTACGTGAAGAGATGCAAATCATCCATACACATATTTCTGCGTATACTGAAATCATCATCAGCGAAGGCAGTGTTATTCTGTGCAGTCTAATGAAATCATCATCAGCGAAGGCAATGCTGTTCTTTGTTATTGCAATGCCATTGGAAGCACAGGAGGAAGAGAAGGGTCGCAGCATAACCCTCACTTGCAGCATTCTCTCCTAACCCAAAATAGAATCTCTTCAATCCTCTCAATCCCCATAGACTAAACAAAATAATGAAAACCAAATCCGACTAAGTCCAACAACTGCTAGCCACTTCTACAAACCCAACTATTGCGTAACCCAATAAAGCACTCAAGGACCCAAGATTCCCCATTGGGAAACTTTTTTATCCATCATACTAACAGTAATCTATCGCCATCAGAGAACCTTTTCTCATGGAGAGCAATCTGATTACGGAAAAAAACCACCTGTCTCTGCCTTTCAAGAGTCACACGCATAAGATCTCCACTGTATAAATCTATATGTTCATTGGGCTACATACCAGACGCGACTTGCCATCAACCAATGCCTGTTTTTAGGCGGCAATTAATGAAATGAGATTTGGGATGTGAGTTTTTTTTCTTTAGATCGATGGGAATTGGTTATTGGTTGGGATTAATTGGGTAAAGTTCAAATCTGGCCGACTGCCACTATAAATTTTAGTCTAGTCTACATCTTGCAAGTTAGCTTCTAGCAGGAAACATATAACTTTTATTCAAAATTTGAAACCAAGTTTAAATTTGGTTGGCTGCACTATAAACCCTAGGCTAGTGGATAGCTTGCAAGCCAGCCCCTAGCAGGAAACTTATAACCTTCATCCAGAATTTGAACCCAAGTTCAAATCTGGCTGGTTGTCACTATGAACCACTATAAATTTTTGGCTAGTCTAGAGCTTGCAAGCCAGCCCTTAGCAGAAAACTTATAACCTTCATCCAGAATTTGAATCGAGATGAAAAACACTATTTCCCAACCTCTATCCAAACCACCTACAGGATGTGAAAATTATACAGCTATAGGGATCCAAAGACATCCCTAACTAGGGAGTAAACAGACCTGTTTTTCCGGCAAAAAAATAGATCTGAATCAGGTCAGATTTTCAAGGGTAATCTGAATTTCCTATAAATCAAAATTTCATACATTTTAGAAACTTACTTAAAGATTTTGCCCCATTTTAAATCAACCCAGATATTCAAAAAATCTATTAGAATTCTGAATTGATCAGAAATTTAAAATAAGACCACCAAAAAACCTACCTAAAAGATAACTCGCCTTGAAAAAATTGCTGCCCAATTAACCCCCCAATAAACCCGTGTGACGTAGATTGTCCGTTGAGTTGGTTGCAGATTCCCATCCGTCGATATATAAGCTTTAAATATATCAAAATTTTATAATGAAGTGATGTATGTATCAATTTAATATATTGAATTTATAATATTTTGAGAGTTAAAGTTTTATTTATTTTCGAAATTTGTTCATTTAAATTTTATGTCAAAGTGAATTATAACTTTCCAACTTTTCCAACTGAATTCCTACCAAATTTAAATAAAAAAATTTACAACAAAAAAATATTAAATTTATCTACTTCATTTAAGAAGTTAGAAACGTGAACTTTACACCTTTCCAACACAATCCCACACATTAACATTACCTTGTCAATACATCTAACAGATTGAGTACTTTAATTAACAACACTTTATCAAAACACTTCGGAGTTATCCAGTAAATAGAATAATTGTTTTATCTTCAGATTGCGTCTTGTTTGCTAGCAGGGAGTATAGTCGAAACCTAGAAAGTTGACGTGTCATTCTACCAAGTGGATTCGATGAAACTATTTTTTCCAATATCCTCTTTCCGATTTTCCGTCAGATAACGTCTGTTTTATGCACGTGACGTGACGCTGGCGTTGTAGCTTCCCACAAATTCATATCCAGCGATGGTTCGTCTTCTCAGCTTGCACGGTATTAATGTGAAGGAACTTCAATAGGATATGGCATTCAGTAACTGGTAACATAAAAAAAATACCAACCAACGATAAGGGAGAAGTCTAATAAATCGGCCCCACACAGCCTGGTGGTTCATTTCAGCTGGCAAATCTGGCTGGAGAGGAATCGAGTGCTATTTGAGGACGCCATGCCTTCTTTGCCAAGGGTGTTCTTCAAGATTMTGACMTCTTTCAACTGGCAACAGATCACTGCCAGTGACCCCCCTCTTCGTGCTATGACTTTAGACTTGGCAGAGGGTCACACTATAGCRTTTTTTGACGGAGCTGCACARTCCAATGGTTMCAGATGCGGTGCTGGAGGCTTCTTCAAAACACACCAGTCCAGAATCACAAACTGGTTCATCAACTGTGGCTCAGGCTCAAATACAAAAGCTGAGTTTTTGGGTCTATGGACCACGCTCACTCTCGCTGCTCTATGGTCTATCGATGACCTCCACGTCCAGGGTGATTCGAGAGTGATAATTAACTGGATTTCAAACAAAACAAGTGCAAGCTCAACTCCATCCATTTAGAAGGCTGAATGCAAAAAACGAGAGACCTATTACAGCGCTTCTCCAATATCAATTTTCTTCATGTTTCTCGCACTTATAATAGGGCAGCTGATGCACTTTCCAAGAGGACCCTATCTGAAGTGGTAGGGAGACTCTCGATCTATCATTGTGATAGAGGGATTGAGAATCCCATTACCTCGTTAAATATTTTTGAATGATGCTGTCTGCTTTCCATCCAAAGCACTGAATCTGAACCTGGAGACGAGCATTGGTTGTGGCTGTGAAATCGTTTTCTCTCGCAATTATTCTCATATTCTCATGTATGGAATGCCTATTTTTCAGGAGGCTTAAGGCATGTTTGATTCCTCAAAGCCAGAGCATTATGACCAATCGGACTGCTGTCCTACTTTGTAAATGAATTTATAAGCTATATAAATTCGAGAAAATTTTTTTTTGGAAAAAAAAAAGTCTAAATGTGTTAAAATTTAAATTCTTAGAAGGTTATAGAAAAAACGTTAGAATTGTAAATTTTGGTAATCGGATTTGTATTTTTTTTATTAAAAAATAAATTTGAACACCCTAAAAACAAATATTACAACTGAATTATATAATATTAACAAATATTACAACTAAATTATATAATATTAACAAATATTACCACTGAATTATATAATATTAGTAATTAAAATTTACAATTTTAATAATTTATAATTAAATTGAAAAAAATTTATACTCCACTTGGAAAAGTTCCCCCCTAATTTACACTAAACTTGAAGTTGGAAGAATAATAATATAGATTAAAAAAATATAAAAAATATTTTAGATTACAATGTATAGAGATAAGGATACATTTTAAATCTTATTTCAATAAAATTGAAGGTCAATCCACCACAAGTTAATCTAGGACAATATCRTATCCAAATTACTAATTTAATTTGTACTAATAATTATATGAATATATATTTAACACACTATTTGAAACTTTAATATCCATAAAGATTTGATTAGAAAATGAGAAACAAAATTGAAAATACATATATAAAATTTTAACATCTTTTTAAAATTAAACTTTACATATATWAACTTCAAACATCTTTATAAATTTGAAACATTATTCTTGTTGCTATTGGAAAAAGCTAAATAGTACTACTCTTGTAATATGAAAATACAATAAAAGTCAATGATATGGTTGGTTGATAGCAACAACAAAGTGAACCAAACGCTTGTCATGGATAGGGTATTGATTTATTAGACTTTCATATTTAATTTGGGCTTTGAGGAAAACATATAAGCATTAAAAACATTTCATATCCACAATTATAAAGTGAATAGTATTAAATTTTTTTACTTATATAATTTTTAAAATAATATTTATTGTAGTTTAGTCTTTGTTTTATAGTGATATTTTAAATAAATATAATCAAAATATTTGTAATAAATTATGTATTTGTAATAATGGAACAAAAATATTTACATTTTAATTTAGTATCATTTTAATTTAAAGCTCTCTATTTCAGAAACCATTTCTCAAGCTCCCATTTCCTTGATGTTGAAGCTCCCAAAAAGCTTCCAAGTTCCCAAAGTTCATTCCAGTTCCCAAGCTCCTGGAACGTCGGGAATGAGTTTCAGAGACGTTGGAAATGCAAAGAGTCGTTTCGGTGCAACTACGAAAAAAACATAATAATAAAAAAGAGATGACAAAAAAATTCATAGTATGTTTAGACTAAAAACCCGAGGGCACCATGAATCTATAGTCTCTACCATTGAAATATGCAATTTTCTAAATTTATGATGGAATTTCTCATTTGCTTTCAAATCTTTGGCTCTATATAATAGTTTGGTTCTTCTTTGGTTTGGTTCTCAATTCAACCTTGATAGGAAAGCTTCTCTTACCTCATCCGAGAAGGCTCTATCCTTGCAGTGGTCTAGTGGGTTGTGTTCCATCTCTAACTTACTTATCCTTTTATGTGGCCTACATTAAGTTTGTGAAGCCTTTTTCCGTATTTCAGTGGACTAACTCTATTTCCCTAAGTAGCTTGTCTTATCATTAGATCATCACATATCCTTATGCCAAGGTGATGAAGCCTAAATCTGAGCCTTGAAATTAAACTGGCAAGCAAGGGACCAAAAGGGGAAGGATACATGTAGGTAGGTAGTCCTTAGGTTACCAACAACCACAAAGAATCACCCAAGCCCAAGCTAATGCCATGGTTGTTGTTGTCAATTACCAACAACACTTCCTCAAACACATCAAGGATGAGGTTTGTAACATCACCCATTACCACCAAACCCAAAAATTTGCTATGAAACCTCAATGTAACGTACCCCATCCCAAGATGATTCACGCCACACAAAAATTTATTCTCTGATACCAATTATAATTGCAGAAATAATTCACTCAGACCAACTGTGCGAACAACCAACCTTGTAGCACACGTAGAAATTGTTTCCCAGCACACACGACAATTCGATCCTTGCACTTTGTTCCCCAGTGCACGTGACAATTTAAGCCTCGTGCTGGAATTCCTGTTACCATTACTACTAAAATTGAGTAACTGATACCATTTATTAACCACCATGCCTTGCATATGCAACAATGATACATAATTAACAATAACATGGACAACCTTGTATAATTATGTACAATTTCAACAAACAAAAAAAACATAAACAAAACATGATAAACAACATGTAAACAAACATAAAATGACACTTATCTTTTACTATAAATCACCAACTGCATGCATACCTCAGATGTTCCTCCCAGCCATAGTCTTTATTGTTCATACACTCTCAAAAAAAGGTCACCCCCAAGTCGGGGCTATGAATCTACAAGGGAAAATGATACCTAAGCCAAGCTAAGGTATAATAATCAACACAATAAATAATAGACACATGTGCACTCTCCAACAACGGTTCCCAACTCACGGTCTCTCATTCCACATAGCCTGTCACACCTAAGGAAACATACGCCCTTCTCTAATCAACAATCCTTCACACTATCCCACTTCCCTTCTAGGGCTTCAACAATAAGCTAACCAGAAAGTCTCAGAGTTTTGTAGCACTTGGAACACAAGGTCGCTCAAAGAGGTACATCACCCACTAGACAACATGCAGGGAAAAATATCCCAACAATTGTCCATTGTCTTGACAACCTGCTTCTTCATCCCAAACCATCAAGGATTTACAAGGTAACAATCAATTTCATCTTCTTCTTACACTCTCCAGCCAAGGTAAGGATGATGGAAGCAAGAATGAGTGAATGATTGGAAGAATGATGATGGAATTACACTAATTTCCCCACATTATATTGCATTTTCCTATTGACACTTGTCACTCTAGGATATGTCTTTGACTCCACTTCGTAATGCATTCCTTCACTTAGGAACTTATGATAAAATTATAACATAAAACTTATGACTTATGAATAATATTATTTTATTCCTTGGCTTAAGCCCTCCTTTGACTTAGCCCCTTTCTTAAGCCCTTAGTCCCTTTTCCTCTCAAGGATTCCTAGCCCCCCATACCCTTTCATCTGACTTGGTCTACAACAATGATGTATTTTATTAATAAAAATAAGTGTGATTAGATAATACATTTGCTAGGCCCGTTGGCCTAATCACACAGACACTCTGGCCTCAAAATATAAGTATGCATATACAAAGGAACTCTGGCCTAAAACATCCCAAGTCACGGGCCTATAAATCATATGTACATTTACAACTTGGGCCGCGTCCTAGGGGTATCACTTCCCCCACCCTTATTTATGCACCATCCTTGGTGCATTATATCCACACGCGTACTAAAAAAATCTTTAAAAAGATGTGGGTACGCTTCCCATGTGGCATCCTCATGTTCCGAGGTTGCATCTTCAAGACCATTATAGGTTCGTTAGACCTTTACCAATCCTATAGATCGATTCCGAAGTAGCTCGAATTTCATGTCCAATATGCACACTAGATGAACTCATAATTCACCTTCTTTTTCCACTTGAATCATATTCCAATCAATTACATGATTAACATTAGACACATACTTTTTAAGAAAATATACATGAAACACATTATTTATGCACATGGATGCAGACAGTGCAAGCATGTATGCAATAGGACCAATCCTTTCAAGGATCTCAAATGGTCCACAAAATCTTGCTACCAACTTTGGACAACTCCCCAATTTAAGTGAACTCTTCTTAGCTTTCACTTTTAAGAAGACATGCTCTCCCACTTGAAATTATTTATGCATTCTACCTTTGTTTGCATAACCTTTTTGTCTTCCTTGGGAAGCCGTTAAATTCTGCTTTATTTTCACCATCTTCTCTTCCATTTCTCTGAGCAAATCTGGCCCAACCACTACTATGTTTGTTGGGTTGTCCCAACTCAGTGATGTGTTGCATTTTCTTCCATATAATGCTTCAAATGGGCTCATCTTCAAAGATGTCTAATACCCATTATTATAAACAAACTCAACTAAATGTAAATAATCCCTCCATTTTGATGGTTTATCCATCACATACATTCTTAACATATTATCAATCACTTGGTTGACCCTTTCTATTTTCCCATCAGATTATGGGTGATATGTTGTGCTAAAATTCATATTTATTCCAAATCCTTTAAATAATACCTTCCAAATTTTTTATGTGAACTTGGGATCTCTGTCAAAGACAATTGCCATAGGCACACCATGTATCCTGGCAATTTTTCTCATATAAATCTATGCAATGTTTTCTTCCATGTGAGTTAGCTTCACTAGAATAAAATGAACAACTTTTGTTAGCTTATCCATCACCACCATGATGGAATCATGTTGCTTCATTGTTATGGGCATATTGGTGATAAAATCTATTGTCACAACTTCCCATTTCCACTTTGGAATGGGCGAGGGATGTAGAAAACTAGATGGATGTCTATGTTTTTCCTTTACCTTTTGAAATTTCAGGCATCTCGCTATATAATCAACCACTTCCTTCTTCATACCAGGCCAAAAATATTGGCTCTTTACAACTGCAATGGTTTACTGGTAACTTGGGTGCCTAGCATAAGGCATATTATGCATCTATCTCAACACCATATTTTTTAGTTCTTGATATTTAGGCACATAAACTCTGCCCCTGTACATGATGATTCCATCCTCTCTCAGCTCACAATCTTTAATTTTCTGTTGCAAATTACATTGTTGTAATTTTTTTGTTGTTTGCATGTAATGTTGATCTTATTTTGCGGCTTCCAAAATTTTGTTTTTTAGATCATATTTGTACATGCTAATGGATGTAGCATGCATCTTATGTACCCTCCTTTTCGGTCAATTCTATTGATCAAACTTTTCTACATTAAATTCATCAATCTGGTTTCCGTAGAATTGTGAGATGATGACAAAATATATGCAGGAGTAGGAAACTAACTCTAGGCTAAGAAAGATGAATTCTTCAAAATTGTTTTGATTGAAAAGAAACTTTCAAGAATTAAAGTCAAGATTACAAGTTCTCCATTACAATTATAAGTTATCTACTTCATGGCTTGATTAATTCTTGTAGCCTCACTCAAAGGCATGAAAGAGCATAAAGAAATGAACATGAAATGAAATGAGAAACTACTAAAATGACATGAAAAGTAAACTATTTGGGCAGTGTATACCAGAGAGAGGGGACCCTGCCTCTCTTGGAATATACTTCCAAGAAGGAATACAATAGATAACTCTTGATGTGCAACGCGAATCTTTTTATTCCATCATCAAAATGATTACAATGATCCTTCTCTTCAATACAAAACTCTATGCTCTCTAACTCTTTCACTATTGAACTATGAACTGAATGATATCCTCTCCTATTTATACATATAGCTTCTCCTTCACAAAAGGAAAAAGAGTTACAACAAGATGAGATCAGATCCTAAATAAGTGGATCTGCAACCAACAAATCTTAGATCCTAAACATGTGGATCTATCTTCCACCAAATCTTGGATTTGATCTAAGATAATTTGAATAGGATATTAACAACATATTTCATGAGATCCATGTGTCCAAATTCATGGGTATGAGACACAACTTGGTCAAACCACTTAGCTACAAAATTGTAGTCTAGAATGACTAGTTTTCAAAATCTCATCCATACCCCCCTTTTGTTGCAAGCTTTGTATATTTTCCTTAGGAGTCATCTAAATGACACTATTTTTCCCAAAACCCATGTTTTAAATTTTCAATATTCTTCTTCATTTGCTCATAAATGAGGTGGAAAGTTTGACTATTAGAACTTCCAATTAGCTACATAATTGCCAATAGCTGCAGAATTACCCACATCTACAAAATTTCCAACAACTGTTGAATTTCACAAGTAATTTAGGAAATCGCAATATCTACCCTAAGTAATCATCAAAACATGGAAAATCAACCACTTTAGTGTAAGTATGCCATGTGAAACTCATATAAGGTAGAAATGGTTAAATGAAGAAATATGATTGATGAAGGGTTGACTAAATAAAATCGTAAAATGTGTTATTTCTAAGGTCCAACATCTCCCGCACACTCAAATCATTGCATGTCCTTATGGAATCAAAGATACATAGGAGGTAGTGTTCATATATATATATATATATATATGATATTGGACCTAAGTGGAAAGGATTTGTTTTATACTTGGATTTTTTTCAAAGTCATCGATGTCACAGGGAGATGGATGATGATGGGTGGATAATGAAATATGACATGTAAAGTGAAGGAATCGAAAATATGAAAATATTCAAGAATTTTATGTAAATGAATTCCGAGTTAGATGACTACCTAGAAATAGAAATTGCTTACAAAACTTTAGCTTCTCTTGGTGGATGATGGTATGAGAAATAAATGATGAAATTTGGCTCGCCTGATGTATGTTGATATGAGAGATAAATGTCAAGCTCTGGTGTGTTGATATGAGAGGAAAATACTTTGATTGTATCTTGGTTGCATATTATGAAATAAGGTTTTGATACTGAAGATAAAAACTCTGAAGATGAAGGTTGCTCATGCTCGATGAAGAATGCTCATTGTTGATGTTGTAAACTATAAGTGTTGATCCAATTGTGTTGACTTCTTACTAAATTTATTGTTGGATTACTGAG
>JASDQU010099748.1:196089-212375 GCA_032191745.1 Picea mariana
AACAATATAATCCAAGTGTTATATCAATGTAGCATTATCATCCAATAACTACAGAGTAAATACACAATGAACAAATGAACAATCATACACATACACAGTACACTAATGCTTTACGTGGAAACCCAAAGCGAGAGAAAACCATGGAATGTTTTTTCTTATATGTCTTGAAGAATTAAATTCATTGGAAGCACCAAATTCCTTTGTTTTCTAGCTGCAACTGAAAGGAGGCTCCAACCCACTTGTTTCTCAGACTACAACCTGAAGGAAGCTCCAACTCCCTATTCTCTAGCTAAAACCAGAAGGAGGCTACAACCCCCTATGTTCTCAGACTACAACCGGAAGGTGGCTACAACCACCTATCCTTGTCCCGTCCAACCGCCCTGAAGTAGAAATACAATGATGGAACCATTGTCACACTATCACTGTGATATATACCGCTATAAACCTGTATCAATACACCTGAACCATGCATCAACCTATACCTCAACCTGTACCATAAACAAGTGCATCAACCATGCACCAACCTGTACCAAACAACCTGTAATCAACCTGTACCATAAACAAGTGCATCATGTTATCTCCTCAAATAAATTAATCAAGTTGTTTTATTTTAGGTGATAGGATGTCATTCAAAAAATACATTTCTAAATTTTTAAAGAGCATTTTTGAGAGCTTTATGCATGTAATAAAGTTTTAAAAAAATTAGTTTCGTTTTCATTTCAAAAAATTCAAATCTTAGGTTTCAGTGGCCTAGGCGCTTCTTCAAAAGGGATTCTTAGCTACCGAAAGCATTAACTTTCGCCAACTTAAACAAGAAATTCAGGGCTATTTCAGCCATCGAGATCACAGGAGCGCGGGAGGAGTTAGCACGTCCT
This sequence comes from Picea mariana, assembly GCA_032191745.1. NCBI lineage: Eukaryota > Viridiplantae > Streptophyta > Pinopsida > Pinales > Pinaceae > Picea > Picea mariana. Next base: position 196,965 of record JASDQU010099748.1, read on the forward strand.
TTCACACGCCTAAACTATCAGGATTGAGGTTTTATGATTGCAATTGGCCACCGAAAAGACAGGAGGAAAACCGTTTAGGGACTTGGAGCTGATCTCTACATGATATATCAAATCTTTTCAAATTGTTGTTTCATCAAATCACATGGTTACATACTTCCCATCATTATAGTCACCAACCATGATTGTTTCAAATTTTAAGCCACACTTTCGCATACCTTGTAATCAGTGCCACATTCTAATGCATGCCTCATACTTGTCATCCTTGTCACAACCAAGCCAAATCTTCCTAAGTTCATGCTGTGTAATTTTCCCCCAAAACCGAATTTTCCAATTGCATGTGTACAGGAACATTGCGACAGAGGAAGAAAGGAGGATCAACTCTGAGGAAGGTGCTAGATGATATTAGTTACTTGGAATCACACCCGGAGGTATGCCAACTTTTCAGGGACACAGTTTGCTACAATTTTTGCAAAAAATTACAAAGCTCTCACCAGTAGGTGGTAGAAGCTTTTGCCTTGATTTTCGATGGAAGGAAAGCAGTCACCGGTCAAGATGAATTCCAGGTGGATGAAGTCCTCATAGCTGAGGTGACAGAGCTACCTAGGACTGGAGAAACCTGGTTCAAAACCATTGTCACAAAGAATGTTGAATTTAGGTCCTACTTGAAACCAGAACACAAGTGTTTGGTATGGAAGAAAGACATTCCTATGTCTTTCCTTGAAGAGAAATGGCAACAGTTATTAAAATCCATTCTTGTTTATTTAACTTGTGAAGGTAGATATAATAGGGTGATGATTTACCATTTCAAACTCATGAACCATTTCACTGGTAGAAACCCACTTAATCTGCCTTATTATCTCCACATAAGCTTATCTAAGATGGCTCATAAGGTCAGGGCTTTAAGGTCGCAAGCTATGTCTTCAAAACACTGGTCTCAAACACACGCTACTCTTGAAAACCTAGCAGAGGTAGCAGTTCAGTACAATGAACCACAAACAACCAACAATCCTACATTCATTCCAGAAGTTGAGCAAGGTGCAGAAGCCTCAGAAGATCATCCCTAAGGCATTTTGGAGCTAAGACAAAAGGTATTTTGAAATTTTGATAATTTTCACTAAGGCAGAACTTTTAGTGGCTTAGGCAAACATTCTGATTGCTCATTATCCATCGAAAGAAGAGCTTTCGATAGCTAATTGGTCCAGATTTTGTCTATTCTAACAACTGAAAGCACTGACAAGGCAGAAAGTTAGTATTTTTGCACAAATCTAGGTTTTCCTTGTCCAAAAGCCTCATGAATAGTTCCAATTGATAGATAATACTTAAATACATCCTTATCAAGAGTCTGTTTTGATTTTGGAGATGCTCTACAAGGTAGAAAGCTCAAATTGGTTAGTTATTTTCAGGGAAAGAACTATGTTATTGTCAGCAGGTGTCATTTTCGACTTCTCTCATATCTCATGAAAATCCATCATCCTCAGAAGGCTTACTACACCTGTTGAAGAATCTGAAGGGCATGAAGATCACCCAAGAATAGGAATTGACCTATTTTATAGGATCTTTGCCTATTTTCTTGGGCCAGTTATTGAATTTCTATTTTTGGCAAAATTTGATCCAGTATCCTAGGATTTGGAAACTGTTTGTAAAGGCTATAAAGCCAAAAATATTAGAGGAATGAAAGGTTCGACTTTGATTTTTAGACTCTACTGGTATTGTGATACAAACACTTTCTTTAATATACTCAGCCTGCAAGCTTCTTTCATTGTTATTGTCAGACTTTATTTTCACTTCTATTCTATGCCTATGAGTTGAAATTATTTCTTTGTCTCTGTTTAAATGTCCTCTGGTAACTGTCATCTTACCTTTGATTATTAAACAAGAATCATAAGAATTCACTGCTAGTTTGTTGACCCATCATATATATTGTTTATGTATGTTCTGGTTAATTGATTGGTTTCTTATCCATTTGATTTACAAACCTATCTGATAATAGCTCTTGAAGGCCTTGTACTGTTTGAATATAACTAGACTGTCTTGAAGATACAATCCCGTGATTTAGATATTCATCTTTATCTAACCTCACACCCAATATTGAGTCAATAATTACAAAAAAATAGTCAAGTTACCGGGCATCTCTGAGATGCAACCTAGGAGAGTTTCCTGGAGTAATAACAAATTGGCGTCATTGTCGGGGAACGGATATTGAAGCTCAACTTCCTTGGAAAATGACATAGATCCAACTTTGATGATAGACAAAGTGTGGACACTATTTTGGTTGTAATCATCTATCTAGCGACTCCATTGGAATGCAATGGCTCTGAGAAGGGCTCATACCAGAGAAAATCAAGAAAGGCCACTGGAAACACCAGTTTCAGACCCTGAGAAGATCATTAGAAGTGGGAAAGCACTGCAAAGACAAACTTCCATATCTGCAAGAGCATCTAGACCAGGTATTTCAAGAAGCACTTCTTCATTTGTATCTAGAGAACCTCTTGTCGAATCCACTTCTGTTGAAACTTCTAATTCTCAGAAAATTGTAATTGAGTCAGAAAGATTGAAGGGTGATGAGCCTTCAATTTCTTCTAATGTTATAGATCCTATTTCTGAGCATATTACTATATCTGACTTAGGAAAAGAAGTTGTAGAATCTATCCAAGAATAGGACTCTTCCTCTTCCTTCAATTCTTCACAAACTGAGCCTGGAAATTTTTTTTTCTATACCCATACTAGTTTGCCCGTTCTTGAATATATTTTACAAGCACTTTTCTCTAAGGATGAGGAAAACTTAGCCTTGCTGTTTGGCCAGTTTTACAGAGCTTCTTATTTCCCACCTTGTTTAGATTTTGAAGAAACCACATTCCAGGGTAGTCATTCTACTAGTGCTTCCACTTCATTCCTCAGTGAAGTAAAACCACTATCATTTTCCATAGTCTCACCTGTCCCATCTCAATCATCATCTATAGAAACATCTTCCTCTGCATCAACCCCTAAGATTTCCATGGCTGCTCCTTTGACAAAACTAGAACAGATCTTAGCAAATAGGTATGCTCCTATTGTTTTTCGCAATCCTTTGTCAGCCATGCTAACAGGAGATTATCAGAAGTACATGCCCAAGTTTACTGGATTTGGAGATTGTAGTACTGAAGAGCACATAGAGGCTTTCTATGCCTATGCTGAGAACATTAACATTTCTGAGGAAGATGTTTGGACCAGAGTATTTGTGCAGAGCTTGGATGGTCAAGCAAGGAAGTGGTTCAAGGAACTGCCATCTAATTCAGTGATAGGTATTGAGCAATTAGATGAAGTGTTTTTGAAACATTGAGGAGAAAGAAGAGACCTTTTGTATTATATGACTGAATTTGGAAATCTAAAAAGAGAAAATGGCGGATCTGTCTCAGAATTCACCAAAAGATTCAATAAAATGTTTGGCAAGATCCCTACAGAGATCAAGCCAACTGACACATCAACAAAGATTACTTACTCTTCTGCCTTTGATCCAAAATTTTGCTTGATCTTAGACAAAGAAGGTCAGCCACACTCTCTTTAATGCAAGATGATGCTCTTGAGGTTGAATCTAACATCGTGGCATCCCAGAAACTTAAAGGTAAGTTTGAGAGAAAGAAGTCATCTGCTGATCCTCTTTCTTCTTCAAATACCAAAATGGAAAAGATGGCCAATATGTTCGATAGCTTGACCTCGGAGATGTCAAGAMTGAGAATTTAGGGTCAGCAACCAACAAGAGGTAGAGAGCCTAATGCCTATGCTCCCAAGAACCCTAATGCATTCCCTTAMAAAAGGAACAACCAATAGGTCCAGATCCTTCAAAGAGACAAGAATGCAACTGAAGACCAAAGGATCATGGCCCCTTTTCAAAATGTTGTGCTAGAACAAGAGCAGGAGCTATCTCATGGTGAAGTTGAAGAAGAAGATGACATCAATTGCTTTGAGGATGATGTTGATTCCTCCTTCTTGACACAAACAGATTATGAGGAGGCTCTCATGAATGAGTAGATTAAGGATGAAAGAATTGAAGAATCTTTCTTTCAGATAGATGATCAGGAAGGTTATAATTTAAGATCCAAGACTGTTGTTTCAAAGCCATTGCTTGCTGCCCTCAGAAAGAAGAAAGATGTTGCTACCAAGCAGTCTGTTGTTCCTGTAAAACATATGTCCACTCCTGCAAAACAACAATAGAAGCCATTGCAACCCCAAGCTAAGGATCAGGTGTCCCTCAGAGCTCCCTCTAATGAGGTAAGACCTTCCAACAAAATATCATATTCATTTAATTTCTAATTAGAAATTCAGAAGGTAAAAATACCTATGCCATTGATTGAACTTATGAATAATGATATATTCAAGTCTTCTATCCTGAAGTCCCTTCAACCGAAGACTCCCATAGTTGTTGATTATGTAAACCTTCAAGTTGATAAGCCCACAGTGACTATAGGACCTATGGTTGAGAACCAAGATGATTCTTGTCCACCCTTATACATATCCTTGAATATCCATGACAAGATCCTTCACAACTGCTTGCTTGACTCGGGAGCATCACACAATCTTATTCCCAAAGCAATGATGGATGAGCTTGGTCTTGACATCAAAAAACCTTACCATGATCTCTTCTCTTTCGACTCTAGGAAAGTTAGATGCCTCGGCCTCATAAAAGACCTTGTCATAAACCTTACCCAGTTGCCAATGAGAAGCATAGTAACGAATGTTGTAGTGGCTGATATCCCACCCAAGTTCGGCCTCCTCTTGTCATGTTCATGGAGAAAAAGGCTAGGTGGTACCCTACATATGGATCTTTCATATGCTACAGTCTCGGTGTTTGGAGGAGAGGTAAAGAGACTTTACAGAGAGAATCATCTTGCCTACATCATTAGTGATGAGAAGAATTCTGTAAACCATCCCATCTATGCATTGGACACAAATTTTGGAGAATGCATTCTGTAAATAGATGATTCTCATCCAGCTCCTTTGTAGCTCACAAAGCCTACTTATCAGTAGTCTGATGGAGAGAGTACTCCCATCTGGAGCATGTTCTTTGATGGTGCCAGTACCAAAGACTCAGCAAGTGCATGTGTAGTTTTGATTTCTCCTTCAAAGGAGACTATTCATTTGTCTTTTAAACTTCATTTCAAGACTACTAACAATATAGAAGAGTATGAGGCTTTGTTGTTGGGATTAAATGCTACCAAGGAGATGTGAATCAAAGGTCTAAAGGTGTTTGGAGATGCAGATCTCATCATACAGCAAGTGAACAATACTTTCCAAGCAAAACATGTTAGGTTGAAAGATTATAGAGATGAAGTATGGAAACTCAGGGACTCTTTTTCCATTTTTGATATTTATTATATACCCAGAGCTATGAATCACCTAGCTGATTTCCTTGATGTCTCGGCCAGTATGTTCATTCCTCCCATGCCTCCTAGACTAAACTATGAAATCCAAGTCAAATACAGACCATCCCTACCTGACAATGTCAAGTATTGGAAAGTCTTTGAAGATGATGATGAGCTTAATAGATTTATTCAGGTTGTAGATGAATTTTATGATATACATATTGACCAAGAAAATAAAAATGTAGAGGAATCCAAAAAGCCTAAGTTGAAGAGAAGAATGGGTCAACACAATATTGTTCAGCTGCCCAACAATTACATGCCTCGGGGTTTGGTGCCTCTTGAGAAGATTTTTGACCAAAATGATGTCCCCTACAAACCTGATAAGAAGGAGAAGGATCCTGCTATCCATGAGCACAATATAGGAAGCCAGAGTCATCCTAAATTCATAAATCTGTCCACTGAGTTAACTGCTGATCAGAGGTCAGAATATTGCAGCCTTATAAAGGAATTTGCTGATGTATTCGCCTGGAAATACAGTGATCTGAAAACCTATAATACTGACATCATTGAACATAAGATTCCCCTAGAGAAAGACTCCATCCCATTCAAATAGAAGTTGAGACCTATCAGTCCTCTCTTATTTCCTGTAATAGAAAAAGAAATAAAAAAGCTCCTTGATGCCAAAATTATAATTCCACTGAGATACTCTAAATGGGTTGCAAACCTAGTGATAGTGAGGAAGAAAAATGGCAAGATCAGGTTATGTGTTGATTTTAGAAACCTAAATAAATGCTCCAAGAAAGACAACTATCCCCTACCCAAGATGGAACATTTGTTGCAAAGAGTTTCAGGAGCCAGTGTCATGTCTTTCCTAGATGTCTTCTTAGGCTATAACTAGGTTTTTGTACACCTTGATGACCAAGAAAAAAATGCCTTTACTACTCCTTGGGGTACCTTCATGTACGCCAAGATTCCATTCAGGCTAATGAATGCCAAGGCCACCTTTCAAAGGGCCATGGTCGACATAGCCTTTGTGGGAGAAAAGGACAAGTTTGTCCTCATCTATCTTGATGATATCACAATTTATTCCAATAGTCATGAAGAGCATCTGAAGAATTTGAAAAGAGTATTTTTGAAATGCAGACAGTTCAGGATTTCACTGAACCCAAAAATGTCTCAATTTTCTCTCAAGAAGGGTAAGCTCCTAGGCCACATTGTTTCAGCAGAGGGAGTGAAAGTTGATCCATCTCGGGTTGAAGCAATTCAGAAGTTGTTCATACCAAGGTCAAAGAAAGATATCCAATCCCTGCTCGATAAGATAAATTTTGTCAAAATGTTTATTCCTATTTTTGCTGAGTTAGTGAAACATATAACCTCTATGATGAAAAAGGGATCCGAGGTCAAATGGACAGACAGTGCAAGAAGTTCATTCTAGGATATCAAGCAGGCTATCATGGAATCTCCTACTCTAATCAATCCAGATTACACCAAGAACTTATATCTTTTCTCTTTTCCTTCCTACGACACAATGGCAACAGTTTTGTTACAGAAAGATGATGAAAATCTTGATCACCCGGTGGATTTCTTTAGCAAATCACTTAGGGATGCTGAACTAAGGTATGATCCTATAGAAAAACAAGCCTATCCTCTCATTAATTCATTAAAATATTTTAGAATTTATATCCTCCATGCAAAGGTTGTTGCCTATGTTCCTTTAGCCTCTGTGAAGGATGTCTTGACCCAACCTGATATTGATGGAAAGAGAGAAAAATGGATCACAAAGCTGATTGAGTTTGACATAGAAGTGAAGCCCACTAAGCTAGTAAAAAGCCAGGACCTTGCCAAGCTCATGACAGAAGAGAAATGTGATCTCTTAGGCATAAATTTCATTGGGGTAAGTTCATCAAGTTTGCAGACAGAGATAGCAACAGAAGAGCAGCATGATAGCCAGAAGGTGGCTGAGAATTTGTCTTCATGCGAGTGGTATTTAGGTATTGTTCATTTTTTGTAGAAGTTGGAGGTTTCTCCTGAACTTAGCATGACTCAAGCCCGAGATATTAAGCTCAGATCAATTAAATTCTGCATTAATGATAATCTTTTGTATTGGAAAGATCCTTCTGGTTTACTGTTGAGATGTTTGGACAAAGACAAGTCAAATGAAGTCATGCATTAGTTCCATTCAAGTATTTGTGTAGGCCATCATTACTGGAATACCACAACTCATAAGATCCTAAGGGATGGGTACTATTGGCCTTTTCTTTTTTCAGAAGTGTGCGCCTTTGTGAAATCTTGTGATAAGTGCCAAAGATTCATAGGGAAGCAACAACTCAAATCTCTGCCCCTGAGACCTATTGTAGTGAATGGTCCCTTTCAGCAGTGGGGCTTAGATTTCATAGGTGAGATTAATTCTTCATCTAGTGGTCAACATAAGTGGATCTTGGTAGCCATTGACTATTTTACCAAGTGGATAGAGGCAATCCCCACCAGAAATGCCACTCATCAAGCTGTCATGAAGTTTCTCTATGAAAACATCATGATTAGATTTGGCTGCCCAAAAAGGCTAGTGATAGATAATGCAACAACCTTTAAAGCTGATGCATTGGTTGACATGTGTAAGTCAATGGGAATTCAATTGGTACACTCTATCTCCTACTACCCTCAAGGAAATGGCCTTGCCGAGTCATCCAATAAGAGTCTAGTCAGAATCATCAGAACACTGTTGGAGGAGAATCAAAAGAGTTGGCATTCTAAACTAAAGTTTTCTCTTTGGGCTGACCGAGTGACCAAAAAAAAATCTATAGGGACTTCTCCTTTCAAGCTGGTTTATGGCACTGATGCCATTTTCCCCATTCATCTAGTTCTACCAATGGCTAAGTTCTTTCAGGAAGAACAAACTGAATCAAATGATATGGTGAGAAGAATGCTTGACTTGGTAGAATTGTATCAAGTCAGAGAACAATTGGTGGACAAATCAGAATCTCATCAAAAGAGGATCAAGGATACTTTTGACAGAAAACCAAAGGTGGACAATTTTCAGGTTGGTGACTGGGTTCTGAAATGGGATGCTCTCAGACAAGATAAAGGAAAACATGGCAAGTCTAACTCTTTATGGACTGGTCCTTTCATGATAACTCAAGTAAAACATAACAACACTTTCATTCTGAAAAGTCTAGAAGGTGAAGAAATGTTTGGTGGCCCATTAAATGGGCGTTTCTAAAACTCTATTTTATCTAAGGCTTCAAATCCTTACAATTGTAAATTTTATTTTCAGTTTTTGTTTGTTTTTGCAAAATAACTCCATGCCCAATGGAAACACTAGTAGATAGGTTTGAATTTTTGTCTTACAGGAAAGGCATTGGATCTGTGGTTCTTGAAACCTCACAGGGAGGCTTTCACCCCCAATAGGAGCCAGTGTTATCTCCTCAAATAAATTAATCAAGTTGTTTTATTTTAGGTGATAGGATGTCATTCAAAAAATACAGTTCTAAATTTTTAAAGCTCATTTTTGAGAGCTTTATGCATGTAATAAAGTTTAAAAAAATGTAGTTTCATTTTCGTTTTAAAAAAGTCAAATAGCAGGTTTCGGTGGCTTAGGCGCTTCTTCAAAAGGGCTTCTTAGCTACCGAAAGCCTTAACTTTTGACAGCTTAAATAAGAAATTCAGGGCTATTTTAGCCACCAAAATCCCAGGAGCACGGGAGGAGTCAACACATCCTTTCAGACGCATAAACCATCAGGATTAAGGTTTTATGATTGAAATTGGCCACCGAAAAGACATGAGGAAAACCGTTTAGGGACTTGGAGTTGATCTCTGCATGATATATCGAATCTTTTCAAATTGATGTTTCATCAAATCACATGATTACGTACTTCCCATCATTACAGTCACCAACCATGATTGTTTCAAATTTTAATTCGTGCTTTCGAATCCCTTGTAATCAACACCATGTTCTAATGCATGCCTCATACTTCTCGTCCCTGTCACAGCTGAGCCAAATCTTCCTAAGTCTATGCTGTGTAATTTTCCCCCAAAACCCAATTTTCCAATTGCAGGAGTATAGGAACATTGCGACGGATGAAGAAAGGAGGATCAACTTTGAGGAAGGAGCTAGATGATATTAGTTACTTGGAATCACACCCGGAGGTATGCCAACTTTTCAAGGACGTAGGTTGCTACAATTTTTGTAAAAAATTACAAAGCTCTCACTAGCAGGTGGAAAAATCTTTTGCCCTGAATTTCGATGGAAGGAAAGCAGTCATCGATCAAGATGAATTCCAGGTGGATGAAGCCCTCATAGTTAAGGTGAAAAAGATACTCAGGACTGGAGAAAACTGGTTCAAAACCACTGTCACAAAGAATGTTGAATTTAGGTCCTACTTGAAACCAGAACACAAGTGTTTGGTATGGAAGAAAGACATTCCTATGTCTTTCCTTGAAGAGAAATGGAAACAGTTATTAAAATCCATTCTTGTTTATGTAACTTGTGAAGGTAGATATAATAGGGTGATGATTCACCATTTCAAACTCATGAACCATTTCACTGGTAGAAACCTACTTAATTTGCATTATTATCTCCATATAAACTTATCTAAGATGGCTCATAAGGTCAGGGCTTTAACGTCGCAAGCTATGTCTTCAAAACACTAGTATCAAACACATGCTACTCTTGAAACCCTAGCATAGGTAGCAGTTCAGTACAATGAACCACCGTCAACCAACAATCCTATAGTCATTCCAGAAGTTGAGCAAGGTGCAGAAGCCTCAGAAGATCAACCCTAAGGCGTTTTGGAGCTAAGACAAAAGGTATTTTGAAATTTTGATAATTCTCACTAAGGAAGAACTTTCGGTGGCTTAGGAAAACATTTCGATTGTTCATTAGCCACCGAAATCAAAGCTTTCGGTAGCTAATTGGTCTAGATTTTGTTTATTCTAATTGCCAAAAGCACTGACAGGGCAAAAAGTTAGTATTTTTCCACAGATCTAGGTTTTCCTTGTCCAAAAGCCTCATGAATAGTTCCAATCGATAGATAATAATTAGAGACATCCTTATCAAGAGTTTGTTTTGATTTTGGAGATGCTCTACAAGGCATAAAGGTCAAATTGGTTAGTTATTTTTAGGGAAAGAACTGTTTTATTGTCAGCAGGTGTCATTTTCGACTTCTCTCATATCTCATGAAAATCCACCAGCCTCAGAAGGCTTACTACACCTGTCGAAGAATCTGAAGGGCATGAAGATCACCCAAGAATAGGAATTGACCTATTTTATAGGATCTTTGCCTATTTTCTTGGGCCAGTTATTGACTTTCTATTTTTGGAAAAATTCGATCCAGTATCCTAGGATCTGGAAACTGTTTGTAAAGGATATAAAGCCAAAAATATTAGAGGAATGAAAGGTTTGACTTTGAGTTCTAGAATCTACTGGTATTGTGATACAAACACTTTCTTTAATATACTCAGCCTGCAAGCTTCTTTCATTGTTATTGTCAGACTTTATTTTCACTTCTATTCTATGCCTATGAGTTGAAATTATTTCTTTGTCTCTATTTAAATATCCTATGGTAACTGTCATCTTACCTTTTATTATTAAACAAGAATCATAAGAATCGACTGCTAGTTTGTTGACCCATCATATATATTGTTTATGCATGTTCTGGTTAATTGATTGGTTTCTTATCCATTTGATTTACAAACCTATCTGATAATAGCTCTTGAAGACCTTGTACTGTTTGCATATAACTAGACTGTCTTGAAGATACAATCCAGTGATTTAGATATTCATCTTGATCCAACCGCACACCCATTATTGAGTAAATAATTACAAAAGAACAGTTAAGTTGCCAGGCATCTCTGAGATACAACCTAGGAGGGTTTCCTGGAGTGATAACACATCCAACCATGTACTAAGTATGTACCAATCATGTTTCAACTACTCATCAACTATGACTCATCATATGTACCAACATCATCAACTATACACCTCATGTATGTGCCAACTCATCAACTACTTGTCTCAACCATGTACCCAACATGTACCTTAACCAAAATCCCTCATCAATTTCATCATCCAAATATGATTTGTAACTCTATAATAGACCTGGTGTATATGATCACATACCCACAAACCTTCCTTAACTTTCAGAACAAGAGACTAACATTTTTATCAAACTTGTCTTTAGTCTCACATGACTAGTTTGGGATTAGTCAACAATCCTAATTTGAAATATTCATAACTATGTACTTGTAATGAATACAAATCTGAAATTATTACACAATGTTCTTTAGTTTGTTTTATGCAATTCCTCTAGGTGTCACTACTTGGAACCTCTTAGAAAATGAGTTATAGAAAAAATGATATACCTTGCTGAATTCTGGATTATTCTAGAGAGTGACCTTGTAGAGGGTGCCCCACACAGAATATTTGTTGAATTGATATGAAAATTTTACAAATAATACTACAGAATTTACTATAACCAACACATTTGGTCTTACTGAATTTGGATCTGTTATGAATAAGTTATGACATTTTTACCCGAAACACCTGTTTTAGACTAGTTTCAGGACTAGCCACAAACCCTATTTTCCACGACGTGTAACTAAAAAAATACAACAACCCACAAGATGAAGTTCTTACCACAAATACTTGGATATGTTTCTTCAATGGCCTATCAATTTCATGGTCTGAGTCATTCTAGAAAAAAAGTTATTGCGAAAATGGTGAGATGACCTATAAATAACATACCTTAGAAAGCATCATCAAAAGAATTTATCCTCCCTTGAATTCCAACTTTCTTTTCTAAACCTTCCCTCTAAAATTTGGCTTAGATATCCTTTGGTTACCCCAGTCACCTATATATATTCAATATTCTCAAGTGTGATATAAAATGAGAGAGTCTTGCCTCTTATTTATACTCTCCAAATATCTTCCTTGTAAGCATCTTCTAGGTCACTAAACCCATTTCTAGGTCACTTAACCTACTTTCCTCATTTTTAGGGTTAACCACTTTCCATAATTAGAAATTTCTCCATTACTTTATCATTTAAATATTCCTCCTTCACTTTGTCACATCACTTTATCATTTAAATAATCTTCTTTGATTTCGTCACTTCACTTTATTATTTAAATAATCCTTCTTGACTTTGTCACTTTACTTTATCATTTAAATAATAATTTCTTCTTTGCAAGCTCTTTGACTTATTTGACCTTTTGGGGCTTCAAACCAACATATGAGGGTCCTCCAACTTCGTAAGGCCATAACTCTCAAACCACGAGGAGTTATGTGACGTTCCACATACCACCTGAAATAGCATGACATGTACTATCCATATAGAATATTATTACCTTCAAATATATTAAAAATCATACCATTATACATGAAACAACCTTGGGTCCATTACCCAAACCTTTGTGCTACTGGAATTCACTACCGTAATTTCTTCAAGGGTTGACATCAATGATAACCAACCTTAATCAACAATCTCTGCCTTTGACATTTATGGCAACACTTTGATGCAATACTAAAATCATTTCATGCAATACTGAAGTCATATCACTCATGCTCACCCTAGAACCATGCTTTTGTCCTTTGCATCTCTGTGACCATTTCTTCCCCTAGAATCATGCCTCTTTTCTCCGCATCTGATGAATTTCTCCCCCTTTGTCATCAATGGAAAAGGTATCTTTCCATCCGGGGCTACTCCCCCTGACTGAACTATCCTCTTTATGGTGTTTCCTTGTGTACATATAAGAAATATAAGATAATCATTCAAAAACATTCATTTTGGAGTGAAAATAACTCCGAGTCTCTAGCAAATATACTCAAAGGTTTCCTATGGAAGTGGTTTTGTAAAGATGTCTTTCACTTGTTCTTTTGTGCCCACATACTCAACTTTGATGTTATTTTCTGCAACCTATTCCTGTAGAAAGTGATACTTGATTGGAATGTGCTTCGTCTTGGAGTTCATTACCGGGTTCTTTGAGATACTAATGGCACTTGTATTATCAAAATAAATTGGAATGGACTCATCATACTCAACCTGTATATTTGTCAAAGTTTGTTTCATCCAAAGAACCTGTGTACAACATGTTGTTGTTGCAATATACTTTGCCTTGGTTGTAGATAGAGATATTGATGATTGTTTCTTGCTTAGCCATGATACTAAACACTCACCCAAGTAGAACGTTGCTCCACTGGTGCTTCATCGGTCATCAATACAACATGCCCAATCTACATCTGTGTAGGCAATAATAGATAGATCCTTTCCTTTTGGATACCATAATCCAAACTCTTCTGTTCCTTTGATATATCTGAAAATTCTCTTCACTGCTAATACATGTGATTCCTTTGGTGTTGCTTGAAATCGTGCCATCTGTTCAACTGCTTGCATTACATCTGGTCTGGATGTTGTCACATATAGTAGGCTGCCAATCATTGACCTATATTGCCTCTGATCTGTAGACTTTGAATCATCATATTTGCTTAACTTGCAATTGGTTTGCATGGGAATGATAGCTGGTTTGCAATATTCCATTCTGAACCTCTTTCACATTTCTCTGATATAATTGGTTTGAGAAATAAAAATTCCTTAGTTGCTTTGACGTATCTGAAGTCCCAGAAAGAAGGATAGTTCTCCAAGTAATGACATTTCAAATTCATTCTCCATATCCTTTGCAAATTTTTGGCTTAACCTGTCATCATCACTATAAAAAATAATATCATCAACAGAAACTTCAATTAATAAAATATTACCTTGGCTTACCTTGATGTATAGGTTGTTGTCTACACTTACTTTTCTGAACCCTACCTATTGTAGATATTTATCCAGTCTGAAGTAACATGCTCTAAGAGCCTATTTTAGACCATACACAACCTTCTTTAATTTGCATGCATAGTCTTCATTCTATGACAACTGAAATCCTCCTGGTTGTTCAATGTAGACTTCTTCTTCAAGTTCTCCATTTAGAAAAAATGATTTTATGTCCATCTGATACACTTTAATATTTTTGGAGCATGCATAAGCTAAAATAAATCATATTGCTTCCATTCTGGCAACTGGGGAAAATGTCTCTTCAAAGTTGATTCCTTCAACCTGTGCATATCCTTTACATACCAATCTAGCTCTGTTCCTTGTAACCTGACCATCTTTGTTCAATTTATTCCTATATACCCACTTTGTGTCGATCACATTCTTATCCTTTGGTCTTGGAACCAATTCCCAAGTGTCATTTTTCTCTATTTGATCCAATTTTTCATCCATGGTCTTGTTCCAAAATTCATCCTTGTTGGCCTCTTCAAAATAGGTTGCTTCAATCGTAGATGTGAGTGCTAGGTGTGCTTGTTTTGGTGAATAGATTCTTCTTCTAGTATCAACTTCTGCATCTTTGTTTCCGATAATCTGATTTGAAGGATGATTTTTCTGTACTCATCTGCTAGGTGTCTTTGGAGGCACTTGTTGAACTTGATCTTTTGATTCTGTCGGATTCTCTTCATATCCCTCTTCTACTTCCTTTTCATCTTCTTCTTCTTCTTCGAAAATTTGTTCCATTGATTCATTTTCTTCTTCCTTTGATTATGAACTTCCTATTTCATCAAATGTTATGTTGATGCTTTCTACAACTTTGTTAAATCTCATATTGTAACACTTGTATGCTCTCCTTGTACTTGAGCAACCAACAAGTACTCCTTTGTCCACACTGTTGTAGGAAAATCTACCTGCGGACAAGTAGATCGACCTCTAGGGCTTGACCTTAACCCTAGACAGAAAAGTGCTTAACGTGGACACTGCATTTCTCTCAAATCTATCTAAACTAATACATGAGAAGGAAGGATGATAGAGGTACCTATTATCGACGTTTGTCCCTGCACGCTCTGAGTTGCGCTCCAATATTTTGCTCCTCGCTGAGTTCTGCGGGCAAAGCAAGATACAACTACTTCCTACTCTATTGATATTAGCTTGAAAACAGATCTACCATTAAATGATAAGCTCATGTAACATTAGACACAAACTAGAAAGAAACAGGCCAAGCATGTCATATTAATGAGAATAACGACAGCAGTACTTACAATCGTAGATG
>JASDQU010099748.1:257186-273867 GCA_032191745.1 Picea mariana
TGGTTATCTAGAATAGTGTTCTTCATACCCCATTCCAAATTACTGCATCTGATTATTGGTTTCTAAAAGCACTGGCTCATTCGAATGCATGATAAGTTGTTCTTCTCATTAGCCATCATCAGTTATCCCATTGATCCACACACATTGATTATTGATTTCTTAAGTTACCAAGCATCCTTAGCTTACAACCCTAAGGAGTTTCTTGGAGTGATAACACATGGGAATTGTTATTCATGTAATGGATATGGTCACAAAGCTTTTGAATGTAGATCTTATGAAAGGAGATATAATGGAAGATTTTATAACACCATGAGGTGTTGGAGATGTGATCATGCACGACACAATGTTGTTCACTGTAACACCATTAGATGCTACAGCTGTAGTGGATTTGGCCACAAATCCCAGGAGTGTTGGAACACAAGAAGAATGTCCATGATGAGGACTTCAAATAGCATGGCTAGAAGAAGGAATGAGGTAAGGAAGGGAAAAATCTTTGAAAAGATGGATTCTTAGAGCTTAAGTTTTGAGGAGAAGGGACATCTATAGAAGTGGATGAAGAAGATAGAGAAGCCAGAACATAATGAAAGACTGAAGGGAAGTTCAAAAGTGTCATCTATTGAGGCATACGCGGGTGAGAGTGGTATCAGTCATGTACATACGCAGGCTGAACTTGTATAGGTCGTGTACATATGCGCTCTGACCGTGCAACAGGTCGTGTATATGTGGTGAAGCCTAAGGAAAATGGATATGCACAGGGATTGAATTTTGATGTGATGGTATAACTCTGTGATGCGGGGTATGACATTGTTTGTTGCAGGTTCTGAAATTGTTTGTTGTAGGTTTTCATGATTCTATATTGGATTATGTAAGGTGATGATGTAAAATAAAATCCTGGGTGCATGTCACTAACCCATGAGTATGGATTGATGCATTTTTTGTTGAAGAATAATGTTGGTTATGACAACAAAGTTATGACACCTTGGTTATGTGATATATCTTGATGATGTATTGTAAGCTTACTTGTTGGATATCTTGATGCATGCATTTAGCATATGGATGGGCTACAAAATGGGACATGTGGTTGGTAAAATTGATCATGTTGTACATCATTGATGATCCTTAGTTGATGCATGATTGGTACATTACTAGTACATTGGTAGAGACACCTACTACTAGTTTGATTGGAACATGTTTCATGGAGGATTTGGCATACATGTATGAGGATTCATCATGTTATGGTATTGGTGCATGGTTGATATACTTTCTTGGTACAAGTGGTAATACATGGCATATGTTGTTGGTATTACTTGATTAGCACAACAATTGGTATTTGTTTATGATACTTGGTTCATGATGGAGACATATCATGAGTGATATGATACATTGTTTGACATGTTGGTAGATGCACATGGTTGGAATATTAGTAGATGCACATGGTTGGCATATTGGTGGATGCATATGGTTGGCATATTGATAGTTTCACATGTTGGCATATTGATAGAGGCATATGATTGATACATTCCATGGATGATATTGTTTGGAACATTGCATGGTTGATGTACATAGGTGTTGTGCATGATGAGAACATATTTTTATACACGATGTACTTGGTTGATATTTTTCTCATGATTCTTTATTTCATTATCGACATATATTTTGCTTCATGATGATGGCATGGCATGAGTTTGATGCATGAACAGGTCCAAGGATCGTTATATGGTAGCACATTATTCATATTGCAGAGAAGATAGGGGAGACATACCCATAGGGGGAGTCATTATTCTTCCCATGATTCTAGGAGGAGATATTTATTAGATGCATACCTAGAAAACTTCCCTATATTTGAAGAAAGATCACAGAGGCATAATTCCATGGGGAGCGATGGTCACAAGGGAAGTATGAGTGATGTATCTTCAACATTACATCAGAGTGATATCCCTTACTCTAAAATGGAGAGATTATTCAGAGGAATATCAAAGGCATTTAGACAGGGGGAGCAACCCCAAGGAGAGTTCAAGTAGGGGGAGCAGCCCCAAGGAGAGAATGACTCTTTTCCATTGATATCAAAGGGGGAGAAATGGTCACATTGATGTGATTGATGTTTAGTAATGGGGAGAGATAGTCATATTGATATTTTTTATGACTATTGATGTAGAGCATGCCATATCTACATGTTGACATCAATAATTGGTAATTTGTGTTGAAATCAATGTTGGTATTGCCATGAATGCCAAAGGGGGATATTGTTGGATCGGGTTGTTATTGATGACAATGGTTTGTTTGATTGTGTAGAAATTTCGATACAAATTAATGTATTCCTGCGATTCTCCTGATCTAACAATTTCTGCTACTTGTTAAATACATAATCGCTTCTACTATTATTATTGCGGAAGCAATTAAACCACGATCACAACCACAATGCACAAAGTAAAATATCAATAACACACAACACATAAGTTTTACCAGGAAAGCGTAAAGCTAAAAAACCCCAACTATCATATATTATGTATATCATGAATCATGAAACAATCTCATACAAAATTCTAATCCAAGAGCTCTCAGTACAATACAATCGTCTCCCACTGTCATACACAAATTAGCAAATACATGCACCAATTCCTGTGTCCAGATAGCCTACCTCCTCTGCACAAACTATGCAATCCAAATTCTCACAATGAATCGAATGAATACAATTGCCTTGTTTTCACATGCTCATAAGCATATTCACTGCATGTGTGAACAAATCACAACTGATAGCCAAACTGTCCCTTTCACCTATTATCTCAACTGGATCTCCATTGGAACTGACATGCATGTAGTTAACCGTGGCAAATCTTCAGTTGCATGTGATTTCACTGATTAACTGAACTCTCACTAGTGCATGTTTAGTTACAACTAGTACAACTGATATTAACTCACTTAACTACACTTATAATTCTGTTACAATTCCAAATCACTCAGTTATGAATGAGATAATAGATTAATATTTATTGTCTAATTTAATTAAGGGAAAAGTAAATTAGACACATGTTTCTTGTTGACTTTTCAATAGATTGATGTCAAGTGTTTGATTGATGTCAAAGGTCAAAGGTTTGATCTAAGTATAATGATGAAGATGGATCGATGTGGTTTCATTGGTATATGATGCATTGTTGAAAAAATGTATAGATGACTCATTATTGTCTTATCATGACTAATAAGGTGCACAAATGGATGAACTCCAAAGTGGTCCCCTTATGGTGAAATCCCTCATGGGAAGACGCTTTGCAGATTGAGTTATCCTAGAAGAATGGTTGGAGGACCCATGCTTGTATGTCGAATAATGAGATGAAGATCAATGAATTTGTTGGTGAAACTATCCTATTTGGATAGGTCTTGTCATGCCATTTTCAGTGGTATGTGGAATGTCACATAACTCCTTACGGTTTGAGAGTTACGGCCTTATGAAGTTGGAGAACCCACATATGTTGGCTTGAAGCCCCAAAAGGTCAAAGAAGTCAAAGTGCTTGAAAAGAAGAAATCATTATTTAAATGATAAAGTAAAGTGACAAAGTCAAGGTGGATTATTTAAATAATAAAGAGAAGTGAAAAAATCAAGAAGGAATATTTAAATGATAAAGTATTGGAGAACTTTCTATTTATGGAAAGTGGTTAACCCTAAAATAAGGAAAATAGGTTAAGTAACCTAGAAATGGGTTAAGTGACCTAGAAATGGGTTAAGTGACCTAAAGGATGAAAGTATAAATAAGATAGAAATAGTTTCTTGCAAAAGATCCTTTTTGGTGGATCAATGGAGAGCTTCTTGTGAGAATATCTTTTGGAGTATTAATGGAAAGCTTCTTGTGAGAGAATATTTGGTGTGGATCTCTTGATCATGATTTAATATCTATTATGAGAAAGAGAGTGTGAGGAGGATCTCATGGACGCATCAAAGTTTTAGCAATATCATAGATCTTGACGACAAAGGTATGGAAGCTTCAGAAACCCTAGCTTTTGAGGTGTATGCGGGCTGTAATGGGCCAGGGAGAATACATACATGGGCTATATGAAGACATGGCACATATAGTGGATAAAATCATGAAGATTTGTGCTTAAGCTGATGATTGGTTGTTGAATACTGAAGCAGGTTCCAGATCTGCATTCTATGAGCTCAGATCTGTCACTAAGACACTGGTATGGTTACATTATTGTCTTGATGGATAGTATTTCTTGTTGTATTGTGAATTCTTAGGGAATTCTTGGTATGGTTGTTGTGATGTGGTTTATGTTGGTTGATAGAGTGAGCAACATTATTGTGATTTAGTTGTGATATGATTTCCATGGTATGTTGATTTCTTATGCATGATTGAGTAGCATTCATATTTATTGGTTGTGGAGCATGAGTAATCTATTGGAGAGCATGGATGTGTTGTCACTGGTCGGTGGTCAGTTTTGACATTGAGAGATAGAAGGGAATGATAAATTGGTTGTAGAGGATCTGAGTTAATCTTGAAGGATAAACCCTAATAGCTAAGAAGGTATACATAGGTTGTTGTATACCCTGGCCGTGTACATACATGGGTTGTAGTAATCCAGGGCACGTACACACACGGGATGCACTACTAGCAGGTCGCGTACCTGTTGCAGATTGATATCTGTTGAGGATTGTTGCCTCATCTCAGTTGGTGTTGAGTGTGTAAGTTGAGTCTTGCATGATAGAGATGGTGCTCATGTAGATTTGTACTCTATTTAGTTGTTGCTGAAAAAACCCAAGGATTGTAGTCTGTATAAAAATAAAATTGTACATACATCTTGTGTTCTTTTTGTTCCTTGTGGTGATGACTTGTTGATGATATATTGCTGATATATGTTGCTGATATGTGTTCACATCTAACTGGTTATAAATGACATCAATGAGTAATGAGTAAAATGTTGAATGATAACTAATGATTTTTTTGTAAGAGGAAAGTTTTGGGAAAAAGAGCCCCACACTCATTCACCCCCCCTCTAAGTGTGGTAGGTGTGTCCAACACTTAGCATAAGGAAACATATTTGCAAAATGGCCAATTTTACCACAATTAAAACATTTTAAGGGAATCATACATTTGTACTTTCGAGTTCCTTTCTTTAAATTCCTTACGAAGTTGGCTATTTCTTCATCCTCGTCTGAATTTTCACTACAACTAAAATTTGGATTTGACTTGGGATTTTTCTTCTTGGATTCTTTAAAGGCTGCTTCTATCTTTGATGTATTTTCCTATTTTTTTCTCATTTCATAAGATGTAAATATTCCATGTAGCTCATCCATGCTTATCATACTTAGATCTGATCTTTCTTCTAGTTCTAAAATCTTAGGATCAAATATCATTGGAAGAGATCTTAGTACCTTCTAAACAATTATATATTCATCACTTCTTATCCCAATCCTTTAATCATTTTCACTATTTCATCAAATCATAAGAAGTCATTTGCATTGTCTTCATCTTCCTTCATTTTTAACTATTCAAATGGACCTCTGTAACTGTTCAAATTTAATTTTCTAGAAGGAAATATTTTCTCAAGATTTGGATGTCTCGGAAAACTGACCACAATCAATGCTCAGGAATTCAAGTTTGCTTCCATGGTTGAATTTTGTAGAAAATACAATATTAAGTTGTCACACTCCACCCCATATTACCCTCAAGGTAATGGATTAGAAGAGTCTTCCAAACAAAGTCTTGTCAGAATCATTAAGAAGATTTTGACTGAAAAAAAAAGATCATGGGACTCAAAGTTGAAGTTTTCTTTATGGGTTGATAGGATCAGCGCTAAGAAATCAATTGGAACCTCTCCTTTTCAACTGGTCTATGGGGCATATTCCATATTTCCAACCCAACTTGGTTTGCATGTACTAAAATTCATACAAGAAGAGTTGGATGATCCAAATGATATTCAATGGAGAATATTTCATATCATTGAAGTTCAACAAAAAAGAGAAAACTTGAATGAGGAATATAAAGATTATCAAAGAAAGATCAAGGCAACATTTGATAAAAATACCAAAAAAGACAATTTTAAAACATGAGATATTGTTCTGAGGTGGGATGTTAGAAGGGAGGACAAACTAAACATGGTAAGTTAGAAAATTTATGGTTTGTCCCTTTTAAAATAACCAAAGTGTTGAAAAATAATACTTTCCTCTTGCATAATTTGGATGATACTAAAATCATTGGTGGCCCGGTAATTGGGTGATTTTTGAAACACTATTTCTGTTAGCAGCTAGAATGTTTCAGTTTGTACATAGTTTTCAGTTTTGATTTGGTGAGTTTAAGGAGATCAAATAAAGACTCCAAGCCCAATGGAGACACTAGTCTACAATTAGTTCTTTATTTTGATATTTCAGTATGCAATATTGATTTGAAATAAAGCAGGGATTAGAGCATTTGGAAACAGAAAAAAGGTGGAAATTCAAAACTGATAAAGTGAGAAAGGAGGGCATTGGTCTGCATGGTTCTTAATTTTTTATCACAAAACATTACCCCCTTAAGGATCCAGTGTTAGTCCTTAGACATGATATAATCTCTTACCCTTGATTTTTGTCCTACGCTATTAATAAATTCATTCATCTCTTCTCAAATTGAAAAAAACATGTTTCACCATACATCTGTTTGTATCAAGTTCCCTATACACTTGTCTTTTATAATTTTTGGGTGTTTCTTGTTTTTCTTGAGTTCATTTTCATATGCTATTAGTGAGATAGATTTGAATATTTACATGTTTTGAGTATGTCCCATCATAAATTCTAGTCTAATTTTAAAATCTCTCTTAATATCAAAGAGGGGCAGAGTCGCTACAAGAATGTTGCCATTCTTTTAGTGACTAAACCCATCATTTTTTAATGTGTCCTGGTCCCAAAAATCGTGTTAATTGTCAGAAGAGCATGCATAGGATCATGTAGAAAATCGTGCAACAGTGGTGACTATCGTCAAAATGATGATTCAATATAGGGATATCGTTTAATGAACACAAGTATGTACCTGTTAATGCATCCACTGAAGTTGGGTTTTAGATCACGATATGAAACACTTAAAGTTATGATTTAATTTTGAAAATGAATTCATATAACTAGATTGGGAGATTAACAACATTTTCCATCCGAAGGAACCTTTCCGTATTAGTTTCCTGTGCAATAATTTCTAAATCTCAATCAAATTAAAACCCTATCATTTTGACAGAAATCACAGTTAGTGTGATGGATCCGAATAAAAGTGGCTTGGTTAGCTGTTTGGAACTGATAGGGGGAGAATTGTTGGAAGCACATCCTGATATTATGCAAAAATTCATCAATGAAGGTTGGTTCAAATTCTACTGCAATTCCAGGGATACCATGAGGAGGTTTCAATGCTCTTTGCAAAGAAATTTGATGGTTTTAAAAATCAGATGGGGAATGTATTAATTTATGTCACAGAGCACTCGAAAGGGGAAGCATGTCACTTACTTGTGCAGGGCACAAGATGGTGGAATAAAATTCAATTGCCTGCAGATTTATCCAATCAATTTTTGGTCCCAAAATACCATGGTCCTGAATGGAGTAAAGGAATCTCGAGTAAATGGATAAAGGAGGAATGGCATGGTTTTTTGACAATGGTATAGAGGTATATAACAGGTGAGGGAATATTTTATTATGCTTATCGTTATCATATGAGAATTTGTATGCATCTAAATGGAGACACAAACATGAGTTTGCCTTTTTACCTATTAAAACATTTGAAAAAAATGGCTAAGGGGGTGCAGGGTCATCCTCAAACTTCCCATAAGAGTTAATTTCATCAAGGTTTATTTCCCATAAGAGGAAGTTATTGATCTCTTTAGGGTTGGATGAACAAGATGCAAAACAAGAGAAACCTAAAGCTTCAAAAGGGAAAGGAAGTACTTCAAAAAGATCTGCAAAATTGAAGGAAGTCTTCCCTGTGGCTAGACGTACTAGATCAAGTAAAAGGAAACTTGAATTTCAACAAGAGGAAGAAATCAAGATGTATCCTAAATCCTCTCCCTCTAAATAGGAATTTAGAGGTTTTGATAGGGTACAAGGATAATGACTAAGCAGAAGATCGAGCAGTTGAAAGAAGTTAAATTTGATCCTGATGTAGAAACTGATGATACACCTGTTGAAAAATACCCACAAGTAAGAAAGAGTAAAAGAGGTAAAGGCAGGCAACCTGTAAATTATCTCAGTAGGACCAAGACCATACCAATAAACAAGTTAAGGATGAAGTCAAAAGATATTTTTAAACCCTCACTTAAGAAAGATAATTTAATTATCTTAGATGAGGATGTAACATATGAATTTCCAAAGAAGACTGGAAAGGGGAAGAAATAATTGTTAGAAATTAACCTAGGATATTCTCATTTAGAGGATAAAATGGAGCCAGACCCTACCTATGTTCCATAAATGCATGAGATACTAGAGGTATATACACAAGAAATATGAAGTTTTTCTAAATATGCAGAGAAGAAAATCATTAAAGAGTCACCCTCAAATGAACATAAATATAGAATGAGGTCCAGGAAGCCCAAAATTTCCATTGATCTCAAAAGACCTGCACCTAAGGAACACTATGGTGGATGCAGAGAAGAAACAAGGGATGCACCAACAAAGAAAAATATTAAAATTTGTAGCCATTAATCAGGGAATTAAAGCGTGAAAAGAAAGCATTTGAGTTGTGGAAAGACAAAATGCAAGACAAGGTTAAAAAATTGAAAGCAAAGAACAAAGATCAACATGAATTCTCCAACAAGGTCAGGAAGATGAATATCAAGATTTATTGGGGAAATGTATTACTCAAGACCAATCTGAAGCAAGAAAAGTCCAAAGGCATATGTAGATTTGAAGACCAAGTTTTCAACACATCTACCCGAAGCAGTTGTAGCACGCCTCTATTTTATAGGATCAAAATATTTTTGAGATCATGATTTAGTCTTAGAAATCGAGTCATTTTCCTAAAGACTAGATTATTTGAATTGTAATGCAATCAATTTAATGGACTATGATTCCTATATGTTAGCAAAGAATCAGAACTAAATCAGAACTATATCTGGATTTTAGGATCTATTGAAACCAACTCTAGTAATAAATATGAAATTTGTTGACAAAATTAGAGGTTAAATTGGGAAGTACAAAAACATATTGTCTCTGATTGTAAAGTTTGTAACCTACTTCATAATACACTCAATGGAAAATGATATCTGATGGTTAGACTACCTCATCTTGTTTTATATTCTTTCTTATCTTACTTGAATGCATATATGTCTTTGCATAGCAATTGATGTACTATGTTAGTGTTTGAAATCCAGTAAATATTTTGTTGATTGCTTATTTGCTACAAGAATTGTATTCAAGTACTTTATTCTTGTTTCTAAATGATATTTAGGATCAAGAATTTTCTTTGTGAGTAAACATATTATGAACTTATAGTTTCTTTCTTTTATTGCTATATTTATTTATCCATATCATCAGATTGAAAACCATTGACTAAGTATGTGTGGTGGAAACTTAATTTTGTAACTAGAAACTCTTATTGTCCTTTTCATTCCCTACTTGACATATAAACCAATCCAAAACCTAAAATATACCTACAAACATAAACCATTGCAATAGTTGAGGTGACCTAGCTTTCCCATAGTAATCAAGGACAACTTTAGGGACTAAAAACTACCACTGTCATTGTCACTGCCACTGTCACTATCACTGTCACTATCTCTGTCACATCAACCTGTAATTTGTCAACCTGTCACTATATCCAACCTATCACATCAACCTATTACTGTTAATGTGTTACATCAACCTGTCACTGATCAACCTGTCCAAACTATCAATGTCATCGATACTCAACCATATCCTCTCACATGGATCATATAGCAAGGAAACCTCTCAACTAAATGTCCAACATCACCAACACATTTCTATACCATGCATGTACCGATATCACCAGCATACCATCACAAGATATGTGTCTCAACCAAGTACCAAACCATCAACTTGTACTATACCAATATTCAATCATGTACCACAACCTATACCACAACAAGTGCATCATCCATGCACCAACACCTATACAACAAGAAGTTCATCAACCATACACCAAAACCTATAACATGTACCTCAAACATCAACAAATGTATATCAATTCCTGTACCATACCATGTACCAAAAATGTATCTCAACCATATATCATATCAATCAATCATGCCATACACCATATACCATAAAATATAATCAATGAAGTGCCTCAAAAAGTACCAAAAAACCAAGATCATATACCAAGTATATGCCTCAACCATGCACCTAATATGTTCCTTAAACATGTGCCAATGCCTCAACAATATACCAAAGACTTGCCTCAAGCATGAACCATGATATCATCAACATGTAGCCCTCAATAAATGCATATAAACATACATGTAACTTTGTAAAATACCCGGTGTATGTGATGAACGACCTGCAGACCTTCTTGACCTTCAACAACAAGAGAATAATATCTTCATCAAAATTTACCTTAGTCTCATGAGACTACTTTTTTGATTAGTCACAAACCCTAACTTTGAACAAGAATAAATATGTACCTATAATGAATAAAGGTATGAAACTTGTACCCAATATTCTTTAATATTGTCTTTGTACTTCCTGTAAGTTTCACTGCTTGGAACATCCCAGAAAATGAGTTATAGAAAAATTGACAGACCTTGTTGATTTCTAGCTTATTCTAGAGAGTGAACTTTTAGAGGATGCCACATGTGGAATATTTGATATCTAGATATTAAAATACTACATGACATACTAAGGACTATATTGTATCCAATTCATTTGGTATCACTGGAGTTGGATCCTCTATGAAGAATTTATGACTATTTTACCCGGAACACCTGTTTGAGACTAGTTTCAGGATTATCCAAAAACCTTATTTTCGATAGAGTGTATCCCCGAAAATACAATGACCTAGAAAATGAAATTCTTACCGTCGGTACCTTCAAATATCTTTGCAACCTCCTCCAATTTTTTCTATCTAAATCATTCTAGAAAAAGTTTTATAGCGAAAATGGTAAGATGACCTTTAAATACATACCTTAGAACACATCATCACAAGACTTCATCCTCCCTTGAAATTTATCCCTTATTTACTTCATATTCCCTTTGAAATTCACCTCATATCTCCTTGGTTACCTTCTATTAGAATCACTTACTCACATAGAATACATTCGATAGAATGTGTGTGTGAATATACTTATGAGTTACTTCTTGAGGTGTATATATACTTTTTCTAAGTAACCTCTTTCATTAACTTTAGGGCTTCTTGAACTTTCTTGTTACAACCAATTTACCATTTCATTAATGAATTAAAACCAATTAGGGGATTCTTAACCCATATTTGTGGCTTCCATAGGGGATTCTTAACCCATCTCTGGGGCTTCCAACTTCATGACCTCATAACTCTTCAATCGTGAGGGACTACATGATGTTCCACCTATCACGAGAAATGGCATGATGAGTAATATCCATATATGAAGGTAATGCATACATTTATGCTAATGTTCATGTCCTTATTCCTTGATCAACTTTGGGTTCCATAACCACACCTCTGAGGCATCATATATACTTCATCCAATGCACCCAATACATCTGCTGAGATCAACCACTCCATCAATGAAAACTAACTCACCAACAATATCGACCAGATTTCTAGGGATTCTAGAATTCTCCAAGGGTTGACACCAATCTCTAAGGGTTGACATCAATGAAAACCAATTGTCCAAACCAACTATCCAACATAATACCATGAACTTTCCTCAAGTTCCCTTCCTCATACAAACACGTGAAGGCCTTGTTGTAGCAATCTGGGACAACACGATGCTTTTCCAACCAATCCATACCAATTAGGTCATCGTAGGAACCCAAATTTATGATCTTCATATATGCCTTTGTGCTCAGTGCATTCATGTCCATTAGACAATCCCTAACCAACTCATTGATTCTTCTTTGATCTCTTGTAGATAACTAAACCAACCAAGATTTACCAAGATTTCTTCTTTGCAAATGAAATATTTCAACAATATTAGGAAGAATGTAACCATGGCTAGCTCTTGAATCAATTAAAATAACTATAGGTTGATCATTGATCTTACCTTCCACCTCAATTATATGAGACTGAAATTCCACTTGCTTCTTGTCCGAGGTTCCATAGATCCTTGCAATGCTTCTGCTCATATCTTCGACTGTATCAACCTATTGTACATTGTGAACAATATTCACTCTTTCACCTATATGAGGGAAATATTTGTACATGTTATATCCCTCACAACCCAAAAATTTAATAGGATTCTAGCTCAACCTTTTTCCCAATTCTTTGACATTGTGGGTTCATTTTGGGATGGATGCCCTTGGGAACTATTTCTAAAGAATGGTGGCTTGTGCCCTTTCTTCCTCTGCTCCATCTTACCTCTCTTCATGTCTTCCCAAGCCTTTTGGGAAGTTGGTCTTCCTCTATTATGATCATAAAGGCCCTTATCTCTCCTTATTGCTTCCTCCAATTTCTTAGGATCATCATACTATATCTTATCACTATAGATTGAAGATAGCCCATTTATGAACCTTTGAATCTTGACCTTCTCATCCTTAATGAAGACAACATACCTCAAAAGGTCCATGAATTTTCTCTCTTACTCATCCAAGGTCATGCTCCCAAGCTTGAGTTCAAACAAATCCTTCATCTTCCTATCATAATAATGCTTGGACAATTATTTCTTTTGAAAATATTTTGAATTATCTCCAAGAGATATTTTTCTCATCAATGTGTTCTACTTGCAAAAAATGGTCCCACCACATTGATTCTTTTCCCTTGAGTTGGTAGATTGCAATTCCACCTTCTTCTTGTGAGGAATAATTATTTAATTGAAAATACGTTTTCATTCCCAACAACCAAGCCTCACCATCCTCATCTTTCTTGTCCTCACCATCAAAGGTACGAGGTTTGATTTTATTGATTTCTCCTTGTATTCCATCTACCCCAGATCTTCTACTATGCTTTTTGACCGAAGATAAAATTGGAATATTGTATGCCCTTCTAACTGAGTGTCTTGGTAAGTGGTGATGATGTCTAACACTTCTAGATTCTCCACTTTTTGCATGGCATATGTGACTCTTTGACTTACTTGAATCTATCTCCTTATCCATCTTCTTCTTTATCATATCCAAGCTTTGCAATAGCTTGATGTTGAATCCATCTTGATGCTCCTTAGATTTCATAAGCCTCTCGTTCTCAACCTTATAGATTAACACATATCTTTGTAGACTCTTTATCATCTCTATCAAATTCATGCTTTCCTCCTTGCCTTCTCCATGCCCATTTGATTATGTCTCTGCATTACCCATGCTAACATACAACCCCCTTACTTCATCTTCATGGATGTAGGTTCGTTGTGAACATTCCATGTTTCTGGTATCTCTTTTGTTCCTACTTTGTTCTATTTATGCCCTTAATTATGAAAAATGTGCATGGAATAGGATTTGTTAGAATAATTCAACAATTCCATAAAATTATGCACACTTTTTCCCTTTAGGTGCACTCTTCATCTATTGAACTTAATTCCAAACACCTAATATATTGGAATTTTGATAGAATCACAATTGAGTTTACTCATGTCCATATTTTGAACAATCTAGCCAAGTTTCACCTTCATCCAACATCCATGCTGCTAGTTAGAGCTTGTCAAAGTTTTGACTGTTTTCCCCTGTTTGCATTGAATTCTACAAGAACCTTCCCTCTCATCATATACACTTTTAGGTACCCAAATTCCCAATCTAAATCCATGGTCATCTTATATGGTTCATTATATTTCCATAGATTTCTCTTGTGCCCTGAACCGACTTTTGAGCAAGTAGTTATGCCCTCTAGAAGGAAACTGGTATTGAAATTTACCTTGCATGGTTTCAACTGTAATGTTTTCATACGAGATCCGTTTTGTGATCAATTTATCTCGATGGAAATATCTCTCTGAGTTTTTCCAGTTAAGCTTCAAAGACTCTATTTGGTTCCTATGGCACTTACAATATCAAAAATTAGAACTCCTAAACACACTGTTTAGGAACTAAAATATTCCCTACAAGATTATGACCTTCAAAAATACAAACGTTTTTTGAAAAGTCACTGGTTTTCTACTATGATAGATCACCAAATCAACATGTGACTATCGTCAACAATTTTCCTTCACTTTCCTCCTTCTCTTCTTCCTTTTCAAATCTTGTGAGTGCACACAATATGTATCATACACCCATATTCGACACACACAAGTTCTACCTGTGCAACACCAAAATTTAGCACATGTACCACGTACCCATAATTAGCTCACAATAATTTTACATTGCACATCAACATCTAATGTGCACAATGTTTTGTGCCACACACCAATACCCAGTGCACACAAATTTTATATCTTGCACTAATATCTAGTGCACACAACGTTTGTGTCACGCACCAATGTTCCACATGCACCACAAGATTTGCATCGTGCATTGCCAATGTTCAACGCACACACATCGCACACCAATATCGTGTGCGTATCACAATCTCTATTCAACATAGCTCCAATATTCAATGCACACTCATTGCGCACCAATTCTACTCCACGTGGTGCAAATATTTGATGCACACACATTGCACACCAACATTACGCACACACCAAAATTCTACTCCGCATGGCACTAATATTCAACACACATAGACACACACACACACACACCACAATTCCACTCCACACGGTGCCAATATTCAACATGCACGCACTACACACCAACATTACACGCACACCAACAATTCTACTCCATGCTGCACCAATATTCAACATGCATGCACTACACACCAACATTACACGCACACCAACAATTCTACTCCATGCTGCACCGATATTCAACATGCACGCACTACAAACCAACATTACACATTCACCACAAGATTGACATCGCTTAGTGTGCACACCCCACACACCAATGTTTTGGGTACATCACTAGCTCTACAATACACAACTTCAATACTTAGTGCAGGTAAGTTCTTTTTATGCTTAACTGATTTTTCCATATTTCCAACTTGTGACTATTGTGACCATCATTAAAGTTCCCAACTAGCTGGTCTAAGCCAATTTAGCCACTTGGAAGACGGAATGGCCCCTCCATAAAAATCATTCTGAGTGTAATTTTGACTTGAATTTGCCTAGAAATTTGGGGATTTCACTCAAATTTTACCATTTTCCCAAAATTTGGCACAACTCAAATGTTGAGATGATTAATTTAACAACTTCATGTTGATCTCAGTCCCATACAAGTCCGGTGTTAAACTTGTAGCTATGATACCACAATGTAATGTCCCGTGTTACCAACAAACCCAAAAATCTTCTCTGAAATCTCAATGTAATGTACCTAGTCCCAAGTTGAGTCACGCCACACAAAATTTCTTCTCTGATACAAATTCTAATTTGAAAATAATTCATTGATACTAACTATGGGCACAACCATCCTTGTAGCATGTGCAGAAATGGTTTCCTAGTGTACATGGAAATTTGAGCCTCGCGTTCTGTACCCTAGTGCGTGTGACGATTTAAGCCTCATATCAGAATTCCCATTGTCTTTACTACTAAAATTGACTATCATATACCATTTATTAACCACCATGCCGTGCATATGTAAAAATTATGAAAAACTAACAATAACATGCACAACGATGGATAATTATGTATAATTTCAACAAACACAAATAACATAAACAAAACATGATATACAACATGTAAACACACATGAAATAACAATTATCTTTTTCTATAAATTACCAACTGCATGTAGACCTCAGACGTTCCTCCCAAACATAAAATCTATTATTCAGACACTCTAAACAACAGGTCACCCCCAAGTTGGGGCTATAACTCCACTAGGGAAAATGCTACCCAAGCCAAACTAAGGTCTAGAAATCAATACAGTAAAGAAAAATCACATGTGCACTCTCCCACAATAGTTCCAAGCTCACAATCTCTCATTCTCCATGATGCAGGAGCATCTCTCCACATCAGCCAGCCAGCCAGCCAACCACGTCAGTGCGCACGCATTCAAAGGCTGAAGAGAGGCGCAGCCTCATTTTGAATTTGAAATGAATATAATTTAATGTGTTTAGGCTGTTGAGCCATAGAGTCGTGCCTTTGTGCAGGCATTAGGTAGATCGGCCTTTAATGTGTATAATGGCTGAGATATAGATCCAATAGCGGACTAGACAACCCATTCAATGTAATTGAATAGGGTAGGTAGATTTGGAGGGAAGAGCTCGAAGAGCCCCCTCAGGTAAAAGAGATTTCAGATCTCATTTTGAGTTAGAAGAGGAGTAGGAGAAGAGAAGAGAGAGAGAGAGCTCGAGAACACTTTGTAAATATAGGCATTTTCCATTTTAATATAATCAGAAGCAATTTTTCCTGCATATATGTTGTGTTATATGAATGTCTGTGAGTGTTCTTTCGTGCTGTAGATGTATGTTGTTATCATGCATTTGTAGGAGTGTGTTTGATTTCAGGGTTGGAGGTCTTTGAGGTTTCATGTCAGGAAGACATGACAGAGTGCTGCGGTCTCTGAATACCAGTGCACAAAGATTACACTTCTGAACTCTGCGGAGTCAGACAAAGACGTGCTGTGGAA
>JASDQU010099748.1:280281-347704 GCA_032191745.1 Picea mariana
GCAGAAGCTCAGGAGGAGCAGCAGCAGCCATCGTATTGGCAGGAGAAGAAACCTGGACCATTGGTAACTACATCTAGGAGGAGCTCAGGAGGAGCCTACAGAAGGAGGGGACCGTCAGCCATCGGATCTCACTCAGAAATCCTGTCAGCCGTTGGATCGGGAGAAGATGCTTAGAGATTAGCCTCTTGAGCAAGTGCGCAGGAGGACAGATCTGAACCGTCAGATCTGGAGTAGGTACCCATCAGCCGTCAGATTGGATCGGAGCTGCACGAGGGTTACCATCGGGACTTCAGCGATCGGTAAATCGGGAGTCTCGAGGTAGAGGAAATTGAGACACTTCAGGTCTCGAAACACCAGAGCGATCTGGACCATCCGTTAGCAGAGACACATGGTGGAGATCGAGCGCCTGTCAGTATTTTGGCACGTCGAGAAATCGACATTCCCGTGGACAAGAGATTGGGGAAATCCAGGTTGAAAACCCCAACATAATCTGAGTCGTCCGTTCAGAGGGACAGGTGTCAGAAATCCACATCGAGTAGGGATAGTGGCCACCGAGAAATCAGAGTTCCTGAGGTCAAAAGAACCGAGACATCACAAGTCTTGAAATCCTGGAGAGATCGGAACCGTCCATCAGAGAGGATGTGTGGCAGCAATCGGCGCCATCGGGAAAAGTCCTGACAGGAAGTGTTGATCGAGGGTTGAGTCATTGGGATATCGGGGATCCCGTAGACAAAGTGTTTGTGCACTTTTGAATCCTGAAACACGAAACCCTGATGAGTGGAGGCCAGTTGTCAACATCTCAGAAAGTGGAGAAAGCTCCGATGAGTGGGAGCTAGCTGTCAGCAAACCAGAGAAGGAGGATAGTGCTGTCGTGAGGGGCCAGTTGTCAGTATAGTGGAGAGTCGAGATTTGGATGATCGAGAATCCCGTAGGCAAATGCATTGTAGCATTTGAAACCCCGTAGCCTCGATGGGGTAAGGTTGTGTTCATGGGAAAATGATCACATTGGTCAGGGACCTATCCAGGAGGGCTAATGCATAGAGAGCGCGTCAGGATTCGAGGAATCGCGAGTCCTGAGGACGTTTTCATTTTGGCATTGAAAAGTACGAAACCCCGATGGGGACACAAGGCTGGGGTCTTGTGAGATGAAGGTCATGTGGACCATGAGCTTAGCTTGGAGGGCTAGCGGGAAAATGAGCTCATCGGGATTTTTAAGCCTAAAACCCCGATGAACAGGAACATAAAGCTGCGGTCTTATGAGAACTAGTCACATGGACTAGAAGCCTAGCCAGGGAAGGGGCTAAGGCCGAAAGGAGTTCATTGGTGATCGGGGATTGAAGAGTACAGGGACTCTTGACGACGGGGAACACAAAAACCCGAAACCTGAGATCAAGTCAGGGAGAGGTCACAGTTAAGTGCAGAAGGCCGTGTGGGAAAGAAGGACTTGTGGATCGGGTTTTCAGCAGAGATTCCACTCGAGAATATACTTATTGCTATATATTAATTGGATTGGGTTTTCAGCAGGTATTCAAATCTATTAAAGAAACAACTTATTGCTATATATCAAATCTATTAAAGAAAAACTTATTGCTAAATATACTTGTTATAGTGAAATAACCTAGACATTGCTAAATATACCATACCGACCAGTAGTATTTTGGTCCTATCCTTCTTGTACAACATTACATTGAGAGTATATTTAGAGAGATATTATTAGTATAAACATGTAACTTCGGATCTAAGATTCGATCTTTCAAATTTATGAAATGACAACATGTTATACTTATTTTTCTAAATTAGAAGATTAGGATTAACATGTTGTCTTTTTGCTACATCTCACTCATATGAGATCAAAATGAGATGAATCATAAAGGTTCTAAAATAAATATAAAAGGATATTTTCATACTTTTTTATACTCTTACAAATTTGCTAGAAGACGTTCTTTACTTTTTGTTTTCATTTTTCGATTTTGATCAAGAATGATTGTTTAGCATAAATTTTCCATTTGATGTCAAAATGACATGATTCAAATTGGATCTAAAACTAGACTCAAAGATATTTATCTTCATAAAAATGTCTTTATTATAACTTATTCATTTTCTTTGGGTGAATCATTGAAGTTCGATTGCACCTTTTGGCAAGGGAGGATGTGAAAATAATGCTCATAGATTCTTGATCAAGAATTTTTTCAAGCTTTTGATTGAGATTTTAATATCTCAATTGAGTATTATTGAATCTCTCGATCAAGGGTTTTTTAGCTTGAAAATACCTTTGATTGAGACCTCGATAGAGGTTTAAATAAACCATCAATTGAGGTAGGACCATGATTGAGAGTTAATATCTTGATTGAAAGTTAAGATTTAAGAGCTTGACTGAGAATTAAGTCCCACATTTCAGTTTAGTATCAACTGGCACAAATAATGATGAATGATCTTCATACCTCAATCCAACTTTTCCCCCAATAGCTCGATCTAGCTTCTACACCAACCACACACCTCCATGATGGCATCTACACCAAGAGGTATGTGTTTTTTTTCTATTTTTTAAAATAAATTGTTAAATTTAAACAACTAGAATTTAATTATTTCATTTAAATTTTATCAATCGGTAATAGTCGTGTTACTGATTTTTTTTCCTTTACATTTTAACATCTAACAATGTTAACATTGTTGGTTTTATTTTCAACCATGTATCGAGAAGAAAAATGATGAGTTGTTTCAATCCTTTGGTAACCTATAGGATTAGGAACTATTTCTAGAGACATGCTTGGAAATAAAACCAACAACACAAATATTTTCAATTTTCTTTTCAATAATTTTAGTTGGAAATAATCAATCAGAAGTGTTTATGATGCCTTTTTTATTTCCAACCATGTATTGATAAGCATATTTGCTACCAGATTTCTCTTAATCTTCTAGTAACACATAAAGGATTAAAAATTATCCATCGAGATATGGTTGAAAACAAAACCCTATGAATGACCATTAATGAAACTTCAAGAAAACACAAAAATTAATTCATTTATCGTCATTATTCACATGAAATGATCCTCAACAAATAAATCAAAACTATATTCCTTTGTATCCATTCAAACAACATTGTAATAAACATCAAACCCCCTAAAATAAAAACATATTGAAAATGTGCATACAGTATGTCTTTGTAAGACACCCAACCCCCTAAGTACCCTTTTAAGGGACGAGGTATTAAATTTTCACTTTCCTTCAATCATATCCAAGCCTCTTCTTAAGGTCACCATCACCTTCTATTCGTTAAGAGTTTTCCAATGATTGTAAGTTTGCTCAAAATTGAACTCTAGATCAAAAGTTATGGCCTTTTAAATATTTGGGGTCTTATTTGGATAAAGACCTCTTAACTGCCAGGTGGCACCAACATGGCTCCATGTCACCTGTCTCAGCTGGCGTGGCACTGATGTGCCACCACACGTCATCCTATGATGTATAAGTGGCTACTATCATGGATTCTACCATGGCACCTGCCATGCAATTCATCGAGAATCGACTCTTGAACTTTTCTACGCTCAAGACCGAGCTCTACATCATATCAAGATCCTCTCTCACCAGATCATGACACTTGTACACCGGTCATTGGGATTGCGAGACCTAAAACTCTCAGATCTATAGGTCTCGGGACCTCGACCCTTTCCCTAGTTGTATGGCCCAAAAATGTTCGATCTAACATGAGTTGTCGCTTAGGACACATGACCCTATCCACAACAGACCACCTATCTTGACACGTGGCCTTACCACTATCTTCCACTTGGTATGACATGTGGCACTTATACTGCTTCAACATGTGGCACTCATTTCCTCCACAAATTCATGTCCTATTATGTCAAATATGCATGCCACATGGCACCACTCACGTCGTGACATGTGGACCTTCCACATGGACTGATGTGGTGTACATGTCATCACAATGCCCAAGGTTCACCCAATAGGGAATTGACACTTGTCCGCCTTCGATTCTTTAAATGATGTCATCCGACATCACCTCATATCCTTCGGGCATCGACTATTGGTCATTTTCGTAA
This sequence comes from Picea mariana, assembly GCA_032191745.1. Lineage (NCBI taxonomy): Eukaryota > Viridiplantae > Streptophyta > Pinopsida > Pinales > Pinaceae > Picea > Picea mariana. The sequence goes on from JASDQU010099748.1 coordinate 284,337, forward strand.
GGCCTATTTCCAAAAATCTCCTGATGGTCTGAGATCCAAGATACAGTTGGCATCCTGGGGTATGTGACCCTATCTAGTCATGCCACTTGGCATGACGTGTGGTACTCATACCACTTGACACGTGGCACCAAATTTTCCTATGGATCTACGTCCAATTTTTCCAAATCGACATGACATGTGGCACCACTGATGGGTGACATGTGGCCCTCCCATGTCATGACACATGGGTCATTCGCCAAGTAACATGTACCACCGGGCATCGGATGATGGATATTAGCATGTCATTATACAGATCAATGATTCTCATCTTGGTGGACCTCGAACCTCGACAATTTCTTGTATGTTGGAAAGTCTAATCAGACACCGAGATGCGTCATGCTGACATGAGAGTCCTCTCACAAGATGAAATGTGGAGCCCAAGGCTCCAACAATGATCCAGGTGGATATTGGTGGCCACCCACCTATTCCAAATTCCAACTGGGACATTTCTTTGTAATTGTGGGTTCTACACTTATGGGGCTATCATGAATCCCTACACAACATCCAGGTGGATATTGGTGGCTACCCACCTATTCCAACTGACTTATTTTGGAATTTTCCATGTCAGTGCATCTTTCTGTACTTCTATGGCCCTTTTGGGGCTCTAAACAGTGTTTTATTGGCTTACCATAATCAAACTGTAGGAGTCATATTTTTACGACATAATGTGTATTTCTCGAAAAGACCTTTCCAATGAGATATCATACACCTAAAACGGATATCATATGCAAAAGTTACAACCCTAGGAAGTTAATGTACTAACTTAACCCAACGGGGCCCACATGAATTTTGGCACTTCATCTCCTAGGGTTAGAATTTTGGCTGTCTAGGGTTTTGGCATTCATGTTTACCATAAAAAGGCCTTTAGAGCCTCATTGTAACCATCTTCTTGTGAATGAGCGTAGTTGTCACATCTCTTCTCAGAGATAAAGTTGTCACCATTCTAGTGAGTCTTGCACTCTATATTTTTATGGCCTCGGTACATTTCTTTCATTAATAGAAATCATGTATTGTTGTATTTCTTTGTTTCTGGCAATTTTTATTTGTATTTAATTGTAATATCTCTTCTTTCATTTCATTCTGAAAATAATCTGGATCAAACACGTTCCAAGTTTTGTGGTGGTCCACGAAAAGATTTAGGTTAGTTAAAGGGGATCAACGATCCAGATTGGATCCATGATTAAGATCAATGGTGGGATTTATCCCTCGTGTAGGATCCAAGGAGCACATGTGTCACCACTCAACAATCATGAACGTCAGGATCACGAAACTTTTCTGATCTCCTGTAATATAAAACTCCCCGAGGTCCTTCATCTAGGGATTATAAGACATCTAATTACATTAATCTCAGGGTTACGAACCCCAATCCCATTACCTCAAGATCTACAACTAATATATCTTTGGGTAGATACAATGACTACCATTTAAAGACACTGACACAAGACTTTAGGTGGCTCTACACTTAAGCCATGGATGAATTAAACTTTGCCATGTGGAATCCTCTGCTATGCTATCTTCCTACATGGTTTCCTTGTCACACGTGGTGATCCGGATTTAGGAGTGGAACAAACTAATTATAGATTGAATATAATAAACATAGAGATATGAAGAATAGCACAAATATCCAATGAACAATATCTTCTATTAAATAAATGAAATAGGAAAAAACTGTAAAACTGCAGAGCTGAACGCTTGCTCGAATGGTGGTAGCTATCTCTAAGAAGAGATGTGGCTGCTACATGCATCTGTCTGAGCATAATCATTACAATGAGGCTCCAGAGGCCTTTTTGATATTACTCATGAATTCCAAAACCCTAGATATCCAAAAACCTAACCCTAGAAGGTGAAACGCCAAAAGTCATGCAGACCCCTATGGGTAAGCTGGTACCTTAACTTCCCGAGGTCATAACTTTTGCATATGACCTCTGTTGGAAAGGTATTTCAGAGAACTACACATTCCACCATCAAAGTCTGACTCCATCTACATTTTGACTATGGCGAGCCAAAAAAACAATGTTTAGGGCCCCAAAATGGCTCTAGAAGTACAACAAGATGTGATGGTATGAAAACATACAAAATAAGCTAGTTGGATTAGGCAAGAGGCCACCAGTATCCACTTGAAGGATGTGTAGGGCTTCAGACAACCCCAGAAGTGTAGAACCCATTACAAATAAGTACAGAAGTACGCACTGAACAAAAACAAACAAGAGGAGCCAGTTGGAATAGGTGGATGGCCACCAATATCCACCTGGATCACATGGCGTCCTCTTCCTTCTCACTCTTATATATATAAAATAAAGGGTTTGGAACCCTGCATGGGAACATTGTCCACTAGGAATTAGGCATCGGGGTTTTAATGAGTTCCACCACATGGGACCTTCAGGTACTCTGGTATCCAACACCCTGAATTAACCGAGGTTTCTAACCCCTAGCTCTCGATCTCCCGATACCCATTGAACAAATGTTGTTGAGTCCTTCCATCGATCCAACGATAGTTATTCATTTGCGACTTAGGTTATGAAAAGTGTCATCTCTACAACCTAGGAATAAAATACCTTCTGAACTTACGTGATAGATCGACGGTTGGAAATCAACCGTCTGTCGATCAATCAGTCACAATCTCTCACTGGTTTACAAAGAAATCTCGACAGTTATTTAGAATGCCTTTTAATGACAACGATTTGATCCAACACAAGGATCGACATCTGTTGAGTCTTATTGAATCAACTAGACATTAAACGACTTTGGTTACCATTGGGTTCTGGAAATTCTATAGTCATGCACTACATCGGTTCGTAGAAGGAATATCTCAATTTCCTTAGGCTCTTGTGCATCCCACAATGTTCCTGAATCACATGAACTTCCCTTATTCTAACATGAAGTATTTAACAACCTTCTTTAGCCTCCTAAGTAAATCTTTCAAGTAGTTCACTTACAGGTTCTATCCATAGTCATACCATTTCTGTTAGTGGTACAAGCCTACATAATTTCATATTTACTGAACATGCATACCTACACTTGATACAAGGATTAACTTATAATTCATAGATTCAACTATCCATGGATGCATGCACAAGAAACAACCATTCATACATTTTTACCATTATTCAAGCACACAACCTTGAAATAATACAACCACTTTATTCATCAAACAAGCATATACAGTCATAGATGTAAATACATGCTCTTAGCCATTCATTTTAATTCAATTACACAAGGTATAAGAAACACTTATCTGGTTTACAAGATCATAGCGAACCAACTGACTGTGGGTTTTCTCCTTTCCACCCAACCGTATGCTCATATGCATTCACTCTTAACACTTTGTCCACACCTGTGCCAAGCCATGAAACCACCAAGGAGTCTCTCCCAAAGTCTCAGGGATATTGACAAGTGAAGGTTACTCTCCTTCACACTACTGTTAGATAAGATTTTCTAATACCCACTTAGCCTAGTGATTTTGCGAGGTTTAACATATGCTTTCCTAGCATCAAGATCACGACCCTCTTAGCTTAGGTCGATTTTCTGGGTTCTTAGACCAGGCTAGATTTTGAGCTCTTCTACTCTCTTCCCTTATTATGATTCCCTTGCATGAATCCCTCTATTCCCTGCTTTTCCATTTGTTCCTCCCCTGCACGTAACCCCTCGGGAAGGTTCTGGACCTATCCCCCTTCTTTCTATCAGAAGGAACTCAGTTTCCTCATGGTTCAGCTTGGAAGGTGTGACATGGTACTCGATGGTACCCCCAACTGACAATTTATGTTGTCCTAGCCAGGTCTTCCCATACCTATATTCATTGAGGGTGGTTGGTTTCTCAACCATCAACCCTTCCTCATTAATTGATTTTCCTCAAAATTAGAGTTAAAGGGAATATTTGAATATTCCCAAATTACATACCTCAATAGAGAAGCTTGGGTTACCTTGTCAGGGCATAATGAACCCCTTCTATAGGATTCATCACTCTCTTATTAATAGAAATCCAAATCAACCTTTTTAATATCTGGCAACAAATTCAATTTGTGAAGTATCTACATCCACTTCTCACTCAGTTTCCAAGCCTATGATGCCACAGTGTTGTATCCACTCCTATAGAAGCTAAAGAGATAGAAAACTCAGTGTTACCAGTACATAAATACAATGTACCTACCTTCTCTCCTTTTGCTATCACCAATGATCCTTTAGTGACCTTCCATACCTTATCTATAAATGTAGATATACAACCTTCACTTTCCAACTGCCCTGTTGAAATTATATTTTTCTCAGATCTGGAACATGTCTTACCTTTTTCATCAACTATTTGTTTCCATTATTTGGCTTTATTTGTACCTTGTCCATTCCAACAATTTTACATGGTGCATCATCACCCAAATGAACTTGTCCAAAATCAACTTGAACATAATCTTGAAAATATTTCCTATGGGGTGTGGCATGAAATGAATCCCCTGAATCTACTACCCAAGATTCAATAATGTTATCTAAACAAAGAATCAAAGCATATTGTAACACATCACCTATTACATTTTCTTCCTGATTTTTTTCCTGTTGTCCATCTCTTTGTTTCTTTGGAGCTCTGTAGTCTTTCTTCATATGTCCTTTTTTCCCACAATTCCAACACTCTATTTTTCCTAGTATGGATTTGGATATGTCCTTCCTAGAATTCCCCCAGTTCCTTGAGCCCTTTCCTCTATCATTTTGTCTTCCCCTATTCTCCATGGTCAATGCGTTACCTTATGTCTCACTTGTGATTTTCCGTCGCATTTCCTCACTAAGGATAACACCAACAACATCATCAAATTTCAGAGTGTTTGAACGAGAAAGAGAGTTACTTACAACCATGACCAAGCCATTCCTACTTTATGGCAATGAGAACAAGATTAGAAGAGCCCTAAACTCATCATCAAAGTCCACTTTTATAGAACTTGGATGATTAGTAACCATATTAAATTCATTTATATGATCGACAACATACCCACCTTCTGACATCTGCATATTAAATAATCACTTCATTAGAAATACCTTATTTGAGGTCAAGGGTTTTTCATATAGTTTATCCAATGCCTCCATCAGATTCTTCATTGTATTTTCTTTTGAAATATTGAAAGCCACTAGTGTTTCCAAACACAGTCGTATCGTTCCTAGTGCCTTTCTGTAAAGAACCTCCTATTCTTCATCCTTCAAGGATGACAACTTCTTTGTTATTCTGCCCAATGGTAGGAATAGATCCTTCTGATATAAATAATATTCCATTTGCATATTCCATATTTTTTATTTTTGGCCGTTAAATTTCTCGACCTTGAACTTTCCATCTTCCATCATTTCTCCCACTCTAACTAGGAACCCTCTTTTCCTGCGAGTTACCTTTTTCTCTGAGACCAATTGTTATAAAAATAGGATCACAGAGTAACAAAATAAAACAAATGCAGAAATAAAAAAATAATATACACAATACAATATAGACACTGATATACGTGGTTCACCTAGTGTGGGCTACATCTACCAAAGAAATTTTTAGGTCCTTCCTTTTTATTATCCAACAAAATGAAGGGATACAAACTGCAACGCACCCGTTGTAACTTCCTCTTCTTTCTCTTATAGTCTCCTCTCTCAGAATACAATATTTTCCATAACACACATACGCAATACAATTCCCTCATAAAATAGGGTTTCCTTCTAGGGAAAAAAACCATAACATATCTTCTACCGTCAGATCTACAACCTTATAATGAACGGTTCAGATTGACTACGAAATTAGAATATTTGAATTGCAAAAAAAAATAAAAATCGGGGGGACATGAATTGTATATCCTGTAGTTTCTTTGACCTACATAAGAATTAAGAAGATAATTAGGATCCAAAACCAACAACCCACTCATGAAAACATGCATTTTCTTGATGCATTAATCAATGTGTTGTTTATGAGCAATCATGTTCCCAATCATTCCCGATTGGTCATGATATTCACGACACTTTTTTCATGAATTTTCTTGCAAGGATATCAATCATCCTTGGATGCTAGAGGATCCTTCCTTTATGCTTCAGGTTCTTCTTTCCTAAATCATACACTTCTTGGGTATCAATGGAATACCACAACCACTCAAAATAAAAATCATATCGTCAGGATTATAATAAATAATTTTGGAAGGAATTCTTACCCAATCCCTTCACACTTTATGCCACATAAGCACACATAATTTTATACCCGTTCTGGCTACCAACACCTTCTATTATATTACCTCATCAATGGTGCCGTCATAGGAACTCTCACGGTCCCTTTCATCAATCTCTTATCAACAACCTTCTTGCATTTAACCTCTACGTAAGGCTATCAACCATTGGCAGCCATCCTTCTCAACAACTTCAATATTTTCCTAGACATAGTAGGTATAATCACATTCACAATCATATATCAGCTATCATATTAAACTAATGCATGTGTTGTAGCATTTAAAATATAAAATGGTTTCAGATATCTCCTAGCATATAACTCCATCGAATTATTTTTAATGCTTTTCTGAGTGAAAACATAATCAAACTTTCAATTATCTCTATAATCTTGCAACCATCAAGATTCTCATGCCAAAAACAATTACATGCATTAGCATATCAATTTCTCATACTAGAGAAACATAATAAACGATAAGAAAGGTGTCAAGGGACTCTTTCCTTGTCCAACTCCTACTACACAACCGAGAAATTTCAGTCGAGCTGAATTATTTTCAAGGACCTGTTTCCTTTACCCAACATATATTTAGTCCAACTTAGTCTTTCAAACATATTCATTATTTTATTTTCTTTTACCAGTTGTACTTATTTCACAACTGCTCTTTTCAAAACATACAAATCTGTCTCTTTATTGAGAGTTCTATAGTGAGAAAAAATATTAATCCTTTTCTCCTTCTTTGCTTCTACAATTTAGTCCTTCCTAGGACCTCTGTTGATTATTTGTGTTGTTTTTCATTGATGTCAACCCTTGAAGAAAGTCTAGTAGCACAAAGGTTTGGGTAATGGACCCAAGTTTGTTTTATGGATAATGGTATGAGTTTTGACATATTTCCAGGTAAGAATATTCTAGATGGATAGTATATTTCATTCCATTTCCAATGGTATGTGGAACATCACATAACTCCTCACGGTTTGAGATTTATGGCCATGTGAAGTTGGAGAACCCTCATGAGTCATCTAGATGCCCCAAAAGGTCAAAGTAGTCAAAGTGGTTTAAGAGATTTTAGAAGTTAAATAATAAAATGAAGTGATGAGTGTACTATAAGTCAAAGTGAATACAAAAGAAATTATTTAAATAATAAATTTAATGGAGAAATTACTAAGTGGACAAGTGGTTAGAAGTGGGTTAACCCTAAAATAAGGAAAGTGGGTTAAAAAGGTTAAAAGGTAACCCCTTGAGGAAAATACATGAAAGTATAAATAAGAGGCAGGGCTCTCTAATTTTAATCACACTTGAGAATATTGAATATCTATAGGTGACTGAGGTAACCAAAGGATATCTAAGCTGAATTTTAGAGGGAAGGTGAAGTAAAGAAGACCGAAATTCAAGGGAGGATAAATTCTTTTGATGATGCTTTCAAAGGTATGTTATTTACATGTCATCTCATCATTTTTGCAATAACTTTGTTTATAGAATGATTCAGAATGTGAAATTGGGAGGAAATTGAGGAAACATATCCAAGTAGCTATGATAAAAAATTCCTCTTTTGGATCGTTGTGTTTTTGGAGTTACATGCTGTGGAAAATAGGGTTTGTGGTTAGTCCTGAAAGTAGTCTAAAACATGTGTTTTGGGTAAAAACGTCATAACTTCTTCATAACATATACAAATTCAGTAAACAAAAATTTATTGGTTATAGTACAGTCTGTAGTATCATATTTACAATTTTCATATCCATACAACAAATATTTCTTGTGGGGCATGCTCTACATGTTCGCTCTCTAGAATAAGCCATAATTCAAAAAGGTATTCCATTTTTGCTATAACTCCTTTTATGGGAGGTTCCAAGTAGTGAAATCTGGAGGAATTGCATAAAATACACTGAAGAAAATTTTGTACCATTTTTATATCTTTATTCAGGATAGGTACATAGTTATGATTATTGCAAGTTAGAGTTTTTGACTAATCCAAAATTAGTCATGTGAGACTAAAGTAAAGTTTGATGAAAATGCTAGTCTCATGTTGTTAAAGTTAAGGAAGGTTTGCAGGTATATGATAATATACACCAGGTCTATTACAGATTTACAAATCAGATTTGGATGATGAAATTGATGAGGGATTTTGGTTGACGTACATGTTGGGTACATGGTTGAGACAAGTAGTTGATGAGTTCGCACATACATGGGGTGTATAGTTGATGATATTGGTACATATTGATGAGTCATAGTTTATGTGTATTTGATGCATGATTGGTACATATTTGGTGCATGGTTGATGCACTCGTTGATGGTATAGGTTGAGGTACATGTTAGTGCATGGTTGATGCACTTGTTTATGGTACAGGTTGATTACAGGTTGTTTGGTATAGGTTGATGCATGGTTGATGCACTTGTTTATAGTACATGTTGATTACAGGTTGATTGGTGTAGGTTGTTAAAGTGGTATATCTCATAGTGATAGTGTGAAAGTGGTTCCATCATTCTACTTCTACTTCATGGTGGTTGGACGGGGAAAGGACAAGTGGTTGTAGCCACCTTCCGTTTGTAGCCAGAAAACATAGGGGGTTGTGGCCTCCTTTTAGTTGTATCAAGAGAATTGGGGAGTTGAATATTCCCTCAGGTTGTAGCCTGAAAAACTAGGGGGTTGTATCCTCCTTCCATTTGCAGTAGGAAAACAAATGAAGTTGGTGCTTCCAATGAATGTAATTATTCAAGACATATAAGAAAAAACATTCCTTGGTTTTCTCCTGCTTTGTGTTTCCACATAAAAACACTAGTGTACTATGTATATGTATGATTGCTCATTTGTTCATTGTTTATTTACTTTGTAATTATTGGATGATAATGCTACATTGATATAACACTTGCATTTTATGGTGAAAAATGATTAAATTTATCTATTACTGATTCATCTCCCTCTCAGTAATCCAACAATTGATATTAGAGACGGTTCGTTTAGAAATTAGTTTAACCATTGAAAGGTAGATCATGGATAGAAACAACATATATAAAAATGGAATACCATAGTTTAATGGAAATATGTCTGCATTTTGGAGTAGAAGGATGAAAACATATATACATGAAGAGGTATTTGAAATTTGGCAATCAATTGTAGATGGAGACAAAGAACCAACAGTTCTGCCAAAAAATGAAACAGAAATAAAACTCGGTCAAAATAATTCCAAAGCCACAAATTCACTTATGAATGGTCTTTGTGAATTGCTATTCACCAAAATTATACATTGTAAATCCGTTAAAGAGATTTGGGACAAACTTCAAAATATTTATGAAGGAGATTCAAAAGTCAAAGAAACAAAGCTTCAAACTTACATAGGTTAGTTCGAATAACTAAAGATGAAGGAAGATGAGAATATTGCAGCTTATTTCTTATGAGTCGATGAAAGAGTAAATGCAATCATAGGATTGGGAGAAGAAATAAAAGAATCTGTAAATGTTCAAAAGGTACTAAGATATCTTCCTATGAGATTTGACCCTATTATATCAACACTAGAAGAAAGAGAAGATATATACTCAATAAGCATGGATGAACTACATGGAATCTTCATAACATATGAAATGAGAACTGAACAGAAAAATCCAGATATAAAAGAAATAGCTTTCAAAACATCCAAAAGGTCAAAGAAAAAGGGAAAGCAAAAGGAAAAATAACATAGCAACAATAGTGACATCTCGAAAGATGATGAAGAAGTGGCAAACTTCATCATAAGATTGAACAAGGGAACCAACGATAGATATAGAGGTAAGTTTCCTTTGATTTGCTTTAATTGTGATGGTATTGGTCATTTTGCTAACAAATGTCCTCATAAGAAAAACAAGAGGAATGATGAAGATTACTCAAATAAAAAACAAGCATATAAAGGAAAAGGAACCACAAAGAAAGTTTTCAAGAAAAGCTTATGCACCAAAGAAGACATCTCATCATCGGATGAAGATGAAGTCAATGACAGTAGGACAGAAAGATTTTTATTCATGGCTGTATAAGACTTCGACAAAGAAGACACCAAAGAAGAATATGAAGAGGCAGAAGTTGACTACCGAGAAGAATTGTTGTGTGCCATAGAAGTTCTAAGAAGAGAAAAGATGAAAAATAAGAAGATACAAGCGGAACTAGACAAGAAAGAAGACACTAAGGAACTAGAACAAATGATCACAAATTTTAAAGTTCAAATAGAAGAAGATAAAATAATTGAAGAAGCACTCAAAGAATGGCTAGAAGAAAGAGACATTATCATTGAAAAATTGGAAGCAAAGATTGTCACATTAAGAAATGATATTCAAAAGAAAAATATGCAAAACAACTCAAAAGTTTTGGATGACATTATCATCAGTCAAAAACCTCATCATGACAAGTCTAGACTTGGATACAATCAGACATAAAAGGGATCAAGCTCCAAAACAATAGAACAAGAAACATATCCAAAAAGTTATGCAAAAACAATCAAATGGGATAGGAAGATCTACAAAGAATATTACAGGGACACTCCTCCACTGAGAAGATTCAGATTTCAGAATTAGCAATCGACAGATAGACCTCATGAAGAAGAAGGATTTATAGGAGAAACTCCTTTCAAAATATCTTCAACTCCTAGGTATCAAACTATATTTTTTGGTTTTGCTATGCATGTAATAATTTTGGACATTAAGCTATGAATTGTAGAGCTAACAGCATGAACATAAACAACCTTGAAATTCATACACAAAAGGGTTATCTAAGAAGGCCTAGTGAAACACAAAGAAGAAGTTACAACATGTTTGAATCATTGAGCACTGAAGTGGAATGATACAAGTGTAACAACTTTGGACACATGGAAAAAGATTGCAGAATAGAAGTTCCTCTTAGAGAACCACAACATAACAACAGTCACAGACAAGAACCTCAAAAGAGAACATGAATAAGAAAGATAAATTAGTATAGGAATGAAGAATGCATAATTGCTCTACAAGATAAGTAGAAGAAGCATTGTTGGTATGTTAACAATGATTGTTCAAAACACATGAGAGGTGATAAAGACATGTTTCTTAGATTAAGAAAGGAAAGAGATGGATCAGTCTCCTTCAAAAATGATGATTCAACTAAAATCATTGGAAAAGGCACAGTCAGAATTGGAAACAAGAATACCAAGGAAGAAAATGATCTATGAGTAGAAGATATCAAACATAATATTCTAAGTGTGAGTCAAATGTGTGACCAAGGTCATAAAGTTACTTTTGATTCACAAAAGTGCGAGATAATAAAATAAGGTTTAGGAAAATTGATTGCAACAACTGCAATAACTTCAAACAACATATATGTACTAAGTGAAATTGGAAATGAAAAGTGTTGTCTAGGAAAGGAAGATGAAAGTTGGTTGTGGAACAAAAGAATGGGTCACATACAGTTCTATAACCTTGTCAAAGTCAGCAAAAAGGAAGCAGTTAGAGAAATTCCCCAGATTATGAAACTAACCAACACTTTATGCTAGCAATGTCAACAATGAAAGAAAACAATGACCAGTTTTAAATCAAAAGAATATTCAACGACAAGACCACTGGAAATTGTGCATATTAATCTAGTTGTACCAACTACAACGATGGATTTAAAAGGCGAGAAATACGTTATGTTATTAATGGATGATTATAAAAGAATGACTGCATTTTTATTTCTCAGGAATAAGTCAGAGGCTTTTGAAAACTTCAAGGTCTACAAGGAATTGGTTGAAAATGAAATGGATTCAAAAATCAATTGTTTGAGATCTGATAATGGAGGAGAGTTCAATTCAAAGGAATTTATGGACTACTACAACAAGCACGGAATAAAAAGACAATTATCCGTTGCTAGGACACCTCAACAGAATAGAGTTGTTGAAAGAAAGAACATGACAATACATGGAATGGCTCAAACAATGTTAATGGATTCCAAATTAACAGATATCTTTTGGACACATTTTGTGCATACAAAGGTTCACATTCAAAATCGATTAATGCTCAGAAACAACACTGACAAAACTCCCTACGAGCTATGTAAAGGAAGACCAACAAATGTGAAGTACTTGAGAGTATTTGGAAGAAAATGCTACATCAAAAGAGAAGATGGCAGAATGAAAAATTTTGACTCTCGTGTGGACAAAGGAGTACTTGTTGGTTACTCAAGTACAAGGAAATCATACAAGTGTTACAATCTGAGGTTGAAAAAAGTTGTGGAAAGAATCAATGTAACACTTGATGAAACAGGTTGACAAGAATTAAAGGAAGAAGAAACTGAATCAATGGAACAACTTTACGAAGTAGAAGAAGAAGATAAAGAAGAAGTAGAAAGGGAATATGAAGAGGATCAGATAGAAGTAGAAGAGCAAGTTCAACAAGTGCCTCCAAGGACACCAAGCTAACAAGTACAGAAGAATCATCCTTCAGATCAGATTATTAAAAAAAAAGATGCAGGAGTTGAGACTAGAAGAAGAATCCGTTCACTAGAACAAACACACCTAACACTCTCATCTACGATTGTACCAAACAATTTTGAAGAGGCCTACAAGGATGAATTTTGGAATAAATCCATGGTTGAAGAATTGGATCAAATAGAGAAGAATGACACTTGGGAATTTGTTCCAAGACCAAATAATAAGAATGTGATTGGCACAAAGTGGGTATTCAAAAATAAATTGAATGAAGATGGATAGGTTATAAGGAAAAAAGCTAGATTGGTATGTAAAGGATACACACAGGTTGAAGGAATCGACTTTGAAGAGACATTTTCTCCATTTTCCAGAATGGAAGAAATCTGATTGCTTCTAGATTATGCATGTTCCAAGAATATTAAAGTGTATCAAATGGACATGAAATCAAATTTTCTGAATGAGGAACTTGAAGAAGAAGTTTACATTGAACAACCATAAGGATTTCAATTGTCAGAGAACGTAGATTATGTGTATAAATTAAATAAGGCCTTGTATGGTTTAAAACAAGCTCCTAGAGCATGGTACTCTAGATTGGATAAATATCTACAATAGGCAGGGTTCAGAAAATGAAGTGCATACAACAACCTCTACATCAAGGTAACTCAATATAGTATTTTATTAATTGAAGTTTATGTTGATGATATTATTTTTGGAAGTAATGATGACAGGTTAAGCCATAAATTTTCAAAGGGTATGAAGAATGAATTTGAAATTTCATTACTCTGAGAACTATCCTTCTTTCCAGGTCTTCAAATACGTCAAAGAAACCAAGGAATTTTTATTTTTCAAACTAAGTATATCAGAGAAATGCTAAAGAAGTTTGGAATGGAAGATTGCAAAGCAGTTACTAATCCTATGCAAACCAGTTGCAAGTTGAGAAAAAATGATGATTCAAAGTCTACAAACCAGAGGCAATACGGGTCAATGATTGGTAGCTTACTATATGTGACAACATCCAGACCATATGTAATGTAGGTAGTTGGATAGGTGGCATGATTTCAAGTAGAAGCAAAGGAATCACATGTATTAGCAGGGAAGAGGATTTTCAGACATCTCAAAGGAACATAAGAGTTTGGATTATGGTATCCAAAAGGAAAGGATCTATCACTAATTGCCTACACAGATGTAGATTGGGTAGATTGCATTAATGACCAACGAAGCACCAATGGAGGAGAATTCTACTTGGGTGAGTGTTTAGTATCATGATTAAGCAATAAACAATCATCAATATCCTTATCTATAGCTGAGACAAATTATATTGCAGTAATAACATGTTGTACACATGTTTTATGAATGAAACAAACTCTGACAGCTATACAGGTTAAGTATGATGATCCCATTCCAATATGTTGTGATAATACAAGTACCATCAATATCTCAAATAACCCAATGATGCACTCCAAGACGAAGAAAATTACAATAAAGTATCATTTTCTATAGGAACAGGTTGTAGAGAAGAACATCATAGTTGAATATGTGGGCACAAAAAAACAAGTGGTAGACATCTTTACAAAAATGCTTCCAAGAGAAGCCTTTGAGTATCTTCACCATAGACTCAGAGTAATTTCTACTCCAAAATGAATTCTTTTGAATGCTTGTCTTATATGTCTTAGATCTACATGAGGAAGCACCATAAAGAGGACAATTCAGGTTGGGAGATCAGTTTCAGGAAGAGTTCAGTTAGGGGGAGTATCTACATGAATAGTTTAGTTAGGGGGACCAGCCCCAGATAGAAAAATACCTTTGCCACTAATGACAAAGGGGGAGGTATTTATGAGATGCAGGCTTAGAGAAAGAGCACAGAGGCATGGTTCTAGGGGGAGCGATGGTCACAGGGGGAGCATGCGTTATATGACTTCAGTATTGCACCAAAGTGTTGCCATCAATGCCAAAGGGTGATATTGTTGATTATTTGGGTTGGTTTTAATTGATGCCAACCATTGAAGAAAGTACAGTAGAAAATTTTGGTAGCACAAAGGTTTGGGTAATGGACCCAAGTTTGTTTGATGGATAATGGTATGAGTTTTGATATATTTGTAGGTAAGAATATTCTATATGGATAATACATGTCATGCCATTTTCAATGGTATGTGTAAGACCACATAAATCCTCATGGTTAGAGAGTTATGGAAATGTGAAGTTGGAGAACCCTCATGAGTCATATAGAAGCCCCAAAATGTCAAAGTAGTCAAAGTGGTTTAAGAGATTTTAGAAGGTAAATAATAAAGTGAAGTGATGAGTGTACTATAAGTCAAAGTGAATACAAAATAAGTTATTTAAATAATAAAGTTAATGGAGAAATTACTAAGTGGACAAGTGGTTAGAAGTGGGTTAACCCTAAAATAAGGAAAGTGGGTTAAGATGGTTAAAAGGTAACCCCTTGAGGAAGCTACATGAAATTATAAATAAGATTCAAGGTTCTCTCATTTTAATCACACTTGAGAATATTGAATATATACAGGTGACTGAGGTAACCAAAGGATATCTAAGCTAAATTTCAGAGGGAAGGTGAAGTAAAGAAGGCTGAAATTCAAGGGAGGATAAATTCTTTTGATGATGCTTTCTAAGGTATGTTATTTACAGGTCATATCACCATTTTCGCAATAACGTTTTTTATAGAATGATTCATACCATGAAATTGGGAGACCATTGCAAAAACATATCCAAGTATTTGTGATACAAATTTCATCTTGTGAGTCGTTGCATTTTTGGAGTTACACGTCGTGGAAAATAGGGTTTTTGGCTAGTCCTGAAACTAGTCTAAAACATGTGTTTCAAGTAAAAACGTCATAACTTCTTCATAACAGATCCAAATTAAATAAGACAAAATTTATTGGTTATAGTATACTCTACAATATTTTGTGTACACTTTTCAGATCCATACAACAAATATTCTATGCGGGGCATGCTCTACAAGTTCTCTCTCTAGAATAAGCTAGAATTCAACAAGGTATGGCATTTTTTCTATAACTCCTTTTATGAGAGGTTCAAAGTAGTGAAATATGGAGGAATTGCATAAAAGACATTGAAGAACATTGTGTACCATTTTCATATATTTTTTCATTACAGGTACATAGTTATTATTATTGCAAGTTAGGGTTTTTTACTAATCCAAAATTAGTAATGTGAGACTAAAGTAAAGTTTGATGAAAATGCTAGTCTCTTGTTGTTAAATTTAAGGAAAGTTTGCAAGTATGTGATCATATATACCAGACTTATTAAAGAGTTACAAATTAGATTTGGATGATGAAATTAATGAGGGATTTTGGTTGAGGTACATGTTGGGTACATGGTTGAGACAAGTAGTTGATGAGTTGTCACATACATGAGGTGTATAGTTGATGATACTGGTACATCCCGATGAGTCATAGTTTATGTGTATTTAATGCATTATTGGTACATATTTGGTGCATGGTTGATGCATTCGTTGATGACACAGGTTGAGGTACAGGTTGGTGCATGGTTGATGCACTTGTTTATGGTACAATATGATTACATGTTGTTTGGTACAGGTTGATGCATGGTTTATGCACTTGTTTATAGTACAGGCTGATTGCAAGTTGATTGGTACAGGGATTTACAATGGTATATCTCATAGTGATAGTGTGATAGTGGTTCCATCATTCTACTTCTACTTCAAGGAGATTGAACGGGGCAAGGACAGGTGGTTGTATCCACCTTCCGATTGTACCCAAATAACATAGGGGGTTGTGGCCTCCTTCACGTTGTAGCCAGAGAATTGAGGAGTTGGAGCTTCCCTCAGGTTGTATCCTGAGAAACTAAGGGGTTGGAGCCTCCTTCCAGTTGCAACTGGAAAACAAAGGAAGTTGGTGCTTCCAATGAAAGTAATTCTTCAATACATATAAGAAAAAACATTCTGTGGTTTTCTCCTGCTTTGGGTTTCCACATACAAACATTGGTGTACTATGTATGTGTATGATTTCTCATTTGTTCATTGTTTATTTACTCTGCAATTATTGGACGATAATGCTACATTGATATAACACTTGCATTTTATGGTGAAAAAGGATTAAATTTCTCTACTATTGATTCACCCCCCCTCTTGGTAATCCAATGACCTCCTTGCTCTTTTCCTTGATCAATCTTGGTCATGTTCACGTTGACATTATTGGATAAATCAACATGCTAAATTGACAAGCTTCTTGTTCATTCTGCACATTTATCAAGAAAATTGGTCAACATTCCTTTGCATGTTCCTCATGCATGAATTATGTTTCAAAATGTAATCCAATATTCTTTTAAAGACAAGCATTGCAGCCCACTGCCCAATTTTCCAGCAATCATTGAGGTTATGATTTTTTTCTCCTAAAAGAATATTTACACAGTTCCTCCACACAAAGTTCGTCAACATGTAACTCTTTTTGCTCCAATATCCATCATTTCTTGAGATGATATCAATCCCAAGACATCCCTAGCTTCATGATTTCATATTATTACCTAAAATTCCACAAGGAATATAATCATGCATTCCTATTTTTCATTCATATAATACATTCAATCATGTATATTCATTTCATCAACTTGCATTCACACTGCTAACTCCCTTGCTGACACCAATTGATTATTGACCAATATGATCCAACAACAAGCCTTACATTACAACCGACCATGTGTTATATTGAGCCTATTTTCATGTTACATACATGCAACCATTATCACATGAATTACAACATATCCCATGCATAAATCATTTTACCCATTCCTACAATGCATATGTATTCCTACTTGATGCTATTTGCACTCATATGCATAGTAATTCTTTTTATGTTAATTGGCATACACATACATATATAGTCAACATGAAAGTTCATTGTTTGCACCTCACACTCAATGGAATTTGTGAATTACTATCAGCCCTTCTCGAGATCTTATAATCACTCATGTGACAAGTCTCCTATGGGTTATGTTTCCCTCTCTGAAGGTTATCTAATTTATTGGTCTTCAGGGAAGTGTCCAAACACTCCTTTAATATAGCTACGAGCTCCTAAAATTGATCATATGCTTATATCACCTTACCCCTTTCATGGATATTATCCATAGTCCAAAGGAATCCTTTGTAATTTTCTTATCATATTATCCCAACACATGTCTCAATCATTACAGGCCAGTTAAATCATCCTTACACATTTTCCATCAGTCCTATGATCATGAGGAGTTATACATATATACAGGGTTTAATATTTTATTAAAGTAGTAATTATTATTGTCAAGGGTTCTGTCAATCCATACCAAATTCTGTTAAGCACAAGGAATTTTCCATAAGGGCCTTAACCCTCATATAATTAATCAACTTAATTGCAAGAGACTCTTCCTACCCTAGCAGATAGACAATGTTACACTTAAAAAAACAACTCATCTCATGTCCCCTATCCGGACTCATGAAATTTCATAATTGTATTTATTCCACCTCTGCCATTCACATTCAGGTATTACCCTAAGTCCTTCTCATCACATTCCCACTTTTGTAGGAATAGCCATCAATCCAACATATCAACTTTTAATCATTTTTCTACAGTTATCATGTTAATATTTCTTGTAGAAATTTTAAAACAACATAAAAGTTTTAAACATGTAGTCCTTCTCCTCAATGAGTTAATGCAAATAATAAACAGTCCTTTAAAGGTAGAAACACTTATCAACATGCTCATATTAACCTTTATATACTAGTCTTATGACTAATTTTTGTCCCATCCATGCCTAGTGTTTGAACCATTCTTTGATACCACTTGTAAGACACCCAACCCCCTAAGTACAATTTTAAGGGATGGGGTATTAAATTTTCACTTTCCTTAAACCATCTCCAATCATCTTCTTGAGGTCACCATTTACTTCTACTCATTAATAACTTTCCAATGACTATAAGTTTTCTCAAAACAAATCTCTAGATCAAAAGTTATGGCCTTTTAAAGATTTGGGGTCTTATTTGGCCAAAGACCTCTTAAGTGCCACATGGCACCCACGTCACCTATGTAACTTGACGTGGCACTGTCGTGCCACCACACGTCATCCTCTGATGTAGACATGAATTCTATCGTGGATGCTGGTGTGGCACTTGCCACACAATTTATTGGGCATTGGCTCTTGGTGTTTTCTATGCGTAGTGCTCAACTCCACATCCTCTCAATATATGCTCTCACTAGATCATGACACCTTCCCCTCAAAGGAAAAAAATTCACCAAAAAGATAAATTATAACTTGAACAAAATACTTAAAAACCTTGTCAAGGAACCAAGAGGAAAAATAAAATAATGGATTAATAATTTACCCAAGCTAACAAGAGAAGAAGGAAGGAACAAATCCTAAAAATCTTCCTCTCCAAGTGGTATAGTAACCCTTCAAATGGATTCATCTTAAAAGCTAGTACAAGTCTTGAATCACCATAACAAATATTTAATGCACCAAGGAGATAACCAAGAAAGAGAGAGATCTAAGAATTGACACCAAAACCTCAAGAGGAACATATTATATTAATTGTATTCACAAATGATATCCAAGAACTCACAATGATTTCGAATGAGAGGAAAGCCTAAATTTATAGCGGAGGCTTCTACATCCTTCTCATCCTTCTCCCTAAAATTAGCCTAGGAGACTGATAAAGAATACTTTTCATTCACAAAAGGAAGGAGACTAAGACAAAAAATAATCAAATGATGCCGCATGTACATAAAACCCTCATGAGAGGGGAATGTCCCACAAGAAGGGGCCATGATTTTGTATTCTAGATCAACATTCCAAGGAATAAGTGGTGAGGAGGCCTCAAAACATAGTGTATTATCCTCCCATGCAAAGAAAAGTTCACATCTAGCTTCTTCAAGTGGAATGACCTCATGAAAAGGTGGAGAAGGGGCCTCAAAGGTGGATGCCTCCCTTGATCAAGCTCATAAGACCTCAAAAGATTATATCCAAAGTATGACAAAGACCTCAGATCAAGAAAATATCCTCCACAAGGAATGTAAGGTACCCCTTTAATTAAAATCATCACTAAAAACACCCCCATGGTTGTCATAAATCCCACACATGTGGGTTAATCCTCAAATCATGCAAGAAATAGTTGCAAAAGTGATGAAAATGGAGGGCACTATGGAATATTCAATGCGACATGTGTAGAGGATGTCCATACATGCATAAATTGAAAAAATGTTCCTTAACAGATGTTACTAGATCCTTGCGATGCATGTACTTCCTCGAGAATTGTGAGACTACCTTAGGAATCGTGAAACTAAGTGATAATTTGCATAATCATCCCTGATTGTCGATGGCCAAAGTGTGATGAATACATAATATAAGGATCCATTCTTATGCATAAAATAAGTGTGCTATACATAGGTGTGATAAATTTACAAATATCAACACCTTTACATCATATACAAAGGGGTTAAGAGAGACCAGTAGCTCCCCTAGATCACATGTCCTAATAGATCCACCCAAACATGGTTGTATACCAACCTAGATCATAAATGATCAACATGATGAAGAGTTAACAACATCAAGGGGAAATTGATAATAGCCATAAAATAAAATCCTATCTTCAAATGGGGACTCAAAGAGTAGGCCATGACTGACCACAAGTGGTCTAGAGATACTACATATTCCCCCCACCAATACATAGAACATCTAAGCGTAGTCCAATCTAATACATGAATGAAAATAAAACCACACTTTTGGCTCATCATGGTATGATAAGGCACATAATATACTCATATGATGGTCCACATATGGAAAATAATATAGGGTACACTGATGTGAATATGAGGTGTAATATATAGCTCCAACTGAGGGACATGTGATAATTTTGAGAGTGCATGAGAAATCCAGAGTCTACAAAAACTTCGGAACTGAAACATTCTGAACCAATGGATGTTAAATATAAGGGAGGGTGAAGACAAAAATCCCTTCTCCCCTTCCCTAAAAGAGAAATAAATCCATGTGTAAATGAAACAATCCAAGAACATGTTAGTAGCACCACATCTTAGAGAAAAATGTGTACATGTAAGCGACATTTAATTTTTTATTCTAAAACAAAAGAAAATTTAGAAATCAATAAAATGAAACACATGAGTAAATCTAATTCTCATTCTAAAGATCTTATTCATTCTAACCTACTCTAACATAATAAACATAACATGCTAAGTAAAATCATAAATCCAATGTAGTCATTTGATGAGTTCATCAATACCATATAATTTACCTTTGTGTTTGGTCATAAACCAAAACAATGAAACACCAAACCTCAAGTAAAGTGTTGGCACAGGGGCAGACCCAGGGTTCAATGCTCAAGAGCACACCAAAAAAACCCTAACTACCGACCCTTTCGGCAACACCTGTGAAGTAGATGAAGTCTCACCCGAGGTAGAGTCAGGGGTGGTTGCAGGACTCATATGTCTGCAACCGTAGCTGGGACACTAATATGTGATTATATCTTTTACAGGGCACTTAGCATAGATCATTCACCAATATTTAACCTGTATGGTACTTCACAGATAACACAGAGTATCGCAGTTAATACTTATACTAAAGATGGTTCAATACTTAGCCACATAAATATAGGTTAGGTTCAACAGATCAAGCATTAAGCATATTTTATATTAGATCTAACATTCATTCATATATCATTAGAACAAAGCATAACTAGATCTACTAATCATAGCAAGCACTTAGCAAAAGGAAACAACACATTAAATTGAAGCACAAAGCAAAATACACACAGTTACCGTGCTTCACCCCCGCCCTGGCGCTACTTCCACAAAGTCTTCTTTATATTATCTCAGTCAAGCAATTACAACACAGAGCTTTAATGATCCTTACTTTGCACAGGACAAAAGATCTGCGCAGCTTGCTAGATCCTTCCTCCTTGCACTTCAACACAAAGCTACGACAACTTGCACTTAGCTTTTCAATCTCATGCACAAAGCACTTCAAGATACATCCAATCACATAGATCTAGTACTAGCACCAAGCCTTTATCTATACATCACATAGATGTACTACTTCTCTTCTTCTCTATTGCCTATTTATAGATTACAAAATGGGCCTAAGCATGGGTAAACCCATGGGCCGACATCCCTTTCCCATTACATCAACCCAAAACCCTAAAATGGACCCAAAAATAGGTCTTGCTTCCTTAATTTCTGCTTCACGTTGTGCTCCATCCTTGGCAAGCTATCACAGTCCCAAAAATGGTCAAATATGACCAAGTATTCTTCAAAACTTGGTCAAGGGCCAACATGCCACCAACACTCACCTGTGACTCATCCTGAGTCACTCAGGTCTGATCAATTCCGCTTCGAATGCCTCAAGCTTGGCTTGAGCTGCTTCGACCTGCTACAGTGAGACAACCTCTTGTTCTGTAAATTCTTGGATTACTATGTCATTGAGCGGTCTTTCTAGGAACTATTGTGCAGTGATGAAAACCTGTTCGAGTTTAGCTCCATGGCTTTCATGTTCAACAAATAGTTGGCATGCCTTCTCTTGGAGTGGTTGCAATTGTTGAGAGACTTCCATCACTTTACTTTGCAGCGTGTGTACTTGTTGTTGGGATGTGCATTGTTTTTCAAACCTCTTCATTCTTTCAACTAGGGTTATGGACTTTAGCTGCACTTGTAGTACATCTGCATGTTGCTTTGCTTCCTAGAGCTGTGCCTCCAATGTCTGCAATTCTGGATTCTCTGCGAGGGTTTCATAAGTCTGTGCACTTCTAGTGCTTAACTGCCTACATTCCAAAGCCAAGGTTTTTAACCACTCGACTGTGCTTTGAGCAGTGGCCTCTCTTAGATCTCTTATCTCTTGTGGTGTCTCAGGTACGGTACAGAGCTCTAGATTCGTGATGCACTATTGGAGTTGCTAGATTACTTCTTCTAGTTGGGTCACCTGCTGTGGAAGACGATATTCCATCTTCACTTCTATAATCGTCATAGAGAGAAGTGCTTTGTGAATCCTTTCGTGTACTTCAAGTTGATCTACTAGCAACTGGTCCTTGCTCTGCTGTAACTGTGCTTTTTCCTCCTCCCACTTCACTTGTAAGGCAAGATTCTCCTATTCTGTCTTCCT
The DNA here is from genome assembly GCA_032191745.1 of Picea mariana. Lineage (NCBI taxonomy): Eukaryota > Viridiplantae > Streptophyta > Pinopsida > Pinales > Pinaceae > Picea > Picea mariana. Next base: position 307,059 of record JASDQU010099748.1, read on the forward strand.
TCGTTGTTCTCTGTGTGCACTTTGTTCTTGCACCAAATCCTGGGTGGCTTGCGCTATGTCTTCTTAAGCTCATCAAAGACGAGATTCAACTTTCTCGGCAATCTGGCGTAACTGTATGGGCTCATCACCTGTTCCTGATGTTTCTCTTATCAAGGGCGCTATAGACACTCCTTGGCTGGGCTAGGGTGCCTGCTACACTTCTTTGAGTTCACCTTTGATCCAGCTGAATAGCTCCTCCTTCTTTTCTTCTTTCTTTTCTGTGAGCTCTAGTGAAACATCATTTAGCGCGGAAATTAAGAAGTTGAAATCATTCAGGGTAAGGGTAGTTTTAAGTGTGGTCTGGGTGGCCTTAGATTTCTTTCGGGATGAGGGATTTGGTGGGGTAATCTTCCTTTTCTTGGAGGGATCTTCCTCCTCTCTAGGTGGAGTAACCTTGCCTTTGTTCTGCTCAACTTCTGTGCCCCCTAGTTCTTCATCATCACCTCCCTTCATAGGTTAGAGTGAAGTAGTCTTCGTGGATATCTTGAACTTCCACATCCTTCTTAGTCTTGCGCGGTCCAGGTGTATTCGGGATAGCTTTAGGGATAGCCACATTGGACATCTCTATGGGGTCTGCTGTAATGAGGAGGTCTACCGACCATTCCTTGGTAATCTCCTCCAAGTCATCTTCTGTCAGTTTGTAATATGACTGGAGTTGTTGTTTGTGCTCATCTGTGTGCGCTGTAATATAGGTGAAGTGATAGTATACGTTGAATTTCATCAAATGTCTAAACCTATGAAGTGTGTTGGGTGTGATGCGTGGTGTAGACTGGATGGCATTCTTCAATTGAGTGTAGTAAGCGTGGAAGATGACATTGGACTACCACTGCTTGTTCATGTAACTAGAGTACCAAAATGTATAGAAATTCATGGCCAATGGTTCAAAGGGTTCGATCTCTGGAAAAGTGGCTCCCTCGGGCAGTTCCTAAGCGATGAAAGTGATGAGTATGAGAAACCAGCTAAAGTGGAATTCATAACCTTGGTCCTGCGCTTGTCTACAGTCAAGCTCTAGCTAATTTATAATGTACTTTTCCCAGTTCATTTGTAGTCCCTCTGCGCACTTCCGTGCGAGGTCAACTACAAATCCGGTCACCTACATGGGTCTGTTCTTGTGGACTAGCTTCCCTATGATCAGCTGGAAACCAAAGCGCACTGTTGCATTCTCAATGGAGGCTACCTTGTAACCTCACGTGCCTTTCTCTAGATTTCCATATGTGTCTTTTATTCGTTGGGCGAGAGCATGATCTGCGGTCTTTCAAGGGTAAAATTCCTGTGGGTCAGGGCCCTGCATGCTTAGCCCAATGATCCGATTGATCAAAATCGGATCCACAGTGATGTGACGGTCCAACCATAGGTATCCTCCATGGTAGAAAGACAACAACAACCTGACACATGCATTTACTTCCTGATGCCTCTCGAAATGTGGAATATTCATTATGTTGAGGATGGTTGACTGCGTGAGGTTATGGGTCCATTGCTGCGGGACAATCTTGGGGTTCTTTCCTTTTGTAATAGTCAAGTACTTGTGCAGAGCTAGCATATTGTAAACCTTGCAATGTCCAAGGTTAAAATCACTAAATTTCAGCGTGGTGAGCTTCTCCTAGTCAACATGAACTGAGCACACCCCTTTTAGGAGGTACGCAGTGACCACATCATAGTCAAAGTCTCTGGGTATAGTGTCTCGATTCACCGTGCCACTTAGTGGTGGGATATATTTAGGCAAGATTCTTGGGATCATTTTCACAGTGGCAAAGTTGTTTCCGAGCTTAGATTATCTTTTTGAAGGCGGTCGGGAGGGTCCTTCTTGAGTAGTGGAGAGGGAAGATGGCAGTGCTCTTGAGGACGATGCCTATACACCTTTAGATATTCCACACTTTGACATGACTCTCTCAGTCATTAAATCAATTAGAACTTCTTCAACAATTTTATCAGCAGTGCTGAGCTCATCCGACATACAAACTTGGGTCAGCTAGCTCGGGTGCAAAATGGAATTCAGAGACTACAATGAATAGTAAGGGAACAGGGTAATGATCTCAGGGTTCGCACTCAAATTATTAGTTAGCAAAAAGTATTCTCGATGCGTGGCACGATGAGTTAAGTAGGCAATCTCAACAACAATCTTCTTGCAATGGACATGGGGCCTTCATTAACTCTGTTCTATCTATTTTGGTGCTATCCAACGGTCTAGTGGTAACCCATAATGGATTTTAGATCCATTCGAGGTGGCATTCGAATGGGTATATCGGTTCCAACGGCTATATTGCTTCGTCATGGTGAAGTATTCTATGTCGTTGTTCTGATATTTCAGCTAAGCTCCAATTCTGCAATTCTTCTTGTCACGAAGTGTCCTCTAGAACCTCTTGTAACTTTACAGTATTAGCCTTGTTCTTTCTTAACTTTCTAGCCTTCTTCCCAGTGAGCTTTGTCTCAGTAATGATTTTACCATTCTGATTCTTATGTTCTGTGGTCTTAGTTACTTCGCATTGTTGAAAGTCTTTCCTAGGGTTACTTGATAATACTTCTTCTGTGTCAAAAATAAGCAACTCGATCTTCTGCGGATCCTCAATTGTTCTCTTAGCTTCGACATCAGAGTCAATAATATTAAATATCTATGATCTGTTCTTTTGTTCCTCAATCAAGTGCGCGATCCTTATTGTCATAAAGTATTTTAACTCTTGCTTCTTCTGTTCCAAAACTTTTTCTTCCTCTTTTCACCTGGCTTGTTCACTATCAATCCAAGGTTTTCCTATGAGCATGGTAAATGGGGCACTGTCTTCAACAAATTTAATAATCTCAAAGTCTTCCTCTATCGAAGTTCCATTGACAGTCATAGGCATCCGGGCGAGCCTTCCACATAGGTTTACTAACTTTCCTCTGAATAAACTCGTTCCTCCTAGGGAAGGGATCATGGTAGACTTTCCTATAGCTTCCCAAGTTCTTTCTGGCATAATGTTCACTTGTGTCTCTTCATCAAGAATACAGTCAATGTCAAAGTCCCCTATTCTTTCTTCAATTTGATCCTTTTCTTTGAAGATCTCTGATAACCTAACATGTTGGTGATCATTCAAGGTGTCTTTCATCTATAGAAATATCTTTTCTTATTCTTTCTGGGTTTCTGCTATGATCTTGGTCTCTTGATATCCTTCAGGGTTTGCTTGCTCCATATTCAGCTTCTCAAGTCTAGCAATCATTCTAGGGAAATCTAACATTTCATGGTCCATAGCCTTACAACAGAGGAAACTAGTTTTTCTCCCAGGGAATTCCTTAGCAAGATGTCTCGATCTTCTACAGTTATAACAGAGGGTTAATCCTCTCTTTTGTTTAAATGTTCCCCGACTTCTTTTGTATTGCGCACTAGGTTCATTGTAGCTAGCCTAGAAAAAACTCTTTCTAGGATCCTGCATCCACTTGTTAGTCCAAACATTCTTTCGATGCATAGGTATAACATATATGTCATTATACTTATCAGATCTATTCATATCAAACTTTCTTTCATCTATTAATGCCCTAGTTTTGAAGCTAGGACATAATCTATCAAACATACCTAGATCCATGCTTTAGAAACAAAATATTTCACTTATCTAGATAGCACAAAGCTTCCAGATATAAGAAATTTTGACTATTCTTACCTTTATTAGAGCACAGAGCTTACAGATCTTACCTCTTTTCTACAGATCTGACTTCTTTCTTTTAGAAATTTCCACTTTTACTTTTCTTAGAGCACAGAGCATTCAGATCTCACTTCTCTTCTTCGGATCTGATCTTCCTTTCTTCAGATCTAAATTTATTCCTAGTACAAATCTACATAAGTCGAGTAAAAAGCTGCACACTAGGGCAACAGATCTATGCAAAGAGATTTCTTTTGCACAACGTTTATTTTTCCTCAGTTCCCAGCAATCACAGTTTCAGGTCCCGGCAACAGAACCATTTGTTGGCACAAGGGAAGACCTGGGGTTCAGTGCTCAAGAGTGCACCAACAAAACCCTAACTACCGGCCCTTTCGGCAACACCTGCGAAGAAGATGAAGTCTCACCCAAGGTAGAGGCATGGGTGGTTGCAGGACTCAGATGTCTGCAACTGTAGCTGGGACACTGATCTGTGATTATATCTTTTACATGGCACTTAGCATAGATCATTTGTCAATATTTAACCCGTATGGTACTTTGCAGATAACACAGAGCATCACAGTGAATACTTATACTAAAGATGGTTCAGTACTTAGCCACATAAATATAGGTTAGGTTCAATAGATCAAGCACTGAGCATCTTTTATATCATATCTAACATTCATTCATATATCATCAGCACAAATCATAACTAGATCTACTAATGACAACAAGCACTTAGCCAAAAGGAAACAACACATTAGATCGAATCACAAAACACAATACACACAGTTACCGTGGTTCACCCCCACCCTAGGGCTACGTCCACAAAGTCTTCTTTATATTATCTTGTTCAAGCAATTACATCACAGAGCTTTAATGATCCTTACTTCGCACATGACAGAAGATCTGCGCAACTTGCTAGATCCTTCCTCCTTGCACTTCAACACAAAGCTACAACAACTTGCACTTAGCTTTTCAATCGCATGCACAGATCACTTCAAGATACATACGATCAAACAGATCTAGTACTAGCACCAAGCCTTTAGCTATACATCACATAGATGTACTACTCCTCTTCTTCTCTATTGCCTATTTATAGATTACAAAATGGGCCTAAGCGTGGGTAAACCCACGGGCCGACATCCCTTTCCTGTTACAACAACCCAAAACCCTAAAATGGACCCAAAAATAGGTCTTGCTTCCTTAATTTCTTCTTCACGTTGTGCTCCATCCTTGGCAAGTTGTCGTAGTCCCAAAAACGGTCAAATATGACCAAGTATTCTTCAAAACTTGGTCAAGGGCCAACATAAAGCATATCCCAGCATATCCTTTACCTTTCCTTCAATCTAGAGGTGGATAGGGTTGACGTAATCATACTTCTTGACATAATAATATGGAAATCCATCACTATTACTCATCAAACCATCAAGAAAGAGGGTCTTCAAGGGTCACTCCAACATAAACCTACAAGAAGATTGTTTTCTCTCCTTGTTGTCCTCAATGATATATATGGATGAAACATGATGCAACCCATTAAGACTGAACAATTATGTAAATCCATGACTCACGGTTGTTTTCCCTTACATATGAGACTGAAAATGTATATAAGATACCAAAGGTTGAATATTTTGTTGTCTGCCAAAAATTACATCTTCAAAAACATCATCACTGGATGGGTTTTCCTACATATGAAAGTCATGAGTTGGGGACCTCCATGAATGAAAAAATTCTATTGTCATTTAGACATGAAAAACCTCTTTGTGTACTTGTAAATCAGCCTTATTGGTGGGATGATATGGCTTCTCATGCATCATGAAGTAGGTTTCACATTCCTTGATTTTGTTTGGTTGTACATAAGACTGAAAATATGGTAGTATCATCGTGAAAACCATCATTATATGTAACATAAATGGGATCACCATTAAAATAAAAACAACTCATATCCCATTTTTGTCTTTCAATATGGATAAGAGTATCAATATTCTCAGTCTCTTTGTTTTCATTCTCTTCATTAGGTAAGGGTTTCTCCATTATATTTTCCTTTTCTAAATTACTAAAAGAAACTCAAAATCTTTGAAAAGATTATAGAATATCAAACCCTTGTTTTCATGCGGAAGAAAAGGGATGGATGCTTGGATTCTCGTCTCATGAAGGTTCTCTTCATATAATTGATCTTAAAGTTGATCTTCATTTCCAATGGAAGTATGAGAAGACAATTCATCATTGTTTTCTTCTTGAGGAATTGCAACAAAATCTTCAATGGAGTCATCATGTTCAAGAGAACAACAAGGTGTTTCTCAAGGATTTTCTTAAAGAAGGTCATATTTTCTTACATCATACATTTCTTTGACATGTTCAACATAGGGAATCCATTCATCATCATTTTTTAACTATGAAATATTATGCAATAAAGGATCATGGGAGGGAGGACAGGTGTGAGATCCTTCAAGTAAATCATCATATGGATTTAGTGTATAAGGCTCACCATATTTTTCTTCAACAAAATCACACAAGAAAAAGTATGCATCATTTCTTTCTTATATTTCCACAAGATTCTCACTTGATGGATTATCATCAAATTACTTTATTGGATCATCGATATTTTCCTATGTTCTTGTTTTCACATCAAGAAAGGCATAATCATCTTCGAATTCTTCATGACCATAGATCCAATTATTTTGAAACTTTCTCATTAATTGCTAAAATGATTTATCTCTTTAGGCTTGAAATTACAATACCAATCCCATGCACTTTCTCCTTACATTTAATATCAAAATGTTTTCATCAAGATACCCTCATAGAAAATTTTAGTACTTACCACATAATTTATAAAATATTCAAGGTCACTTGAAGCTAATCAAGGGTTTCCATCAAACTTTGGGACATGGGTAAATATATCAATAGGGAACATATGTGGATGTCTCATAATGCATGATATATCCAAAGTAATAAATACATTATCATGAATTTTTCTCTTGTTATAATCCATACTTTAAACATACATAGTGATAGTTTATTAAAATGAAAGAATTCTATGCCAACCATACATATACCAAAGATGTGGAGTCACCAATATACCATAAATAACTTTCCTATGCTTTGAATCAATTCAAATGGAAAGTTATATTTATTTTTTAACATTTATTTATGAAAATTACTTCTTGTAGTGCATCTCTTTACTATTTTTTCTTTATGTGCATTTTCTAGATGAGAGAATCAAGATTTTCATTCAAAAACAATCTCATCAAGATACACATACAAGAATAAGCCCAACAAAAACTAGGAGATGGAATTTATCCTTGGAAAAGGCACAAAAAAATCTACCGCTTGAACTAACACCCTTGTGAAAAGTCCCACACATGTGATAACTAGAGGAAAAAGACAAAAAGTACACCATTGTCAGATTAGTACACTTTCCCTTGGACCTTAGGTTAACTCCTAGAAGCCACAAGGGGTATCCAAAATAATGAAAATAAGCCTCTTCAAGTGTATTAAGACCATGTAAGCATATGATTTACTTTAATCAATCCACAATATATGTAACAAAACCATGCACAAGGAGTCCAATAGGTGATCACAATGCTCTAAATTTATGCAACTAGAAAAAATAACATGAACCACAATTGTATCCACTTGAAAGAAAGGTTAGGAGCTAGTGGATGTGCATTCCAAATATGATGTGTATGATAAACTATATTGATAATTTCAGATTTGCATTAAGTTTATCACTCAATAAACAAAACTCACAAGAGGTTAGAATCACTTTAAGCTACTTAAGGGCACAAAAAATGAAGACATTTAGCATAAATCAAAGGTGCAATGTGTGATTATGTTTACCACTTTATTATATGATAAGAGATGATTTGTAACCTTCTGTGGATATTCCACTGGAATAGTTCATCACAAGAAATCTGATAAATAAAACTGAAATCTACATATGAAGGTTAAATTCCTTTGGATTTCCAGAATATTTGGTTATTGATTTTCTATTTATGCGTGAAATAGACAAAATGCAGAAAATAGAGAACAATAAAATACAATCAAACACCATCCAAAAAGTGATAGAAATATCTCCTCTGGAAAACCATTACAGGAGAAAACCCAACTAGAAGGTGAGGTTGTTATGGTCCCTTTTCTCTAGTATGGAAATAATGAAAGTACAAAGGAGAAGACACTCTCTATGGAGTGACTTGAGACCTGTGGCCTGTTAGACAACTACATATATTAACCCCCTCTATTACTCTCTCTAATTTCCCACTCTCTATTGTTCTTATCTGTAATGTAACAAAAGACAATAACATAGAATGGAACCCCTTGTCCTCCCAGTGGCCCAATATTTAACATAGGCCGATAGCCATCTAGGGGTAGGTTTTTTACTTCCTCAACCATAAAATGTGATAGGGGTTTGGACCTTCTAAAATATTCTTGAAATTATATATGTGGCTAGTCCCATATGGATGAGTAACATGGGCTGACATGACATCCTCTTATACCATCTTGGTAAACACAATAGGTCAACTTGTGAGAGGCATAACTTTTGCATACGAGTTCCAAATGACATGATTTTTGTACTAATGGAAAGGTATCGATGTGTAGAATAGAATCATAGGGTCCAAGATATTCTAGGAAAGTTGTGACCCAAAAAATTTCCATTTGATGCCTCAAAATGGCTGTGGAAGGTTCTGGACCCCAATTTTCCAAATTACGACCTTCTACTAAAATGACTGTGCAAGCTAGTTCCTATAATTTTTTCCACTTTGAAAGAATCAAGATAGATGAAAACTAAAATAATGATCCAATACAAATCATACCTCCCCATTTAGGGAGACTTTAGGTCCCCAAATTATTTATTGAATGAGGTGAGGAATTTTTTCCTCTACCTTCTCCTTGGAGTACCACTTTGCTTTTCCTGAAAGTTCTCCTTTCAAACCAACTCTATAAAGGTCATGTTGCACCTATATTGTAGTTCTGGAAAGTTTCTACAAAACTCTTTCCTTTTCTAACTTTTCCTGAGAATTTTGTGCTAAATCCTCCATGGAAGGTAGGAATTTCTCCTCCTCTTGATCCAACATGGAGGGCTCATAGAGTTTGAGATTCTCCACATTCACTACTGAGTAAATGCACATGTATGGGGGTAGAATGAGCCTGTAGGAATTATCTCCCACCTTTTCCAATACCTCAAAAGAACCATACCACAACACCTTGATATTCTTACCAGGACATTGTAGTCTTTCCTTATTCAGCTGTAACCATACTCTATTTCCCACTTGAAACATTCTCTCTATTATGTGTTGTTCATGTCTAGCCTTGTACTTTTCCTGTGATTTCTTCAATGTCTCTTGTACTTGTAAACTATCTTCCTACTCTTCTCAATTTTTTTTATGTTTTTAATGCATCCCCTGTGAGGTCCTCCCTCACTCCTCCTTGTTGTCATTATACAAAATCTAAGGGCGAAGGTGTAAAATGTCTAAAGCAAATTTCAAAAGGTGACTTATTAGTAGAAGTATGGACTAATTTGTTAGAAGAGTTTTATATATAGATCTAATTTTCATCCCAAGTATTCCAATGCTTCTGATTATAACCCCTCAAAATATGCACCAAAGTCTTGTTGACTACTTCCATCTGCCCATATGTATGTGGATGGAATGTTGTAGACATATTGATCTTAGTGTCCATCTTCTCCCACAAAGTAGTCTACAAGTCACTAACAAATACAGTGTCTCTGTCCAATATGATACTGCTTGGTATCCCAAAGTGCATGTAGACTTGTTCAAAGAACTTGCTTGTTGCTTCTTATCTGTTAATGGTATTTTTACAAGGCATGAGAATGAACATTTTGTTGAACCTATCAACTACCACAAATAGATAGTCATGTCCCTTCCTGGTTGTTGGTAAACCTCCCAAAAACGCTTTAGAAATAATTTTCCAAGGTTGAGTGGGTACAATTAAAGGATGGTATAAACCTTACTTCATATTATTTGGCTTGCTGGTACAATAAATTATACATCCTTTAATATAGTGTGCTACATATTCTTTCATACTAGGATGATACACATACCTATGTAAGTTGGAAATTGTCTTCCAAACAACAAAATGTCCTACAACCTTGGTGGTGTGTGTTAGCGATATTTCTAGTAATGGGGTAAAATGCAAAAGAATGGGTTAAAAACCCACTTGTCCTGAGTTCCGGATGGAAAATGTGCCCGTGGTAAGAAGAAAATGGATCTGGACGGCAGGCATCCGCGTGCCCAGATCAACGATGTACATGGGATTTTGGAACCCCCCCGCCTTTCTACCTTTAAGTGGAGGGGGGGGGGGGTCCGGAATCCGGGGTGCACCTCTTCAACGGTCGAGATCAAAGTGCCCAGATCAACGACGTGCGAGGCAATTCCGGACCCCTCCCACCTTTCTACCTTTAAGAGGAGGGGTGGGTCCGAAATCCGGGGCACATATCTCCAACGGCTAAGATCATAGCACCTAGATCAACGACGCTCAGGCGATCCTAGCCTTCTCAGCTGCATGGTTTTAAATCAACGTGGGGCCCCCTTCCTTGTTGTATCATCTTGCCATCTGTCCTCCACCTGACCATGCGATGAGGATCGCTCCCTCTAGCTCCTTCCTCATCCTTCGCCATCTGTTCATCTCCCCACTTCTATTCTGTGCGGTCTCATTCCCATCTCGTCACCCATTCATCACCTGCCATGTGTCCCATGTCAACCTCCCACTAAAATGTGCCCATCATATCTTTTCTCCTACCCTCTCCGCTTATTGCCTTCCGCCATGTGTCCCTCCCTGGAACCTTTCTCACACCTCATCGCCTCTTACCTCACCCTCACAATGTTAGCGCCACCTCTCCTATTATGTGCCCTATCCTTCGTACTGGCCAGGACACCTTTTCATCAGTCAGTTCAGTTAATCTAGGTGGCAGCACAAAGAGTCTTCCACGTCGCAGAAGTGCCAAGTTGGCCGGGCCATCCTCAATCCCAATGAAGCAGTTATTGAAGTAGTTGGTGGTGGTTAGACATCGCCTCCGCCATAATGGGAAAGTTCGATGACGAATTAAAGGCACGTCGATTCACCCATGAAACCGTCAGGTGCACGATCATTCAGAAGCTGCAGGTGCAGATTGTCAGAAGCCATGCAGACGCAATGTGTTTAATGCAGCATCTTGATTTTGTTGCTGCTATTGTTTTGAGTATATGAAGGAATTTTCACCATTTTTGTATCTATCGATAGTTGAGCAGAGCTCCCAGGTTGTAAAGCTTTAATGAAGCACTGATACTCTGATTATGTATGAACTCTCAAGACTTCTTGCCTTATGAATGCTAGTTTCTTTTACATCTTTGTTATACTGTGTTAGAACGGCTTGGAATTGGAGGATCCAGTCGAGCTGCAGCTGTTATAGGATGATGTTGTAATGGATCACTGTAATGGTTGCGTTGTTTCTAATCGGTTCTTGTGACCTTCCCAGCGCCGAGTGACTTGGAATTCGAGGATCCAGTCAAGTCCCCCCTCAGTTTCTTGAGACCCTGAACCAAGCTGACCTTGCATTCGGAGTCTTTCCTCTATAAACTGTTGAAAGCCTGTTGCCCAGAGCTGTTTTTTCACCTTTCTTACTAAGTCTTCCACCTGCCCATATTTTAATCAACCCACTGGTTGAAGTTGGGATTCTAGACCTCCTTTGTTCCTTACGTACCAGATCCAGTCCCCGAGTTAGAGTGATATCTCCTCGAGTATTTATCTCCATTTGATCATCCTTTTATAAACAAACCATGACATTATACTAATGGGTGTCAGGCTCTTCTCCTGTAAGCAATCCAGGGGTGAATTCCGACACTAACATTTCTGGCGCCGTTGCCGGGGACGAAGTTGAATATTTTCCCCAGGATTGAATGACAATGATCAACTAATTCTGAAGGTGCATCAGATATCAGAACTTGAAGATTGCTACTATGCACCTGGTGACTCCATTGTGACAAATCCACTGGGGAGAACCTGCTCTATTAATTGTGGCTTTCAGAGGAAAACACACGCGGTCTCACCCACAGCTGCCTCTAGCTACACCTAAAGCTGACCCAGAAGCAGTGTGCAGAAGAGGAAAGAGCTCTGCAAAATAATTTTCCATTGCTGAAACAGGTAATGCGCCATCCCCTTCTGTGAGAACTCCTTTTTCTCCTCCTTAGTTTCTTGATAGACCTCCTTCAGAGGTTTCTCATTTCTTGAATTTTGGGAGTGTTCCTGTTGAGTTTTCCCCTCTTGGTCTGGGATTGGAGGGAGAAATTCTTGTCACTCCCCTCTTTTCTGAAGCTGCTCCTTGGCATAGACTCAGAACTACAGAAGGTTTCCCCACTCCTGCTCAAAGAGGAGCACCTGCTGACTTGAGCTCATTAGCCTTCTCCTTGAATCCTCTCTTGTTTCCCACTCCACTTCGAGACTCATTCCCAGTAGCCCCTTCACGAACTCCTTCTCCTCCGAGTTCTCCTCCACCTAATATCCCTATGGCTGGTGCTAATCCCTCTATGAATAGAATGGACGCCATAGTTACTGCCAGATACACTCCCTTAATCCCACCTCATCCTATGAATCCTCTCCCTGCTGGAGATTACTTGAAATACATGCCCAAGTTCACTGGGGAAGGAGACATAACTGCAGAAGAGAACTTGGCTGCTTTCTAAAGTTATGCAGACAACCTGAATATTGAAAATGAAGATGTCTGGATGAGAGTTTTTGTCCAGAGCCTGGATGGCGAGGTGAGGAAATGGTTTAGAGGATTGGCCCCCGAATCTATTGCTGGAATTGAAGCCCTGGATAGTGTTTTCCTGAGGCAGTGGGGAGATAGAAAGGATTACATGTATTACATGACAGAGTTTGGGTCTCTGAAGAAAATGGAAGGAGAGTCTGTCTTTGACTTCTCCAAAAGATTCAATAGAATGTATAATAATATTCTTGCATAGATAAAGCCTTCAGAAGCCTCTGCCCAAATTTCCTATGCTGGTGCATTCGACCCTGATTTTTGTCTTCTATTAAGAGAAAGAAGAGCCACCTCTTTGACTCAAATGAAAGATGTGGCCATAGAAGTGGAATCCAACATATTAGCAGCCGACAGACTGAGGAACAAGGCAGATGCAGACAGAAGAAAGGGAAAGTTTGAAGCCTCAACTTCTGGCCCATCATTACCCCACCCTCAAGTCGATGAACTGACCAAGATGATGAAGTTTATGTCTGAAGAAATGGAGAGACTGAAGGTGGAAAGAAAGAAAACGTACAAAGGTCGGAAGGGCACCAAAAACAAAGGAGGTTTCATGAGGCCAAATAATATTTCTCCCCCGACTATGCATAAGGATAGGGGAAGAGACAGAGAAGACTAGGATTCAGGCCCCTTTTCAGAACAATTTGGTGGCTGATGAGGAAGAAAGAGAAACCTATGAGCTTGATTCTGAAATCCACTGCTTAGAAGACACTCCTCTTTTTCCTCATCTCACTCAATCAGCATATGAGGAGTCTCTCATGAACAGTCAGCTAAATGAATTGAGCAAAGGAGACAAAGCTAGCGGTGGTCGAGGCAGGTACAACCTGAGATCTGACAAAAAGACAGCGGCACCTGATATTCCTGAGCAGTCCACTAGAACAGAGAAACCTACTAATGAAGTAGTAGATGCTCACAGAGGTAAGAAGGCTCAACCTCTCTCTCCCATTGTCCACAATCATGTGCCTGAAATAAGAGAAATTCCAAAGCCTACATCTTCTTTTAATTTTGAGCATGAGATTCAAAAGATCAGAATCCCTATGCCCCTCACCGAGCTAATCAAACATGAAGAGTTCAAAAAGCGCTTCTCTGACCTTTTGAAATATGAAGCCTCATGCCCTCCCACAGACTCCATAAAACTCCAGGATGAAAGGCCAGTAGTTGTCCTAGGTACCATGATAGAAGACAGAGATGATTCATCCCCTCCCTTCTACACCTCCCTGAACATACATGATAAAGTGCTGCATAATTGCCTTATGGATTCAGGGGCCTCTCACAACCTCATGCCCAAAACTTTCATGGAAGAGTTAGGACTAGAAGTCACCAGAGCCTATCATGACCTCTATTCATTTGACTCCAGGAGGGTTCAGTGTCTTGGAGTTATTAAAGACCTGGTTGTGACCCTGTTTCAGTTGCCCATGAAAAGTATGGTCATGGATATTGTAGTGGCTGACGTCCCCCCCAAGTTCGGTATGCTTTTGTCAAGATCTTGGATAAAGAGATTGGGGGGAAATTTGCAGATGGACCTAACATATGCTACTATCCCAGTGTTTGGAGGGGAGCATAGAAGACTATATAGGGAAGCCCAACTGGCCTACATAATCAGTGATGAAGCCAATCCTACCAATCATCCCATCTTTGCTTGGGACATTGATTTAGGCTCCACTTTACTACAGCTCACCCATTCCCCCGAGCCTCCTCTCAAACTCAGAAAGAAACCCACCATTTCCCCTAGATTTCCTCCCTCCATCACCCCTGTCTGGAAAATGTTCTTTGATGGAGCCTCTTCCAGGGAAGGTGCTGGAGCTGGAGTGGTTTTTGTGTCACCTGTTCAAGAGACCATATCCCTGTCATATAAGCTGGAATTAAAAACCACCAACAATGTGGTAGAGTATGAATCTCTCATCCTAGGATTAAGAGCTGCAAGGGAAATGGGAATCAAAGAGGTAGCAGTGTTCGAAGATGCAGAATTAGTAGTCCAGCAGATCAGAAGCACCTATCAGGCAAAGCATCCTCGACTCAAGAGTTATAGAAATGAGGTATGGGACCTAGTTGATAGCTTCTTCTTAGCATTTAACATTTCTTTCATCCCAAGAGAATAGAACACAGTGGCAGATTCTTTGGCTACATCAACAAGCAATTTCAAAGTACCCTTGCCACCTAAGCTCAGGTATGATGTAGAGGTAAAATACAGACCCTCCATACCTGACAACATCAAACATTGGAAGGTGTTTGAGGATGATCTTGAGATCAAGATATTCTTGGAGACTATCAAAGAGTTTTCAGAGCTACATATCGATCAAGATTCCACCCCTAAGGAAAGGTTTGACGGGGGTGAGTTGCTAAGTAAAATAACAAAGCATGACATCATTCAGTTGCCTAGAAATCACATCCCGAGGGGACTGGTCCCATTAGAGACATTGTTCGATGGGAATGATGTGGCAGTAAAGGGCAGAGTTTCAGGTGATGATGTTGGCATAGCTAAGTGCAATATTGGCACACCGGAGGAGCCTAAGTTTTTCAAGTTGTCAAGGAGTTTGACCAAGGAGAAGAGGTCTGAATATACCAAGTTGCTGAGGGAGTTTGCTGATGTGTTTGCATGGACCTACGAAGACCTCAAGACATATGACACATCTGTCATTGAGCACAAGATCCCAATAAAAGAAGAGACTAAGCCATTCAAGAAGAAGCTGAGGCAGATAAATCCCATGTTGCTGCCTGTCATGGAGAAAGAAGTGAAGAAGCTGCTAGATGCCCAAATCATTGTTCCCTTGAGATATTCCGATTGGGTGGCCAATTTGGTCTCGGTAAGAAAGAAGAGTGGGGAAATCAGACTCTGTGTTGATTTCAGGAACCTGAACAGGAGCTCAAGGAAGGACAATTATCCTCTGCCCAACATGGAACACATATTGCAGAGGGTCACTGGCGCATCAAGGATATCCATGATTGATGGATTTTCTGGTTACAATCAGATATCAGTCATGCCTGAGGACAGGGAAAAAATAGCCTTCACCACTCCTTGGGGCACATTCATGTATGCCAAAATGCCTTTCGAACTGATGAATGCAGGAGCAACATTCCAGCGAGCCATGGACATAGTCTTCATCGGGGAAAAGGGCCAATTTGTGGTGATCTATTTAGATGAAATCACAGTCTTCTCCAGGACAGATAAGGAGCACTGCTGCCACTTAAAGAAGGTTTTCCTGAAGTGTCGGAGGTTTGGCCTTTCCCTGAATCCCGAGAAATCTCTGTTTGCTATGAATGAAGGAAAGTTATTAGGCCATATAGTGTCAGTAGAGGGAGTAAGGATTGACCCTAGCAGGGTAGAAGCACTTCAGACCCTGTCACTTCCCAGATCTAAGAAGGAAGTTCAAGCCTTTTTGGGGAAGATAAATTTTCTGAGGAGATTCGTCTCAAATTTTGTTGAATTGGTGAAACACATCACAACCATGCTCAGGAAGGGAAATGAAGTGAAATGGACTACTGAGCCCAAGGAATCTTTTGTCCAAATAAAGAAGGCGTTGAATGAGGCACCTGTGCTAATCAGTCCTGATTATTCTAAAGATTTCCTGATTTTTTCTTTTGCTTCTTATGATACAATAGCAACAGTCTTATTGCAAAGGAATGATCAGGGGCGAGAGCAACCTATTGCCTTCTTTATCAAGGCATTGAGAGATGCAGAACTCCGGTACGAGATCATGGAGAAGCAGGCCTATGCCTTAGTGAAAGCTCTCAAGGCTTTCAGAGTGTATGTCTTGCACTCAAGGGTCACTGCATATGTTCGTTCGGCCTCTGTGAAGGAAATTCTTATATAGCCTGACATAGATGGAAAAAGAGGCAAATGGATTGCCAAGATCTTAGAGTTTGATATGGAGATTAAGCCCACCAAGTTGATAAAGGGGAAGGGTTTAGCCAAATTGTTGGCTGAGTCTAATTGCAAAGATTTGGGGATTAACTTCATCAATGAGAAAGCTGAGTCATCCAGCAAGAATTCTCAAACCACCTTATCACTAGCAGCATGTCCCTGGTACAAGGATATCTTGTATTTTCTACAAGAATTGAGGCCTCCTGATGGAATGGAAAAAAAAAAGGCGAGAGCTTTAAAGCTCAAGGTGGTCAGGTATTGCCTCATTGACCAGACCTTGTACTGGAAAGACCCTTTAGGGGTATTTTTAAGGTGTCTGGACCCACAAGAAGCCTAGCAGGTTATGTTTGATTTCCACAGTGGCCTTTGTTGAGGTCATCATTTCTGGAAGACCACAGCCCATAAGATCCTCTGAGCTGGGTATTACTGGCCCACTTTATTCCCTGATGTCTGCAGAGAAATCAGAGCTTGCATCAAGTGCCAAAAGTTTTCAAGAAGGCAACAACTCAAATCTCTGCCATTAAAGCCTGTAATGGTTTCAGCACCCTTTCAGCAGTGGGGATTGGACTTCATCAGAGAGATTCATCCTCCATCAAGTGGCCGGCACAGATGGATCCTCACTGTGACATATTATTTCACCAAATGGATAGAGGCTATCCCCACCAGGAGCACTTCTCACAAAGTAATCATCAGCCTCTTGGAAGACATCATAGCCAGATTTGGCTGCCCTAGCAGGATTGTCACTGACAACGTCACCCCCTTCAGGTCTGAGCCTCTAGTCAAGTTCTGTGAATAGTTTGAGATTTCACTGGTTCACTCTACTCCATATTATCCTCAGGGAAATGGACTGGCAGAGTCTTCCAATAAAAGCCTGATCAAGCTCATTAAGAAATTATTGGAAGATAATAAAAGGGCTTGGGATTCAAAGATTAAATTTGCGCTATGGGCTGATAGAGTGACAACAAAGAAGTCCCTGGGCATCTCACCCTTTCAATTTGTTTATTGAGTAGAGGTTGTTTTCCCTACTCAGCTCGCTTTATCTGTGGCCTAGTTCCTCCAGGACATTGAAGGAGAGCCTGACCATATGGTCAGAAGGATTCATCAGATGGTGGAAGTGCAGCAGATTAGAGAACAGGTTGTGGACAGGGCCTACCATCATCAGCAGAAGGTTAAGCAGGCTTTCAACAAGAAGAGTAGAAAGAAAGAATTCGAGCAGGGTGACCTGGTGCTCAAATGGGATGCACCTAGATAGGAAAAGGGAAAGCACAACAAGTTTGATGCCCTCTGGTTTGGGCCTTTCAAGATCCTTGAAGTATTTTCAAACAACACTTACAGGTTGCAGGATCTGGAAGGCAAAGAAGTTTTCAGTGGCCCAGTAAATGGGCATTTCTTGAAAAAATGTTTTTTATGAGTCGCAGTCGGCTCTTTTTCCTTGTAAATATTGTTTTTGTTTTTGTTTTCAATTTAATAAATGACTCCATAGCCCAAAAGCAAGGCACTGAATCTGCAAAAGTGTTCTTAGAGCATCACAGGGACGACTCTATCCCCCATGGAGCCAAATGTTAGTGATATTTCTGGTAATGGGGTAAAATGCAAAAGAACGGGTTAAAAACCCACTTGTCCTGAGTTTCAGATGCAAAATGTGCCCGTGGTAAGCAGCAAACGGATCTGGACGGTAGGCATCCACGCACCCAGATCAATGACGTACATGGGATTCNGGGGGGGGGGGGGGGTCCGAAATCTAGGGTGCACCTCTTCAACGGTCGAGATCAAAGCGCTCGGATCAACGACGCTTAGGCGATCCCGTTCTTCTCAGCTGCATGGTTTTAAATCAACGTGGGGCCCCCTTCCTTGTTGTATCATCTTGCCATCTGTCCTCCACCTGACCGTGCGATGAGGATCACTCCCTCTAGCCCCTTCCTCATCCTCCACCATCTATCCATCTCCCCACTTCTGGTCTGTGTTGTCTCGTTGCCATCTCGTCACCCATTCATCACCTGCCATGTGTCCCATGTCAACCTCCCACTAAAATGTGCCCATGATATCTTTTCTCCTGCCCTCTCCGCTTATTGCCTTCCGCCATGTGTCTCTCCTTGGAACCTTTCTCACACCTCATCGCCTCTTACCTCACCCTGACAATGTTAGCACCACCTCTCCTATTATGTGACCTATCCTTCGTACTGGCTAGCACACCTTTTCATCAGTCAATTCAGTTAATCCAGGTTGCAGGGCGAAGAGTCTTCCACGTCGCAGAAGTGCCAAGTTGGCCAGGCCATCCTCAATCCCAATGAAGCAGTTATTGAAGTAGTTGGTGGTGGTTAGACATCGCCTCCGCTATAATGGGAAAGTTTGACGATGAATTAAAGGCACGTCGATTTTCCCATGAAACTGTTAGGTGCACGATCATTCAGAAGCTGCAGGTGCAGATTGTCAGAATCCATGCAGACGCAATGTGTTTAATGCATCGTCTAGATTTTGTTGCTGCTGTTGTTTTGAGTATATGAAGGTGTTTTCACCATTTTTGTATCTATCGATGGTTGAGCAGATCTCCCGGGTTGTAAAGCTTTAATGAAGCATTGATACTCTAGTTATGTATGAACTCTTGAGACTTCTTGCCTTATGAATGCCAATTTATTTTACATCTTTGTTATACTGTGTTAGAACGGCTCGGAATTGGAGGATCTAGTCGAGCTGCAGCTGTTAGAGGATGATGTTGTAATGGATCAATGTAATGGTTGCGTTGTTTCTAATTGATTCTTGTGACCTTCCTAGCGCCGAGTGACTTGGAATTGGAGGATCCAGTCAAGTCCCCCCTCAGTTTCTTGAGACCCTGAACCAAGTTGACCTTACATTCAGAGTATTTCCTCTGCAAACTGCTGAAAGCCTGTTTCCCAGAGCTGTTTGTTCACCTTTCTTACTAAGTCTTCCACCTGCCCATCTTTTAATCAACCCACTGGCTGAGGTTGGGATTCCAGACCTCCTTTGTTCCTTACATACCAGGTCTAGTACCCGAGTTAGAGTGATATCTCCTCGAGTCTTTATCTCCATTTGATCATCCTTTTATAAACAAACCGTGACATTAAACTGATGGGTGTCGGGCTCTGCTCCTGCAAGCAATCCAAGGGTGACTTCCGACACTAACAATGTGATCCTCTCTGATAATTTTCAAATGTTCACCTTTAGGAACACAAATCTTGTCGAGCTTGCAGAGTAAACCATTTGGGAAATGATAGTCAACCTTGTCGTCACCTTCTTCTATATGAATTTGTCCCTATAGCTACTAAAAAACCTCCTTGAAGTCCTCATCTTCTATGTATGCCTCTTTGTATCCATCACGGGTAAAAGCATCCATGTGCATCAAAATTACCAAGCTATAATATTGGATATGGATAGTCGTGAAAACATGTCCGCCAACTTGTTTGTGCTAACCTTCTATACTTTATGACCAAATGGAACTTTTGTAAGAACCCCATGTTGGAAATATTGTTTTCATTGATTTCAAATATAGGGGGAGACTACATATGACCAAAATAATTATTGAAATATGGATATTGTTGAAAACATTGTTTTTGGACTTTTGATGCTCAATTTGGATACCCTATCTTTGAAGGAATTTTTACCCTATATACCAAGATCAAATAGGTTATATGATTAGAAATATTATTTCAAGACCTTTCCAACAATATATGGAATTCCATTGAACCCATTAGGAACGAGGAGATATTAATTTTTGGTTCGACAACCTAACCAAAAAATTTAGGTCCTATAAGCTAGTCTTTATAGGTTGACCTTGAAAGTGATGAAAAAAATACTATAAATACATGATATATGTGCACATTTGAAGAGTATCCAAGCAATAAATCAAGTCTTAGGTTTGCAAAAGATATTTGAGGTGTGATGAAGGATATGGGGTATCTCTTTCAGATCTAAAAGTGTGCAATATAACTCTAAGGGTTTTTCTTTGGGTTTTCTTGTTCTTAAGGTGCACTATGAGGGATTGAAGGTTTGTGATGCTACAAAGTGAGAAATTGTAATGTTGTGATGTAGTTTGGGATCATATTCTGGGAATGATTCAGTTAGCACTTGGTAAATTTCCTAGAGGTTGACGAAAGAAGAAATCTACAAAGGTAACTTTGTCCAACCACTTTTGAAGATGGGATCTTCCTTGAGGAAGCAACTAAAGCTCCCGCCCACAGAGGACTCACAGGCGAAGGAGATAGCAGAGAAAGAAGGCGAGAAGGATGAAATGCTCAAGCTGCTCATGGAGCAGAATGCACAGCTCAAAGAAATGGAAGTTGAGATGGAGAAACTATTAAAAGAGAAGGAGCAACTGTAGCCAATGGAAGTCATTCCATTGAGTGCCATTACGATTTTAGGAGCAAGCATAGCATCAGCGACAACAGTCCCATACACAACTCCATTGACATCCCAAGAGAAGACAGCCGACCTGGCTAAATCCATGGAAAAGATGAACCTGCAGGAGACAGAGATCAACAGGCTTAAAAAGGAAGTTGAGAACCTTTAGGAACTCAAAAATTCCTTCCAGACCAGCCTCTCCAAGGAAAAGCAGGTGACAGAGCAGCTCAAGTAGGAGTTATAGCAGCTCCGGAAGCAGACAGTGGCAGGAAAGACGTTGGCCGAATTTAAAGAGAATGTATGGACATACATCACTAAGTCCATGAATGAAATATGGCCAATGATCCAGATCATGTTCGAGCAGAATGAGTTGGTGCTGAGAAGAAAACAGGCCATCGAGAAGATCAGAGTAGAATTGGGAGACATGCCAACACAAGCGAGCGAGATCATCAAATTCCTCAATTCTAAGACCAGGGAAGAGTTGGAAGAGCTGAAGATTGAAGACATAACAGAGACCATCCTTGAGGTCAAAAGAGTTTTGACCAAAAGAGGATTAATGCTTCAGTTGGAAGAAAAGGTTCAGGCCATGGACCTAGGGGTATAGAGATTCTTTAGTAAGATTGAAGCTCTCCAGAAGAAAGGTCTTCCTGGTCTGAAAGTGATCAATGATAAATTGATGAGACTCCTAGACTACAAGAAGAGATTAGCCGAAGTGGCTAAGGACAGTTCAAAGTTTGCAGGCATACAAGGGAGCATCACTGGCAAGGCATTCTTGGATGCCCTTCAGTGGGACATTAGTATCCAACACAAGATTCGATACATATTCCTCACCAAGCCTACATTCTCCAAGTATACAGAAATGGACGAAGTGTATCGAAGACTGCTCAAAGTCAACGTGCCTAGTCATCTCAGATGGGAGGAACTCTGTGATCTGATCGATTAGAATATGAGTTGTCCAGGTCCAGTCAGTTGTCCAGTCAGATGAGGTTGTGCAAAGGCTTCATCAACGGTCTACCCATAAATCAGCATGCAGTTACACCAAGTCATCAAGCAGTTCCTAGATTTAGGAAATTTGTTAAATTAGTTAGGCTAAAAATAGATTTAGCACGTCCTGGTCATTTATGACAGGAACGTTTTGTAATTTGAGTTATAAATACTTCACCTTTCGAAGTATCGAGCGTTGTTGATCTTCACACCCTGACGCTATCAGACTGTAATATTTTTGAAGAGATCTTCCATTAATAAAAAGGAGGCACTTTTAGAGGATTCTTGCGTGTATTCACTGGTGATGTTTTCTCTCTAAGTTGAATGTTATTCTTGCTTTGTGATCATCTTGTTTTCTAATTCTAATCTTTAAGAGTAACGAATGTTGCAGGATTTATTTCGTATACCCTGTTTCTGACTCGAAAAGATTTTAGTGTTTTTCTTCTGGTGTTTTCAATAAAGGAATTCTTAACTTCTTCTTTGTTGAAATTATATTTCTCATCTTTTCTGCCAATCATCTTTAAAGCTTCTAAAGATCCAGTGATTATACTATCTCACCCTGTGAAAGTTTTCCCTTTGCGTTTCTAGTTTGTATTTCATATTCTATTAAACACAGACCCCGTAGCCCAATGGATGTGTAGACTGTCTCAACCAATTCAAAAAACACTTTGACAACAAAACTGACCTATTTCTTTACCTAGCCTAATATTTAAAATTGGAAACAAATCTAAATCATATAGAGAGATCCCTCTCTGAAGTTGGAAGGGCTAGATCCCAGCTTCAAAAGTGGTTGGATAAAGTTACCTTTGTATATTTCTTCTTTCGTCAACTTCTAGGAAATTTACCAAGTGCTAACAGATTCTATGATGATTTCTTGATCCATATGGATATTCATGGCCACCCACCAATTCCACTGGCTCAAAGAACAATTTTCCATTTTGGAAGTTTTTTTACAGTTTTTCGAGTCCCAAACTTCAGGGGCCATTTTGAGGCCCTAAACGATGTGTTTTTGAATTTTTCGGGGGCAGGGGATGAAAATGACTTACCTTGGCCCCCAACAAAAGTTTTACTTCTCAGATAGACCTTTCATATGAGGTATTGAATGCCCCAAACAAAGATCTTATGAAAAGGTTACGCCCTTGGGAAGTTGACATATCAACTACCCCCATCGGGGCTGGAAAACCTTTTGGCCTTTCATCTTCCGAGGTTAGGGTTTTGGATTTTCATTATGTTAAAAATTCCTTTGGAGCCTCATTGCAATAATCATCATCTTCTTGCAAAATAGCATAACCGTCACATGTCTTCTCAGAGATAAGTTGCCACCATTCTAGTGAGTTCATTCACTTTGTATTTTACAATTTTGTACATTTTGCTCATTAATAGAAATTGTTTAGAAATGTATCTCTATGTTTATTGTTATATCTTTTCTATATATCTGTTATATTATTGGATCTCTTGCAATACCTTTGTATATTTATTTTCTATATCTTCGCTCTCATTTTTTACTAAAAATAATCCAGATCAGTGGTATCATAGCATACTGCTCTTGGTAATTTTTTTCAATGCATTTCCCCAAAGAGATCTGAGTATAGAAAGTTGGGTCTCGATCTTGTCTCTCTTGAGTACAATCTCTTTTGCATGCCCAAGAAACCCTCCATGGAGGAATAAAAGAAAAATGACAAAGCATAATATTTTATTAATTTGTTGCTCGAGAAAGCTCTCATGCGAAAGAGGGACGAAATGATGGAGAATGTTTCCCAAATCCTTTGACACCTATCGATAAAACTCAATGCATCTTCATCAAGAAACCACTTTTGAGGCATCACTCCTTTCAAGGAACAAGTTAATATTTATATTCCCGTGTTTGAAGGTCATATATATGCGGATGCTCTGGAAAAATGGTTAAATTTGCTAGAAGGTTATTTCTCTGTGCACAATTTTTACTATAGGGAAAATATCACCTTCACATTCCTTAAGGATATCCCCCATGTCAAACATTGGTGGGAAACTTACTGTGAGAAAATTTCCACAGAGGATTCTGGAATGTTCGAGGCCGAACCCACTTGGGGATGTTTCGTAGATGTCATCAAGGAACAATATTACCTTGTTGGGAACTATGAAGACCGATACATGAGATGGACTATGCTGCGTCAAGAGAGGGGCCAAGTAGTGTCGGAGTTCACTAATACCTTCCATACCTTCTACACCAAGCCGGGTATCAAATATTTTGAGTGAAATTTGGTTCTCAAATACCGCGGGGCTCTACATAGGTACATCTAAACAAAAATGGATTTTTTTGGACATCTCATCATTGGGATATGCTGTCAAGATTGAGAAGAAATTTAAGCCCCAAAACAAAAGGGAGTTTGGGTTTGCAAATACACAACAACCAAAGTATGGTAAAGATGACCCTAACAACCAGCCTCCAGAAAACCAGTCCAAGCCACATGAGAAGAAGGGTAATAGAGAGATGAAGAAGCACACTGGAAAGTGGTGTGATTTCGATTTAATCCCCTAGCACAACAATTATGAGTGTCGCTCAAAATAATCATTGGTGGCTGAGATCAAAGAAAAAGAGCCGAACCCTGATTCATAATCTGATTTAGAAAATAATGGAAGGAAATAAATCATCGATGTAGACCCCGTTGCCACTTTCACAACCAAAATGACCCAACTAGAACAACCACAAAACCTGAAGAGGGGGAGCTCCTCTTCCATTCACATATGTGGGTAAAGGGGACCCCATTGCATTTCATTGTTCATAGAGGAAGCCAAAAGAACCTCATCTCAGCATAGGTCATCAAACAGTCATAATTTCCAACAAGACCACACCTGCAACCATACAACATTGGGTGGCTTCGCTAGGGATGATATCTTCATGTCATCCAACAATTTTGCGCCCTTCAAGGATGAGGTATTGTGCGATGTTTCCCGATTGGATTTATGTGATGTTATTTTCAGCCAACCGTATATGTGGAAGCACCATTTTTTTTATGAGTCTCAACCTCGTAGTGTCATTGTTACTCTAGAGGATCACCTCTACAGGATACCATAGGTAGTTTCGACTAATTTTTCGACAAAAAAATGCAACAAATTCATCTCTCATATGACAAAGTTTATCTTCTTCACAATTTGGGTGGAAGGTGAACATAAGACACTATGACCACTACAGCCTTGGTCCAAGCCCCTTCTATCCAGTGAAAGCAGGTCGACAAGATTGAAGTAAATAAACAATATTCCTTCTGCATACCATCATCTCATGAAGTTAGACTGTTTAAAAGGGTCCAACCCCTCCAAAATCAAGTTCATGACATCCTTCCACAAGCCAAGCAACACAACTTCTCCAACAAGGAAAACAACTCACCAAAGTTTAGAGTCAAGAAATGCTTCCCCATATCCCACATGAAATCAACACAATGGATACCATTTCTTCCTAAGGAGGGAGGATTGATCCATATGGATATTGGTGGCCACCCACCTATTCCACTGGCTCAAAGAACAATTTTCCATTTTGGCAATTGTTTTACATTTTTTCGAGTCCCAAACTTTCAGGACCTTTTTGAGGTCCTAAACGATGTGTTTTTGGAATTTTTGGGGGTAGGAGTCTTTCATAACATGCCTTTTCTCCCAAAGGAAGTTTTACTTCTCGGATAGACCTTTCCTACAAGATATAAAATGCCCCAAATTGATATCATATGAAAAAGTCATGCCCTCGAGAAGTTGATGTATAAACTACTCCCATCAGGGCCCACAAACCTTTCGGCCTTTCATCTTTTAGGGTTAGGGTTTTGGATTTTCACTATATTAAAAGGGACTTTGGAGCCTCATTGTAATCGTCATCATATTCTTGAGAATGAGTGTGTCCATCACATATCTTCTCAGAGATAAGCTACCACCATTCTAGCAAGTTTATTCACTCTGTATTTTACAGTTTTGAACATTTCTCTCATTAATATAATTTGTGTATTATGGTATCTCTGTGTTTATTGTTATATCTTTGCTATATCTCTGTTATATTACTGGATCTCTTGAAATACCTCTGTATATTTCTTTGTTATATCTTCTCTCTCATTTCATGTTCAAAATAATCTGGATCATCGTTAGGGCATGAACGATAAATGTGACTGGGATTTGAAGCTATGTTTGAAGTATGAATCATGTAAGTGAAGTAAGAAGTACTATGTGTATGAAGATATTATATTGGTGCCTATAGGTACTGTTGAGTTGGTGCTCATTTGAAGAGATTGGTGTCTCCAATAGGTTGGTGCCTATATCTTACTGAGTTGGTGCTTATTTAAGGAGATTGGTGTCTCTTGTAGGTTGGTGCCTACATATATTTATAAATATAATTTTATGGTTTTCTCCCTATTGGGTTTCCATGTTAAATTATGTGCATTGTGATTTGAGTTTATAAGTGATTATTATTTCTCAGCTAATGAATGACTAATGAACAGTTAAATAAAGAAAAAAGTATATTATACTGATTCAACCCCCCCTCTTAGTATAAGCATAATTTCAACACCCCATCCATTTATCGTTTATGATTTGCTGTAACTTACTTTGGTCCTGCAAATAGTGGAGTGAATAGCGATCAGTGTGGATGATGTTCTCCTTTCCCATCAGATAATGCTTCCACTTTTTGACAGCTTGTACCAATGCACAGGGCTCCTTGTCGTAGGTAGGGTAGTTGAGGACAACCCCATGTAATACTTCAAAATGATACCAGAAATGCCTTCCTCCCTACATCAAGACTTCTCTCATGGCATACCCACTTGCATATGTCTCCACTTCGAAGGGATTATGAAAGTTTGGTAGTGCAAGCATTTAAAAGATTCAACTCGAAGAATCCAAAGTTATTAAAGAAACATTCAAGAGACAACTGGAAGAAAAGAATAAAATAACATAGAATATCGAAGCTGATATAGTCTCACTAAGAAAGGAACTACAAAAGAAGGACATCCAACTAAATTTTGGCAATAGCACAAAAATACTGGATGAAATCATCTGCAGTAAAAAACCATTCTATGACAAGTTTGGACTTGGATACAAAAAAAACAATATTGGTGAGGGTTCAATCTCTATGATGACAATAAATGAAGCAAAGCAAAGAAGTTATGCAGATACTATCAAGGGTTCCATCAAGAAAGAGTAATGGAAGCCTCTAAAGGAGGACATACATAAACCATAAATAAAGAAGAATCAAGAAGAACATAATGCATTCATAGGAACATGGAATTAACAACCAACAATGAATAAAATCATGATTTCAAAAGAACAACACCAACTAGAAGACCACCCACACTCATGTACACAAATATATTTCTTGGCTTGTGTTATTATTGCAACAATTTTAGGCATAAATCCATAAATTGTAGATCTTATACAAAGGGTAGAAACACTTGGAACATAAGTGTCTATGAGAATCCAAAGAATCATTATGAAGGAAATGATCCTAGAAATCTTGGTGAGGTGTTTGACAAAAATTATAACAATTTTGGTGCTCTGAATTATGAAATTGAATGCTACAAATGTAACAAATTTGGACACTTAGCCAAAAATTGCAGAAGCGATTTGATATTTTATTGAAGGGAAACTATGCATGTTCCTTTCAATCATATAGGTGAACAACAAAGAACTTGGAAAACAAATCAAGAAGATTTGAAGGTTAAGGAATGTGGGTTTGTCTTACAAGCCCAAAATAGAAGAATCGATTAGTATATTGATAGTGGATGCTCAAAGCATATGAATGGAGACAAAAATAGATGTGTAACATTAAATAAAGGATAAGAAGGGTCTGCCATGTTTTGGAATGATAACTTACCCAAAATTATAGGAAAAGGAGCAGTTAGTCTTGGAAACAAAGATGTTGTGGCAGAAAATGTCCTACTTGTTGAAAATATGAAGCATAACTTGCTAAGTGTGAGACAAATGTGTGATCAAGGAAACACACTTGTATTCAATTCAAAAGAATATGAAATAAGGAAAGAAGGATCAGGAATACTAGTGGAAACAACGACAAGGACTCCAAACAACATATACATCTTGAAAGAGATTGAAGAAGAAACATGTTGTTTGCGAAAAGAAGATGAAAGTCATATTTGGAATAAGAGAATGGGACATATATAATTTTATAATCTTTTCAATATTAGAAAGAAGAAAGTTGTAAGAGAAATGCCAAAAATTACAAAGCCAACAAATACTATGTTCAAGCATTTTTAGCAAGGAAGAAAACATAGGTTGAATTCAAGACAATGGAATACTCTATGACAAAACCATTGGACATTGTACACAATGATTTATATGGGCCCACTAGAAAAAAATGAATGGATGGTGAACAATACTTCATGCTACTCATTTATGACTACAGCAAATGACCTGGGTTTGCTTCCTTAAGAAAAAGTCATAAGCTTTCGAATGTTTCAGGGTATTCAAGGAGCTGATTGAAAATGAAACTGATTTGAAATTCAAATGCTTAAGATCAGATAATGGCGGTGAGTTTAATTCAAATGAATTCAGGTATTTCTATGAAGAACAAGGAATAAAAATACAATTCTCAACAACTAGAACACCTTATCAAAATGGAGTTGCCGAAAAGAAAAAAAGAACTGTACAAGAAATGGACATAACAATGTTGTATGAATCCAATGTAAGTGATATAATTTGGGGATAAGTAGTGCATACATCTGTTCATATATTGAACAAAGGATTGATTAGAAGGAATAATGATAAGACTTCATATGAGTTATGGAAAGGAATACCAACCAATGTCAAGCACTTTAGATTGTTTGGAAGCAAGTGTTACATAAAAAGGGAAGACAAGAAGATTGAAAATTTTGAATCTCGAGTGGAAAAAGGAAAATTTGTTCGGTACTCGTGCAAAGGAAAAGCATATACGTGCTACAATTTAAGAATAAAAAGTTAGTGGAAATCAACAATCTAAAAGTTGATGAAACAGACTTGTTGAAGACCAAGAAGGAAAGCAGAAATTCAAACATCTTTGAAGATTAGGAAAATGACGAACTAAAGCATTTTTGACAAAGATAAAGATGAAAGAAAAATCCATTCCTCATAAGAAGAAGAGAATGATGAAGTAGAAGATGAATTATACCTTGAAGGGGAACTGATTAGTGATCTATATGATTTGCAAAATGCAAGGGAGAAGAACAAAATGCGAATGGAACAACTGCACATGTATCAAGAAAAGAATACATTGCAAGAAGAGAAGCTAAGTGAGACTAAAAATACTGTCATTTTTTTAAAGGAACATGTAGAAGTGTCTAAGAAGATTGAAGAAACATTGAATAATTAATTAGAAGATAAATATACCCAAATAATATTAAAACTATAGAATGCTATGATTCAAATAGAAGAGGACCAAAAAATTTAAGAAGTCCTAAACAATCAACTAAAAGAGAGAAAAGAAATATGTCAAGAAAAAGAACTTGAAATTGTTTATCTAAGGGAAGAAGTGAAAATGATAGCTTGCACAAACTTGAAGTTTGAGAAGAGTTCATCAGCCTTATAAGACATCCACAATCAACACATATTTCCCACTGACAACATATGTATTGGGTATTACCACAAGTAAAAACACATTGAATATGAAAAGAGTTTCAAACTACCAAGAAAGATTGAAGAAATACCTAAAATTCATACAAATGGTTCAAAGTATTCCAATAGTAGAGTAAAATACCATGATAACTCAATACATGACAAGCAAGCATATCAAAGACCTCCATTTCAAAGAATACCCTTTGCTCCCAAGTATCAACGTTTCTTTTCTGGTTATCGTTGTTCTCAAAGACTGTAGAGCTTATGCAAGAAATACTCAAGTAAGAAATACAGGTATCTACAATAATGTTGAATTTTACAAATTCCACAACTATGGACACATAGCTTGAGACTTTAGAAGCATGATGGAGTCTTCCATGAAAGAAAATGTTCATATCAAATATAATAAGGTTTGGAGAAGAAAAAAAAAACAAGAAGAACAAGTCAATGGAGAATTCTTAGCAGACATACCCAGAGGAGTTCTAGAGGTTAGTTACAATGATAAATATAAAAGTAAAGAGGAATATGTTAGGATTACAAATGATGATCCTATAACTGAGTAACATTACAAATTATTCTAAACAATTTGGCATAGAGACTCCTAGTATCATGGGTAATGTTGAGGGGGAGTGTAAGTAGTAGGAAGGGAAGACCAAAGAAAGGAAAACAAAGGATTGTAAAGAGCAGAAGATAATGGCTTGGTAAATCATACTGGATAATAGGGGGAGCTACTTCAAAAAGCTTCAAGAAATGGCCAAGTCTAAGGGGGAGTTAGCACAGTCAAAGGGGGAGTATTGTCGAAAATGAAAAATCCTCACAAATATAGAATTATAGTCAAAAGAAGAAACCATTGATGACATGGGGAGAAACAAAATGATTTAAATGACATTGGATGAAAGCATGAAGACAGGAGGAGCAATAGAATAAGAAAAAGAACCATGAAATTATAAAGGGGGAGAAACTATTTATCCTGGATGTCAAAGGGGAGAGAAACAAATTGTTGGTGACAAGAGGAGTCACATGATAAGAAAAATGATCCCTTTGTTGGAATATTGTCATTGATGTCAAAGTGATGGTCAAGCATGATTGAGATGTTTCCATTGATGTCAAAGTGATGGTCAAGCATGATTGAGATGTTTTCATTGATACCATTGAGACATTGTCTTTGATGCCATCATTGTAGGAGGAGGAGCATGTTTGACTAATGGTGAAGGTGAAAGGAAATAGTTTTGATATTATCGTAATTACTATTTTAACCAATGTTGAAAATTTTTTATATAAAGAAAAATATTAGGAAGCATTACAAGAAAAGAATGAAGTCCCATTTGAAAAGTAAAAAATTAAAAGAAGATTTATATATATATATATATATATATATAAAGAAGGTCAAAAGAAAATTAAAGAAGATTTTAAAAAGAAAGTATAAAAGAAAATTTAAAAAGCAAGTATAAAAAGAAAAAAAGTAAAAGAAAATTAAAGAAGATTTAAGTTTTAAAAATGAAAAGTTTAATATTAAAAAAGGAGTTTTAATATTAAAAGTGAGGTTGGATTAAAAAAAGGAAGTTAGGTAAAAATGGATGAAAAAGTGAAAGCGATATTCTCCCATGGTATCTAGAAGCCCGTGGTATTTACTCATTATATTTGCAAATGTCAAATAAAAATGATTTAGTTAATATGGTTGTCCAAATATTAATTATGTTGAAAATGCCTAAATAAAGAGTTACATAGTTATTGAAAATTAATAAAAAAGCACGTGACTTATGTGAAAAGAGTTATGTAGTTATTGAAAATTAATAAAAAGGCACATGACTTATGTGAAAAGAGTTACATAGTTATTGAAAATTAATAAAGAGACATGTGACTTATGTGAAAAGTCATAATACTTCGTATTCAAAAGTTTACACATATATATACTTGAACATATATTGAAAGCAAAGTGTCTTTTTGTATGTGATTCATAATGTAATATTTGAAGATCAAAGAAGCAAAGGAGTCTAGCTATATTAAGAGAATTTGATGTCAAGAAGCTTGGTATGAAGTAATTAAAGGAAGGAAGGGAGAGTCTCTGTGGTTCATATCAGAAGATCAAAAACATAAGAAGAGTCCAAGATGAAGAATTGTTCATTCTAAGGTGCCTGTCAATGTCTAATTGAAGATTAAAAACAAAAGAAGATAGAGAAGAAGTTATGTAATCTAGTACTTGATACAAAAGACCATTCAAGCAAAGATTGCAACAAGCAAGTAGAAATACAACAAAGGTTGTATGAGTCAAATTTAGTGAAGTACAAAAGAGAATGAATTGCATTATAAAATAAGGGTGGTTGGGTGGTGCAAGGGAAAGTTGGAGCCTGCAAGGGAGTTGGTGCCTCCTTGTCAGTTGTAGCTGACTAAATAGAGGGTTGAAGCCTCCTACCAGTTGATGCTGGTGAACAAAGGGAGTCGGTGCTTCCTTGTCAGTTGTGGTTGACTAAACAGGGGGTCGAAGCCTCCTACCAGTTGGTGCTGGTGAATGAGGGTGTGGGTGCATACTTCCATTTATAGCTGGTAAACAGGGTGTGGAAGCATCACTTCAGTTGTAGTTGAAGAAACTTGGGGAATGTCTCTCCATCAAGTTGTATCTTGAAAATAATTTTGTAAAAGAACTTTTTATTAATGAGAAAAGAGTTGGTGGTTTTCCCTGTTGGGTTCCACAATAAAATCTTCTGTTCATAAGGATTTGTTGTTCATCATATATTTCTTAATTGAATAATTAATATGTGTGCTTAATATGGATGAAGATAAGAGAAAAGTATGAAATATTGATTCACCCCCCCCCTCTCAATATTGTTGGATATTCCATCAATTGGTATCAGAGCGAGGTTCCTTTAAGAACAATCTAACAAACTGAAAGGAAGATCAAGTTAAGCACACATGGATGGACAAAATATTTACAATGAGAATGGAACTCCAATACTTAGAAAAGAAGAATACATATTTTGGAGTACAAGAATGGAAATTCATCTGAAGGCATTGGGACATGATGTATGGAATTCAATGATCACTGATTATTTCCCACCAAATAGAGTAAGGACTCCAGCTCAAAAGAAAGGAAAGAAAATTAACTCAAAATGTCATAAATACAATCCTTGATGGATTATCTGATGATATCAAAGAGAAGATATGTGAATGTAACTCTGCAAAAGAACTCTGGGAAAAATTAAAAGACCTCTACTCAGATGAGAAGTCAAATGAAGCATTTCAATCAGAACAAAGTTCAGTCTACAACAATTCTAGTGTTGAAGATTCTTTTTAAGAAAACTCAGAAATTGAAGCAGAAGTCAATATGGAAGATGAGCTTGAAAGTTATTTGGACGAACTGAGAAAATATAAACAAAGGTGTAAACAACTAAAGGATCAACTTAAGACTGTTGAAAAATTGAAGAAAGGGATTGAAGCCCTTAATAAAGTTCTCAGTCTACAAAGATCTCCCTCAAACAAATATGGCCTTGGATATGACCATGCACACATAATTAAAGGATCAATTCCTATTACTCAGATTGATATTGAAGATGACATGTCTAGTGATGATACCTCCAAAGAATTTTCTCATCCTCCCAAGAATATGTATCAAATCAAAAGAGAAGACTCGACCATCAATAAAGGTAAAGACTCTCCACAATATTCCGATTGCAATAATGTTGATATTGAATTATCCCCTGCAATTAGAGAAGAAGATTGAAATACAATAACATAATGTTCTATTAGCATCTATCCCATGGAAGAAGAAGAAGAAAAGCTATCAAAGGCCAAAGAAAAGGTTGATTGGAGTCTCTCTGAATACCTCTATCATCATAATGAATCGGACTATAGCTATCTTCATGACTACACTCAAGAATTTCTTTAAAAGAGTCAAAAACATATTTTGGAAATAAAGAAAATGCTCAAGGATAGTAAAAAGATAATATATGAGCAGGACAATCAGTTAGAAGAGAAAGAACAGGATATCAAGAGACTGAAAGATGAAATCAGTCAAGCAAAAGAAGAAAATAAGGAATATGATGTCTCAAGAAAAAACCTTGCAGATCTAAAAGAACTAAGGGAAAACTATGTCAATCTTAAAATCCAACATGAAGAAGCCAAAAGGAGAGAAGAGGTAGTAAAGAACCAGTTGGACAAAAAGGAAGAATCTTGTCATAAGATGGAAGTAGAAGTTTTGAATCTTAGAAAGAAGGTTGAGAAGTTAGACACCCAAATCAAGTTCTTGAACAAATCCATGACCCTAGATGAGATCTTGGATAGTCAGAGATCACTATATGACAAAACCGGTCTTGGCTACAACAAGGAAGAAATTAGTAATCTCAAGAAACCTGATGCAAGTCCTTCATTTGTAAAGAGTGAAGAAAGTTCTGATGCAAGTCTTTATTTTATAAAAAGGGAAAGTAATTATGATGCAAGTTATTCATGTTCAAAGAATAAAAGAAACACTACAAAAATTAGAATATCAAATCAAGGAACACATCCAAAAGCTACTCATACACCTCAAAGAAAGTTCAGAAGAGAGACACCTTCATGGATGAATCAAAGAAGGTATGAGAGTGTTTTTAACGATTATTGTTTCTCTTGTAATGGATATGCTCATAAAGCCTTGGATTGTAGGCATCATGGAAGAAAACATGTTGGTAGGTTAAAAATCAGTATAAGATGTTGGAATTGCAATCATGTTGGACATTTTGCTGCACATTGCTACACAATTAGATGCTACAGTTGTGGTAGATATGGTCACAAAGCCCATGATTGTTGGAATTCAAGAAGACAATCAATAAGAAATGTTTCACACAATATGAAAACAAGAGAAAATAAGAAGATATGGAAAATAAAATCCCAAGTACCAAATACGAAAGATGAGGAAAATGTTTCTCCTGAAACTGATGAAGTTAATGATAAGAGTTTGGAGGATGAAACCACTAATAAAGAATATTATCAAGACAAGAATAAAGAAGATTCTAGTGCACATAATAATGACGTTGATGATGAATCTCCAACAATAGAACAACAAGAAGAATTTAGTGGTGATTATCTCAGAAATCTTTCAATCCTATTTTAAATGGTACACTGTAACTCCTTCTAAGTCTTATGATGATGATATTACACTCATTGATAAACTGTTCACCACACTTGAAAATGGATTTACAATCTTCTTTTAGTAACAACCATGATGATGAGAGGAATTTTTATGACAATGATAAAGTGACTTGGAGGAAAGGGAGATTCGTCAGCGTTCAGACATCTTAAATAACCATACTACAAATCCTGAAGTCAACTCTAGACCGAACAAAAACATTGGGGCTTTGATGAGTTTTATAAAATCGTTTCCTTCAGCTTCGGAAATGAGATTATGTGTAGATGAAGCTGATTTGAAGGAAATACTGGCGAAATCATGGTTGTCTACGACCAAGGGGAAATCGGTGCAGAAATTGGGAGATGAATATAACTCAAAGCCGAGAAATCATGGTAGTATACGACCAAGGGGAAATCAGTGCATAAATCTGGAGATGAATATTTTGGAGAGAAAGTTTGGCGGTTTCCTTACAATGTTCTTAGATTCATATTGTGCTCCTACAGAATGCCCTTTATTTCTATCTGAGTATGATGACAAACTTCTAAAACTTGATAATTTGCATTCATGGTTTTATCAATTCATGGTGGTGCAGGATGCTCCTGAGAGGGAGGTTATGTATACCTCTAGAAACAATCATAAAGTTTCCATATTTGGATTTCATGGAAGTCGAAGAGAAAGTGAAGTACTTGCAATATGAAGATTATGCGTCGTATGATACATGAATCAAATCAATACTTGATGGTTTGGCCACTGCTTCACATTCTCTCCAATCAATTTCTAACAAATTTATTGAAATAAAAGTAGATCTTGACCACGTCGTGTCTAACTTTTCAAGCCTTAATCAATCCCTGGAGTTGGATGCTAAAAAACGAGATGAGCAGAGAAGCTTGATTGACAAGCCAAGCACTGTTGAAATGGTCCAAATACCCTCAATACCTTCTGTAGATATGTTGCACTTGAAATTATCAGCTGAACGAGTACAAATCCGTATAGAACAAGCATCGGGCCAGATTATAAGTTGCTTTGAAAGAATTTTTCACGGATTTATGCATCCCATTTAGGACAGTTGACCAGTTCACGATGAGTCAACATGATGGAGAGACATATGAAATCGGCCTACATGAAAGCTATAGTGTTGAAATACCCAGAAGCATAGATTTTGTGACTATAAGTGAGAAAAGTTGTAGAGATGGAACACCCGATAGAGAAGAGTAGAGGGTTCTTAGTTAGAGGCAGAGACACTAGACCTTGGGCTGTAAATCAGAGCGCTTGTTCATGTTGAAAAAGGCTTGAATATACTTTCGAATAAACCGGGAAAGAAGTGAAGATGAACAGTGATTCTGTTCTGGACTTGGAGAAAAATGTTCTGGACTTGGAGCAAGCATGGCCTTTTAACCTTGGGGGTCTCCTTAATTATTTCGTAATGGTATTATGTACATTCCTACAATAGAGCCTTAATGCATCGAATCCCATTAGAACTCCACAATTAATTTCACTCTAGCTATAGTAGTACTGGAATGGGTGATCACTCAGGAAGTCTTAGTGTTTTACATGTCTATGGAATTTTATAAAATTAGACCAATTTATCCCAAATGCATCATGGGAATTATTCTCCTCTCACTCTCACATATATAAATGAGGTGAAGGAGGTCCTTAAATCATGAAATGGAGTGTGATGTAAATCTTGTTTCTAATGAATCATAACCAACATATCTTTCTCTTCAGAGATAAACTACCACCATTCTAGCCAATTTGTGTTCTACAATGTTTTTCTATTTGATTCATTAATAGAAGTTGTGTTTCACTATATTTATGTGTTCTCTATTGTATTTTTGTTTGTATTTTATTTCGTTCTCAGTATAATCTAGATCAATGGTATCAAACAATTCTTCTACTTGTTGGTTCTCAAAGCATTTCCTCGAAGAGGTTAGGGTATATAGAATTGATTCTCGAGCTAGTTTCTCTTAAGGATAGCTTCTCTCGCTATCCTGAGAAGCTAGCTTCTTTAGGAGAGAACCCTCAATGGGGAGTTCTACCCTATCAAAAAATATGACGAATAGTACATGAGATGGAACACTCCATGTTAGAAAAGAGACCAGATGGTGCTAGAGTACAATGACATATTTCATACCTTGCACTCAAATATAGGAATGAAATACTTCAAGCAACACCAGGTTTTGAAGTACTGTAGTGGTATGCAAAGGTACATTCAAATAAATATGGATTTATTAGAAATCTCCTCACATGGAGTTGTTTATCAATATGAAGTCAAAGTTGAGAAGAAATTCAAGAAGTGAATTAAGTGGGAGTTTGGGTTTGCAAAATACACCACAAAACAAGCATGGAAAATGAAACCCTAACTCATAGAAGGAAGGACAAAGCAAGGCGAGTCAATATCAATAAAATTAGTCCAAGAAATCATTTAAGAAGGGAGATGAGAAGTATAAGAAATACACATGAAAGTGGTGTGAGTTCCACAAAATACCCTCACACAACACCGATGGATGTTTTTCGAAACAATCATTGGTGGCCAAGATCAAAGAAAAAGAATCAGACCCTGACTCGAAATATGCTTCAGAGCATAAGAGAGGGAAATGAATCATTGATGCAGAAACCAATGTTATCATCATGACCAAAACTATAAAACTAGAAGAACCAGAGGAGATTGAGGAGGGGGAGTGCCTCCTCCACTTATAGATGTGGGTAAATGGGACCCCATTGCACTTCATTTTTTACATCATGAGTCAAAATAAATTGATATCAACCAAGGTTGTTAAGATATTGAATTTTCCAATGATACCCTAACCCCAACCATACACCATCATATGGTTGAGCCAGGGACGAGACATCTTCATTAGCTAATAGTGTTTCCTATATTGCAACATCAAGCCCTTCAAGGATGAGGTACTGTGTGATGTTTCCCCACTTGAAGTATGTGATTTTCTTTTAGGACAACCATATATGTGGAAACACTATGCTATATGTGAGTCTCATCCTCACAATGTCATTGTTACTCTGTGAGGTCAAATCTATAGGGTACCAGAGGTAGCTTCGACTACTACCACTTCATTAATCTCAAAAACATAGTGTCGTAAATTAATTTCTCAAATAATTTTTTTTTCCCTCTTCACAATCCATCCAGAGGGTGAACATAAGGTCACTACAACTACTATAGCCTTGACCCAAGACCCTTCTATCCAACATAAGTAGGTCGAAAAGATTTTAGAGGAGCATGAAGATATTTCTTCTTCACTTAGGGGGTTCCTCTGCACTACCACATCTCATTGTCCATTGACTTGGCACCTAGATCCCTTAGTCAATGTTCCAATCTATAGATGCTCCCTTATAGAGAATGAGAGTCTTCCGCATGTTCAACATAACTCTATTAGCCACAATGCTTTTCAAGTGTGTTTGGGGTTCCAACCATTAGCCCCCACTGATATATCTCCTCCTGTTGCATATTCATTGACATAGTCCTTCCTTAATCAGACCAAGACAGATCATGCAACCATATTTGTTGAACGAATCTAACACCTACAACAATAGGTTCATGATATCCTTCAACAGGATAATACCAAGCATAAACATGACAAATACTTTAGTAATGAAAGCATCTCATCAAGGTTCATATTTAGCAAAAGTTTCTCTATCTCCCATGGGAACCTGATGAAATGGGGGCCATTTCTTCCTAAGGGGGGAGGAATGATCCAAGTGGATATTGGTGGCCATCCACCTTTTCTACTGAATTAATTTTTTCGAGCCTATGTTTTTGATAAACCATGATATTCACCCTTTTGATTGGGAATGTAATGTAATTCCATCTCCATTTGTTAATTACATACATCATGTAATTATTTCCTAGTGTTCTTATGTACATGCATACAAAATAATATTAATGCATCAGATCCCATTAGAACTTCATAGTTAAGTGTGCTCCAACTAGATTAGCACTAGGATGGGTGTCGCTCAGGAATTCCTAGTGTTTTACATGCCTATGGAATTTTGTAAACATAGACCAATTTGTCCCACATGCATCATGGGAATTATTCTCATGTCACTCTCTCATATATAATTGAGGTGAAGGAGGTACTTTAAGCATGCAATGGAGTGAGATGTAAAGCTTGTTGCCAATGAATTGTAGACAACATCTCTTTATCTTCAGAGATAAGCTACCACCATTCTATCTAGTTTGTGCTCTACAATGTTTTTATATTTTATTCATGAATAGAAGTTGGGTTTCACTATATTTCTTTGTTCTCTGCTATATTTTTTTTTGTATCTCATTTTGTTCTCAACACAATCCAGATCAAAAGTTATCACCAAAATTTTAAATGGAGATGCTCACAAATTTCTTTCCATATTCCACATTATACTTTGTTATTTCTAATGGTTACATAAAATTCATATTTAAAATTGAAGGTCTTTTATATCTCTTTTTAACTATATTGAAACACCAAAAATATCTTAACAACATTATAATAATTAAAATTCAACACAATGTTATGAAACAGAGACCCAAACTCATCTGCATGAGATGATTTCATACAAACAATCTTAATATTATTGCTTGAAATTGGTTACATTTATAGAGGAATGTTTTTGTAACAATTTTCTAAATCAATGGATCTAGATTTGGTGACTAATATAGGAGATTGAAAAGTAGTGACAGATAATATGTTTCTAGATTTATTCTAACACTCTCCCTTAATCGAGGAACGCATTTTCTACAAAACCTAATTTATCTCTACAAATTGCATTTTATTTTTATTTTCCAGGAGGCTTTATAAATATATCTGCCACATTATCATTTGTATTAAAATATACCATGTCAATTTATTTTGACTGTATCTTCTCTCTTACAGAATAATGGTGTGTCTCAATATGCTTTGATTTGGCATGATACATTGGATTGTTTGTTAGTTTGATGGAACTTTGTTTAACACATTTGATAACCATTGGTTCTTTTTTTTCTTCTCCCATATCTTCAAGAATCCTCCTTAACCAATTTTCCTCACAAGTGGCATTACATAAATATTTTTATTTTTCTTCAGTCGATGACAAAGAAACAATTTTCTACTTCTTGTTGCTCCATGACACAATCTCAGATCCAATTATGAATGCATAATCTATGCTTGAATTTCTATCATCATGATGTCCTTCTCAGTATGAATCTGAATAGCATGTCAACTCAACATTAAAATCATCAGTATATTCAATAACAAAATTAACAATCCTTGGACTCTCTTTTCTTCTTTCCAGTAGTTGACATGAGGATTTGTTGTGAATTGACTAAGTATAGTGTCTGAATATGCAATATCTAGCCTAGTTATAGTGAGATAATTCATACTTCCCAACAATTGTCTATATAGGTTACCATTCATTTCTTTAGTTTCATCATCATTGTTGAGATTAATAATCATCTCTAATGGATTTGACATTGGTTTACATTCACTCATGTTAAACCTCTTAATTAACTCCATTGTATACTTTCTTTGTGTGATTAATGTCTTACCATATTCTCTCCATACATCAAGGCCTAAACAATAATGCAACCGACCAAGGTCTTTCATCTTAAATTCCCATGAAAATAATATTTTGATTTATTTCATCAACTCATTAGAATTTCCTATTATGATAATATCATCAACATATAAAGAAATCAAAGAAACATGACCATTTCCATCCTTATTGATATAAAGATTTAGATCACCTTTATTTTTAATAAAAACTTACTGAAATAAGAAAGTATCAATTTTCATATACCATGACCTGGGTGCCTATTTAATTCCATCAAGTGCCTTCTTTAACCTACAAACATGATGCTCCTGACCATAGAATCTTTATATACCTGCCTATTTTCTTTTCAACCAAATACTTGAATTATTTAAAGTATTCAAAAACACCAATTTTATTTTTGATAAAATAGACCAAAGTGTATCTAGTTATATCATCAATTATGACAAGAAAATAATATGCTCCACCAAGATAACATGTTTTCATGGGACCATAGACATCTGTATGCACTAGCTCAAGAATGTCTTGTTTCTTTTGATCTGTGTGTGTATGAAAGTAGTCTATATGTTGTTTACCTAGTGCACACCCTTCACATGCAATATCTTCATTATTAAGGTTTTGAATACCTTCCACCATTTCTTTCTTCTGAAGTAACATCAAATAATTATGATTAATATGACCATACCTCTAATTCCATAATTCTTCTTTTGGCATAGTTGTTTAATGACTCTTCCTTGTGACATTAAGCTTGTATACTCTCCAAGTCTCACCCCAGCTGCTAAAACATTGTAGTGATCATGTATGTCCTTAAAAAAATATTGTGACTTAACAAATTTAACTTTTAAATATTGATTTGAAATAGTGGAAAATAAAATTTTTCTTTAT
>JASDQU010099748.1:369019-380226 GCA_032191745.1 Picea mariana
AATCAAATTCAAACCATTTGGATTCAAAAATCCTTGATCTGTGTGAAATTTTGAAAATTCTGGTTAAAACAGGCTTTCGGTGGTTGACTGGAAATATTCTGTGCGAATTTACCACCGAAAGCGCAGCTTTCGGTGGTTAATGAACAATCGTCCTGTTCGCCTAAACCACTGAAAGTCAAAATTTCCAGCAAAAACTGCCTTTGGTAAAAATCCATTTTCTCAGCCATGGAATATCCGTTTCGCACATTCCAATAGTCGATCGACATCTAGAAATCGTAAGATTTCCAATGGTACAATCAGATTTGGATTTGGAGCTAGGGAAGCTAGTGAAAATTTCCCTTCAAGATTAGGCATATTTCCTTCAAAAATGCCGGTGCGTTTTTTAGAGTTAACAAAACCAATCCCTATTGCATGGCATATGAATTAACGCATCGTTATCAATAAACCAAGCATAAGAATCATCGATTTATGTTGATAAGGAAGCAATGGAAATACAGAACTTGAGGTTTTCAGAATGATCTCTTATTGTGACATATTTATCAAGAAAATTTCATGTATCCCTTGTATATTTGGATTCATCAAATTTCCTCTTTATACTGTCCTTATAAAAGTAACCAAACTTACCACAATAGAAGCATCCATCATTCGTCTTTACATTGGTATCTCTTCTTGGTGGTGCCATGCCTTACTGAGATTTTGCATGTGCATTTTCTCCTCTATTTATCTCCCATGGATTTTCTCTACATGGTTGTTTCCGTTTGGCTACCAACAACAAATATGAACTATGAGACCTGAAGTTAAGATTCTTTCTATGTTCTTCCTCTTCCTAAAAAATACCCGTTAATTCATCAAAAGTATGTATTTTCTCTCTAGATGCAAGACTGGTAATGAACATTTGATATTCATCTAGTATGTGATTCAAAGTTATAGTTACTAGATCTCTGCTTTAAATATTCTCTCCAATATCACCAAACTTATCTTTAATCTCGTTAAATCTAGAAAGAAAGTTATTGATATTTTTTGGTTTTCTTCATTTTAATTGAGAGTAATTTTCTCTTTAATAACAATACTCAATTTGTATTATTTGTTTCATACAAACCTTTGAGTGTGTCCCCATTTTACTTAGATGTATTACACTCCCTGATGTGTGGAATAATGTTTTCCTTGATGGAAATTCTCAGGAGCAGGCTTTTCTTGGTCTCTCTTTGACTCCAATCTTGGGTGTTTAGGGGGGATTCCAGTTTAGCTTCACCTCCAAATAAAATTGACCATACATTGTATCCTTCCATCAAAGTATGCATATTAAACTTACAGTTCACATAGTTTTTTTCCATGTAACTTAGTGTATTCATTCAGATATGAATCAACCGATGGATTTTCCATCTTGAATTAAAAAAATAATCCCACAAGAAAAATAAATGATTTAATACCTTCATCTTTTTATTCAACTCTTCCACATGGATTTTTGAACAACATCCTCTTCAATTGGAAAAAATACTTCTACAACTATGACACAAATGGTAGGTCACCTCACATGGATCTTGAATTCGTCCAACTTATGGAAATATTCAGTGGGATCAAATACAACACAAATTCTTTGTGGTGGAAAAATTGCATGATACAACTCTCTTCAACACACAGAAATATCCTCCATGAAGAACTTCTCTCCTCAACACAAGAAATTAATTATCGACCCTCCTTTTTTGGAAATATTATGCCATACAATTAAATGTAGAACTTACCCTTATCCTCTAATGTCAACAACAATCAAATAGTAAAAACATTAGAGATAAAAAATCATGGCATAGGTTCAAACGTAGAGGTTACAAATTCCTTCACACCTACCTTCTCCACTCTATGGCCTTCACATGGAAACAAAAAACAAACTCAGGTCATAGCACTCATGATTAACATAGATCTCCATGTGACAAGAAAAAAAAAACAAATCATATCTCTCCACATGCTGACAACGATATCACAACTAGATTCAATGGGATTCTTCAACAATTCCTCTTTCCTCTATGTGAACTACTCAGACCATGCATTCCAACAATCTAGTTCCTTTCTCCTACAC
Source organism: Picea mariana (assembly GCA_032191745.1). Taxonomy (NCBI): domain Eukaryota; kingdom Viridiplantae; phylum Streptophyta; class Pinopsida; order Pinales; family Pinaceae; genus Picea; species Picea mariana. The sequence continues at coordinate 371,094 of JASDQU010099748.1, forward strand.
CATGAATACGACTCTTACAACAACTAATTGACTTTCCACAGCATGGGCCTGTTGAAATCCACTTACTCAAACACCCTGGTATCTTTTTATCTAGTGATTTCCTTACTATAAATAAAGTTAGCAACTCACAAAATAAAAATAAACTAGTAGAATATTCAACTCAAAAAAATATAGCGGAAGCAATACTAAAAACCAAATCATGCACACATAAACAAAAATATTTTTGCGTAGATACCCCTGGAAAAACCATGGAGGGAAAACCAATGATGAGATGATTTTTTTATGATAAAATCAGGGCTCTCGTAATAGGGATAGTGTCCCATTGAATGCTCCTCGATGTGTATGCTCCTTATACATGTATAAATCTTTGTATGGTTCAACCATTTCTTGTGGCTTTTCTCTTTTGAAACCCAATTGTGGCTATTATTGTTCTCTCTTCTCCTTGACATAATCTATAGATGTGAGTCCTTCTCCACCTATCCAATATCTCCTTTAATCACATTCCTTCACGATCAAACCATGTCTCACACAAAAGTTCCATTGTCTTCCTCATTCACCCTAGCTTTACTTTTATAATCTTGATTTATGACCTAACCCTAATATCCAAAGTGATTAATGCTTGAGATTACTTCTGACCTCACCTGAGATCAATGGCTAATATTAAATGCTAATCACTTTTATCATTTCCTTAAATAAATCAACTGATTAATAAAATAAGTTTAATATTTCCTTTAATTAAAGTAAAGTCTCAAGGTAGAAGGATTTGGACGAATTCCACATATCTAGAAACTTAGAACTACGCGGAAATACTTTTCTGATGCTACCAGCATCAACACTCCCTCCTATTAATGGAGGTATTATGCAACACTCCAAGTTTGTCTCTGCTAAAGACAAGCTTCCCTTTAATCAAGGGTTTGGTTAGAATATTTGTAAACTTCTCATTTGTGGAAATATAATGAAGCTTCATTGCTGCCTTATGGATCCTATCTTGAATGAAGTCATATATTATCTCTATATGATTGGATCTGTCATGGAATATTGGATTCTCCGAGAGTTTGATGCGACTCTGATTATCATAATAAATAATTGTAGGCTCCAACTCCTAATCAATTAAACATGTAAGCAATTTTTGAATCCAAATGGCTTCACCACTAGCCATACTTGATGCCATATACTATGTCTCTACTAAATTGAGTTCTACAAAAGTATGCTTCCTTATGAACCAAATAATCACTGTTTATCCCAAGTTGAAGAAACACCCCTAGGTGCTCTTTCTTTCTATTGCACTTCGTTCCCATTATGAGTATGAGTATCCATGTATCCCAACTCCATATCCTCCAAGATACCTCAATCCATAATCCATTTTACCTGTCAAGTACTTGAGCACATTCTTTGTTGTTATCCAATGCACCAAATAGATCAAGGACCCTATCAATTTCGTATATATCATGGGATCCTCCAACTCTGAATTTGAAGGTATAACCTTGTTTATATTGGTAACCATAGGTGTATCCATCGGTCTATAGTCCTCCATCCTAAATATCCTCAATATATCAACTATGTACTTCCCTTGACCAAGGAATATCTCTCTCGATACTTTTCATACCTTTAACCCCAAGAAATAATGCATCAATCCATTTTCTGTCATCTTGATCTCAATATCTAAATCTTCTTTTCACCTTACAATAAGATCCTATGCACTTGTGAGAAACAAATCATTTATGTAAATAACTAAGATGAGTGGATATGCCCCAACAAGTATGAAGTACAAGTTAGGATCCACTCACTCTTGGTAAATCCCATACTTTGCAAGTAACCATCAATCATGTAATACCATGCCTTGGGTTTTTGTTTTAGTTTGTACAAGGATTTATTAAGTCTACACACATGAGACTCCCTCCCATTTACCTCAAATACCTTAGTTTTTTCTATGTATACTTCCTCTTGAAGGATCCCATTGAGGATATTTGTTTTCACATCCATATGATGAATCCTCCACCTCATAACTAAATCAATAGAAATAACAACTCCAATAGAAGAATACCTGGAAACTGGAGAAAATGTCTCCTCATAGTCCACTCCCTCTTTCTTGGAGGACCCTCTCACCAAAAAAATCACTTTTAACTTCTAAGTGCTACCATATACAACATGCTTGATCTTCATGTAGAGCCACGTGGAACTCACAATTGACTTCCCCTCCGATATTGACACTATGTCCTAAACATCATTCCTCATAATAGAGGTGTAATCATTTACCATGGCATATATCCATACCTACTTATTTGTTGCTTCCTCAAAACTGGAAGGATTAGCATCAATAATGCTACTCATAAGCACCATATAGTTGAGAAACTTCCTCATAGGTATGTGCTCTTTGACCACACTCCTGGAAGCCTCACCAACATCCCTAAATGTTTGTAATAGCCATGTTGGTCTCCTAATAGGATTGGAAGGGGATACATACTTCTCTCCACCTGAATTATGAGATGCTAAATATTTCTCATCCTTCGGAGCCTGCTTCTCCTCATCCTTTGTCATTGATGATGACTCATAAAATATCCTAGATTCCAAGTTCTCCTCGAACTTAATATCTATGCTCATAATTTTCTTTTATTGCATTGGAATGAACATCCTATAAGACTTTTAGGTCTTGTTGTACCCCATAAATATACCCTTCTCTCTTGAAGGATCTAGCTTCGTCCTCTTATCCATAGGCACATGGATGTAGAATAGACAACCAAAGATCCTCAAATGTCCTATATCTGGCTTCACTCCTGAGAATTCCTCCTCCAGAGTCTTGTCCCAAATTATCTTGTGAGGAATCCTGTTTTGCACATATATTTCCATGTTACACACCTCTTCCCAAAGAAACATAAGAAACTCTTAGTCATGTATCATAGCTCTGGTAGAATCAATGGACAAATTATTTCTCTCTGCAACCCCATTCTGCCAAGGGTTGTATGATAATGTCAAATGCCTCTTGATCCTTTCCTCCTTGTATAAATCCTTGAAGTCATTGGAGGTGTACTCTCCCCCATTATCTGACCTCAACACCTTGATCTTCTTCCCTATATGGTTCTCCACTTGAGCTCTAAACTCCTGGAACCAATTGAATACATCATCCTTGGTCTTCATAAAGAAGATCCATGTTTTCCTGGAAAAATCATCAATAAACATCACATAGTATGACGATCCTTGTAATTATGCTACTGACATCAGCCCACTCATGTCTGAATGTATAATATCCAAGATCCCCTTGGACCTACTCTCAATGATTAGAAAAGTAGGCTTTCCATTCTTTCTAAGCACACACCCTCTGCACACTCCCTTCTGCTCAATACTGAACTCTAGAAGACCTATAAGAATCCCCCTTAGAATCGACAATTCCTTGTAGTGTAGGTGTCCCAAATTGTTGTTCCATAACTCACATGGGTTTTCACTGTTGTGTATCAAGGACTAAACAAGCTTACCTTTCAACCTATATAAAGTGCCCTCTCTAACCCCAACAACCACTGTTGTGGCTAGGATATATTTATATGGATGTATGAGTACTTTCCCTCTCTAAAATGTAACGAAAAAACATTGTCCTCCATAGCTAATACTGTGAGAAATTTCTTCTTCAAACCTGGTACATAAAACACATACTGGGCATCCAATGAAACTCCTGACTCAAGATGGAACATAATTGTTCCATCTCCCTTCACTACATACTTGGCATCATCACCAAGATCCACATGAACATCTAAGTCCCTCTCCATCAGATTGCTAAATATCTTCCATTCTTCTATCATATTACGAGATGAACCACTTACCATGTATGAAGCACTCCTGGTGGGTGTGCTAGTAGAAAGGAAAGAAACTAGTGAGAAATCATTCTCAAACTTTGTTGCACACTCATCTAGTTTCATCTCTGTTGATTTTTTTGTCTGTACCTTTCCTTTGCTCTTCTTTTTCTCTGGATAGTGAGATGCATAATGTCCATTCTTATGACATGAGAATCACATGATTTTACTCAAGTCCTTTTTCTTCCCTAGCTATGATGATCCTCCATAACTATTACCCTTCTTTATATAAATATTTCATTTTCTCTTCTTTTTCTTACTGATAAGAGCCAAGTTATCATCACTACTTCCCTTATTTCTCCTTTAGGACTCCTCCCAAGTCTCTTATTGGATGCAATCATCCCAAATCCTATGCCATTCTGAGAGATGTTCCTGAGCACAGACTTCATTTACAAATGGTTCCCAAGACTTGGGAAAACCATTCAATGCCACATTCATGAGTTTTGCATCCTTTGTTTTCTCCCCTATGGATGAAAGATGATCATGTACCTAATTGATCCTCATGAAATAGATGGTAACATTGTTAGATCTAGACATATGAACGTATTCAATTTTATTTCTTAAGACCATATTCCTATTCATGTTAGTACTCTAGAATAAACCTACCAGTGCATCAAACATATCTTTAGCCATTTTATTCTCAGATAGGTGAGGAATTAGATGACCCTTCACTGAATCCAAGATAACCCTCTCAGATTTGATCTCCTTATTCTTGTGAGTTGTCAGATCTTTCAGTGGAACAAGTACTTTGTGCACTAACACCCAAAGGTTATACTCCTTTAACGCCAATGTCACTCTTTCTTTCCAATATACGAAATTGGATGCTCCATCCAATCTATATTCAACTCTTAAAGGTGTAGATTCCATCCCTTAGACTTGATAAACTGCCATGGAAATAACCTATTGATAAAATTGTCCCTATACTAACCTATACGACCCTTTCTTTTCCTACCACTACTGAAACCAACGTATGTACACGAATTTCCTTACTGAAACCCACGTATGTACACACCTGTGCTTATTTCAACCCTCATATATCCAACCGTCTCCAAATAAACATGGGTGTGTACATGCTTGTTCCTTCTGTAGCCTACGTACAACTCCATAAGACTAAAAAACCATATTTTTGCTTTAGTACAACTATTTCCTTGAAATACATCCTTCAATTTCTACCTACTAGTTATGGCTTTTCTAATATATCCTAGAGATATGATAGATATACTGCAAAATATAGTGGATCTATGCTTAGTCCTTCAAACACCCACCATGACACTCTTGATCCAATAGACCTATTGCTATAACCATATATCTAAATACATCTATCTCCTGGCCACTCTAATCTAATAGATCTATTGTCAACTATTATGGATATGAGATATATCTTCCTCTCATAGTGACTTCTCTAAGACCATGTTGAAATCCCCTTACTCCAACACCTAGGTATCCTTTTATCTAGTGATTTCCTTACTAGAAATCAAGTTAGCATCTCACGTAACAAAAACGGATTGCTGGAATATTCAAATTAAAAAAATATAGCGGAAGAAATACTGGAAACCAAATCATGCACACATAAACACATATTTTTGGGTAGATATCCCTGAAAAAAAAACCGAGGGAAAATCAATGCTGAGGTGATTTTAGTATGGTAAAATCAGGGCTCCCATAATAGGGATAATGGCCCACTGAGAGAAATAGAAATGTAGACAAACTTGGAAAAGTTTGTATTGTTGTATGAGCCAAATATGACATGATTTTTTAGGTGTGTGCATATTTCCTTAACAAAACCTGTGTATATGTGTTTGTCTCCACTAAAATATGCATACACGACCTCAAGGACTATACATAAAACCTTGTATGGCTCGACCCTTTCCTATGGCTTCGCTCTTATGAAACCCACTTGTGGCTACCTCTGTTCTATGTTCTCCTTGACCTTATCTCTAGATGGAAGACCTTCTCCACCTATCAAATATCTCCTTGAATCATAGTCCTTCGTGATCCAACCATATCTCACATACAAGTGTCAAGTGTTTTCCTCCTTCACCCTATCCTTTATTTTATAATCTTGAGTTATGACCTAACCCTACAATCCAAAGTGATTGATGGTTGAGATTACTTCTCAACTAAATTGATATCCATGACTAATATTAAATGCTAATTAATTTTAGCATTTACTTAAATAACTCAACACAATAATAAAATAACTTTACTTTAATAATTCTTTTAATTAAAGTAAAGTCTCAAGGTAGAAGGCTTTGAACGACTTCCACATATCTAGACACTTAGACTTGTGCGGAAATACTTGTTCGATGCTACCAACATCAATAGGAACAAGCAAGCTCGACCCTCTAGCTCACAATGAGAAGTGAGAGAAAATTCTCCTCTCAACTGGACTCAGAGTAGTGATAGCGGTTCTTGCGACCCTTTGACTTTTTCAGTACACCCAACCTTCTCGTTGCTCTGATACCAAATTAAAATTCAACACAATTTTATAAAACAAAGATCTAAACTCATCTACGTGAGATGAATTCATTCACACACTCTTAATATTATTGCTAAAAATAAGTTACATTTATAGAGGAATTTTGTTGAAACAATTTACTAAATCAATGGATCTAGATTTGCAGACTAATCTATGAAATTGACACTTAGTGACACCTAATACATTTCTAGATTTATTCTAACACTAATTACCACGATTGTGTAATATAATATTAGGATAGTGGCATTATTAACTAGAAGGGTTGCTTTCATATGGTTGATTAAATGGTTTTTAGTGAACATATGCGATCTAACAATCTAAAATAATAAAATATCATGATTATATTAGGGAAAATAATTATTAAAATTGGAATAATTTAGAATTTATTATTTAAATGATTTTAAATTAACTTAAATTAATGTAAGTTTAATTTTTATGTTATATTTTTTTATTAATAGTATTAGATGTAATAATTTGACAATATCTATAAAACTCACAAAATATTACATAACAAAATTTCATATAATTGGGATTCTTTTGTTTATACTAGAGGTTTGGGATTCACAAACGTTTTAAAATACAAGTAGGTTTGGGATTCACAATTTTTTTTAAATACAAGTCAATGTTTATGGTAGTCAATTTTCAACATTGGAGCAAAAGAATGTTATAAACCTACCAAATTATACTCTATGAAAGATTTTATTAGCGTTGTTAAATTATAATTTTTGTACACTTTTAAGATGAGTATAATCATTGAAATTGTTAGGTGCAAACCTATTTAAGCAATTTTGATATTGTTAAAGTATTGGCCAAAAAAATATTGTTTTTGAGTTTTGTTTTTACATGAAGCTAAAGAGAAAATGTTGATGGCAACATATGAAATGTGAAATGCTAAACGTACTAATAAAGTTAAATAAAATATAAAATTACTCAAAGGTATATAAAATATAAAACTTAATGAATCACGTTTAGTTTAAAGCATTTCAGGGTATTTTTTAGATAATAAATTTAGGTTATTTTAAGTTATAATTTAATGCATTTCTATCATCAAAGAAGTTGTTACTAAGGATAAGACATCATTATAAATGCTTTTCATAAACATAGGTTGAAATCAAGTATGGCAAGTATACTTGGTTGGGAAGATTGAAATTCACTAACCAAGGTGAGCTTAAAATAAAGAGTACTTAAATTATGAGAAATTTTGGGCATAAAATGATACAAAAAGGCATTCAAATTTATTTAAGAGCATCTTAATGGCTGGTTTTACCAAGGACTTGCATTCCAAAGCCAATTTGAGGGAGACCAAGTGGGAGAAACAATGAGATTTAAGTTCTTAATGAGTGTTTATGATTAAATATATCAGAGCCAAGATTAAGATTCAGACTTGGTCTTATGGGTTGTGGGCCCAGTGCACTTGTTCTATGACACTTCAATGTACTTTCAATTATATATTATAATTTGAAAGAAACAAAAAATGAAAAATGCTTTCAATAGCATATTATAAACAAAACGAAAAACAAAAAATGCAATATAACCAAGGAGGGAAATAAATTTGGAACACAAAGGTGATTGACATATAAATAAATGAAACTAAACATTATGTTAACTCATTGAAAAATAAGTTAGTGTGACAACCATTAACCTCAAAAGTGGCCTACATTTTACTCATTTAGCCAATAGGTATGGGGATGCAAGTTTCCACAATATGCTTATGGTCAAATTTCTCCATCTTCCATATCCTTAAGTGGCCTACATTTTACTCATCTAACCAATAACTATGGGGATGCAAGTTTCCATAATATGCTCATGGTTAACTTTTTCCATCTTCCATATGCTTGTTTTGTTGGCATGTGTTCAGACAGAGGCAGAGTATGTGTGTTTTTCATTGATGGTGATGTCATTGATGGTGAAGATCAACACGATCAGTAGCACAACGATAATGGCATGAAAATGGAAAGATCAATAGTGAAGAGAAACAATGATCATTAGATCCCATTCAGACTTCCTGATGACTGTCAAATCTGAATTTAGATAGGAGGAGTGCACAGTAGAAGAAAATAGATCTTAGGCATCAGATCTGAGCCCGAAGATGGACCTTTGTTGGATCCATAAGAAGGAGCATGGTCTTTATGTGCAAGATGAAGCGGGCCTACAAAATTTCGAAAGAAGGAGGACTGTCCATCTTCAAGAAGGACATGTGGCAAGTGACTAGAATTTCGTTGACCTGCACATTGGAGGAGTCAACGGAACATGGTGTGGGAACTTGCGATATGCGAAATCTTGAGAATTGATCTAGACCTTTGGATTGAGGTATGTTGTGGAACATTGGATGCAGAGGGCACATGGTGAACGATTGGCATTTCACTGACTGGAAAGTCAAAGAAAGGAGGTGCTCTATCCTATGAAATCACGAAATGTGAAACCATGACTCAATATGAGTCATTGATCAAAGGGATATCCTAGACCATTTATCAGGCATGACGAAGGCCCGTGAAGTTGCGAAATCATGATAAGATCTTGAACATTGATCCAAGAGGGACATGTGGTGAGCGATTAACTTTTCGCTAACTGGAAAGTCAAAGGAAGGAAATTCTGTAACCTTGCAACTCACGATATGTGAAATTGCGATAAGGTCTGGCCCGTGGTCATAGACAAGGTCACATCGTCGAAGCCTTAAGGGAAGGAGCTAATTGCTAAGCTCCATTTCGGGAATCACAACTTGGAGTGTTGAGACCCTTCATCACAGGAATCCCAAAACGCGAGATTGCGATGAGATCTGGACCATCGGATTATTGGACATCTTGACTGTTGA
>JASDQU010099748.1:385095-411290 GCA_032191745.1 Picea mariana
TTGAGCATATGATCGAAGAGCTACTGTTGGTCTTTACGATTAACTGTTCAGTTACGATTCAATTAGCATAACCGAATCATGGTTCTTGGATGGTTGGCAATTGAGTGGATGAAGCGTTGTTGGCCTAGGTATTCGAGGTGTAACTGAAGTTGTGTGAAGTGCATAAAATAAAGATGAAGTGACTTTGAATAGTTGGTTTTTCTGAATGAAAAATGAGTTGAATTGTAAGAAAGTGAAAATTACAGTATGTGCAGTGTGAGACCGACAACATGTGCAGTGTGAGATAAAAATCAGAGATGAGTAACAGATGTAGAATAGATAGAAGCAAGAGCAGAATTGAAGAACAACTTGAAGTAGAGAATAATTGTAGAACAGATAGAAGTATAGAAGAATTGCATGACAAAAGAGAAGTGGTAAGAATTGAAACACCTGCATTGTTGGTTATTCAATCATTTTCCTTATAATTAGGGAGGTAGGGTGGTGCTATGGAGGACTGTGGTCTTCTGATATTCGAGTTGATGCTTGAATATTAGGAGTTGTAGCTTCCATCTAGTTGTGGATAGAAAATAGGGTGGCAGGGTGGTGCTTGGGAAAACACGGAGTTTTATGTATGAAAGTTGGTGCTTGTATAAGTGGAAGTAGGTGCTTCCATTTAGTCGACGTTGGAACACTCAGGGAGTTGGTGCTTCCTTCTAGTCGGTGCTAGAGAAACCAGAGAGTTGGTGCTCTCAACAAGTTGGAGCTTGTAAAACAGAGGTAGTAGCCTCACTTTGAGTTGGTGCTCAAACATAGATGATGTACAAAACTTAAAAGACTTCCTATCATTTCAAAGAAGAAGAGGTTTTCTCCCTTTATGGGTTTCCTTGTGAAAATCTATCTCTATGTATATCTTATGTGTGATTGATGATCATTATTTATGTTTTTCATTTGATGTATAATATTGATGGTCACTTGATGAAAGATTAAAAATGGTTTAATAGACTTAAAATTGTTTAATCATAGTAACAACTGATTCACCCTTCTCTCAGTTGTCTTAATTATTTCAACAATTGGTATCAAAGTGGGTTCCTTTTATTTAAAGGTAGATCTATAAGCTTAAACATGACAAGTCATGAAGGGACTTCAACCATTAAGCCTCCTCTGTTTGATGGAACAAAATTTGCCTTTTGGAAGGTTAGAATGAGAACATACCTAATGGCCTTAGGTGTTGATGTTTGGGATGTAGTAGAGACTAGATATACAAAGCCTATTGTGATGGATTCCAAGGATGATAAGTTATAATTTAGCTTTAATGCTAAGGGAATGAATGCTATCTTGAATGGAATTGTTGAAGCTGAGTTTGTAAAGGTGATGCATCTTGAAACTGCTAAATCTATGTGGGATAAACTTATTAACAATTATGAAGGAAATGAGAAAGTAAAAGATGCCAAACTCCAAACATATAGGTTGAAGTTTGAACAACTAAATATGAATGAAGATGAAACAATTAGCAAGTATTTTTTAAGAGTTGAAGAACTTATGAATGCCATGAACGGTCTTGGTGAGAAGATTGAAGAATCATTTTTAGTTCAAAAGATTTTAAGATCCTTGCTTGATAAATTTAATCCAAAAGTCTCTGCAATAGATGAACTAAATGATCTTAAAACTCTGTCCATTGATCAACTCCTAGGAACTCCAACTGCATATGAAATGAGAATCAACAAAGATAAATCCATTACTAGAGAAGCATATTTTAAAGAAGACAAGAATACTGATTCAGATTTAGATGATATTGAGGCAAAATTTGTGAGAAGGTTAAGGAAAGGATCAGGAAAATATCAAGGAAAGCTTCCTTTCAAATGTTTTAACTGTGTTAAGATAGGTCATTTTGCATCTAAGTGTCCCCACCAAAAAAAGGACCAGAACTCTGATGATGAAAAGAAGTACAAATTCAAGAAATATAGTAAAATGAAAAGTTTGTGTGCAAACAATGACAATTCCTCAGAAGACATAGATAGAGATTCATCATGTGGAAACAAAGTGAATGATTTTATGGTTATGGCTATGGGAGATTTTGATGATGAACACATAGGAGGTGAAATGGATGATGAAGAAGTTGTGGTGGATATGGAAGGTGAATTAATCAGTGATTTGGAAGAAATTGATAGACTTAGATGTAAGAAGAGAAAACAAAAACAGTTGTTGAAGCAATTTAAAATGAATGGTGAAAAACCTGATGAAAAATTTTCTCTACTAAAAGTGGAGTTAGAAGAGGCAAATAAAATATAAGACATACTGAAACAACAGTTGTCAGAGAAGAAAGCGAGGTGTGAAGCCTTAGAAGAAGAGATAGTAAAAACCAAAAAAGAAATGGAGAAGTTTAAGGGATTGTATCACCAAAATTTGTCAAGTATTAAAGCCTCAGAAGAATTAACTTTCATTCTAAATCAGCAAAGTAATCCAAAGTTGAAAGCTGGCTTGGGCTATGAAGAAGGATCAAGTAGTGATCATCCAAGTAATACATAACCCATCAAGTCTGTCAAATCTACAATCATTGAAAACAACCACTCTGCAGAAACAAAGAAAGAAAATCAACCACCAAGAAGGAATGAAAGAAAAAGTACCAGAACTGAATACGTAGATCAAAGAAATAACACAAACACATTTTTTGATCAAAGAAATCATTAGGATGGAAGAAATAGACTACAACCTTTTTTCAGGTACAAAGGTTTTTTCTATGGTTATTTTTTTTTTGTTCTAACTTTGGTCACAAAGCTGTAAACTGTTCTTTAAGATCTAGATATTTGAAGTCAAGATACTCAAGGAATAATTATTTGCCACAACAAAGATTGAGACAACCAAGAAACAAATGACCACATACTATAAATCATGTGATGGATGGAGGAACGATGCATGTGAAACATAACAACAGTTATGAGCATACAAATCGTTATGATCTGTTATTCAGTGAACTAGAATATTGCATCTGCCATAACTATGGACATAAAGATGCAGATTGTCGCTTAAGGAATTTTAAGCCATATTCGAATCCTACTACTGAAAATTTCAAGATTTGGAAGAAGAAAGAAGATGATAAGTGTAGACTAGTGTTATTAGACTAAAGACAAAAGTATCCTTGGTATATTGACAGTGGATGTTCCAAACATTTGACTGGAGACAAAAGTAATTTTCTAACTCTAAGTGAAAGCAAATCAGGGAATGTAACTTTTGGAAATGATGCACTAGGAAAAATAAAAGGTAAAGGAATGGTAAGCTTGAGTAATGGCAAAGGGAAATCTCAATATGTGATGTTTGTAGAAGGTATGAAACATAATCTTCTTAGTGTCAGTCAAGTCTATGACTGAGGATGTGAAGTCATTTTTACCTCTAAAGATTGTAGAATAAAATCTGTGAATTTAGGACAACTAGTTGCAAAAGGGATAAGAACAGAAAACAATGTCTATGTGTTAAAAGAAGAAAAAGAAGAATGCCACTTAAGCAAGTATGATGAATTTTGTCTATGGCATAGGAGACTTGGACACTTAAATTTTGATCATATAATCAAGCTCAAAAATAGTGTGGCAGAAAAGGATCTTCCAAAGATATCAAAGCCATATGATTATGTTTGTAAACCATGCCAGATATGAAAGCTTACTCGGACACAGTTCAAATCTAAAAACTTTCCTTCAATAGAAAAACCTCTCCAGTTAGTACATATGGATTTATGTGGACCATCAAGGAAAGAAGGTACAGGAAAAGAAAATTATTTTATGTTGATTATTGATGATTATTCTAGACTAACATGGGTTGCCTTTTTGAAGGAAAAATCTGAAGCATTTGAAAAATTCAAAGTGTTTAAGGCTCTAACTGAGAATCAAATAGGAAAAAGATTGAAAGCAGTAAGGTATGATATAGGAGGAGAGTTTAGCTCATGGAACTTCAAAGAGTTCCATGATAAACATGGAATCAAAAGAGAGTACACAATTCCAAGGACTCCACAAAAAAATGGAGTTGTTGAGAGGCGGAATTTTTTAGTACAACAAATGGAAAGATCAATGATGAATGAAAGGAACATACCTCAGACATATTGGGTGGAAGCAATTCATACAGTTGTTCATATCCTTAACAAATCACATCTCAGACCACACAATGACAAGACTCCTTATGAACTATGGTTTGGAATACCTGCTTCAATCAAGCATTTTAAAGTCTTTGGGAGTAAATGTTATATTAAGAATAATGATGAAAATATTGGCAAATATGATGACAAGGCTGATAAAGGTATATTCTTGGGTTATGCTACAAACAGTAAAGGGTACACATGTTACAATAAGAGGCTGCATAAACTAGTTGATTGTATAGACATAAAAGTTGATGAAGAAATCTCGGTCAGAAATGTAAGCAGTGTTGAACCAAGCACATAAGATATAGTTGAAGATGAAGATGAACAGGTCCAAGGATCAGAAAGAGAAGAATATGAATCACATGAATATACAAATACTTAGGCTGACATAAATCAACAGAAAGAAACAAACTCACCTCTCAAAACTGTTAGAAAGAATCATCTTGAAAATCAGATAATTGGAGATATAAATAAAGGAGTTCAGACAAGAAGGAAATTGATTAAACACTCAAAACAATCTCATGTTGCCTTTTTATATATGACTGAACCTAAAAATTTTGATGAAGCCATCCAACATGATGATTGGATTAGAGCTATGAATGAAGAGCTTGATCAGATTGAGAAGAACAATACTTGGGAGCTTGTTCCTAGACTTGAAGACAAGAATGTAATAGGTTCCAAGTGGGTGCTCAAAAATAAAATGAATGAAAAAGGAAAAGTTGTTAGAAATAAAGACAGATTGGTCTGTAAAGGGTATGCACAAGTTGAAGGTCAGGACTTTGATGAAACTTTTGCACCAGTGGCAAGATTGGAAGCCATCATAATGTTTCTTACATATTCATGTCATAAGAAATTTAAAGTGTATCAGATGGATGCTAAATCAACATTTCTTAATGGAGATCTAGAGGAAGAAGTATATATGGAGCAACCTAAAGGATTCTCATTGACAGATAACCATGGTTATGTCTGCAAGATGAAGAAGGCTTTATATGGATTGAAACAAGCACCACAAGCTTGGTATTATAGAATGGACAAATTTTTACAAGACAAAGGATTCAAGAAAGGTATTGTTGCTAGCAATCTCTACATAAAAACTGAAGGTGATGATGTACTAGTTGTTTTGATTTATGTAGATGACATTATTTTTGGCTGTAATAATGATTCCTTTGTTCAGTGGTTTGCTAACTCTACGCAAACAGAGTTTGAGATGTCCATGATAGGATAATTGTCATATTTTCTTGGCTTACAATTAAAACAAAGTTTTGTAAGAATTTTTATCTCTCAAGAAAAATATTTGAAAGAGATATTGAAGAAATTTCATATGGAAGATTCTTCTTCTGTTAGTACACCTATGGTGGTTGGTTGCAAGCTCAGTAAAGATGAAATTTCGCCCAATGTTGATCAAAGGACATACCGATCAATGATAGGCAGTCTTATGTACATCACAACATCTCGTCCTAATATAATGCAAGCTGTTGGAATGGTAGGTCATTATTAGTCATCTCCTAAACAAATTCACTTGGTAGCTATCACAAGGATATTCAAATACTTGAAGGGAACAATGACTTATGGTCTGTGGTATCCCATAAATCATAATTTTCAGTTAACTTCTTATTTAGATGCAGATTGGGGAAATTGTGTGGATGAGAGAAAGAGCACCAGTGGAGGTTCCTTCTTCCAAGGTGACTCGTTGGTAGCATGGATTAGTAAGAAGCAGTGATCTATTTCCTTATCAACTACAGAAGCAGAGTACATTGTTGCTACTACTTGTTGCACTCAGATTTTGTGGATGATTCAAATTCTTGCATATTTGAAGGTAAACTATATTGTTCCGATTACAATTCACTGTGATAACACCAGTGCCATTAGTGTCTCCAAGAATCCTGTTCTTCACTCCAAGACTAAGCATATCCCAATAAAATACCATTTTCTCAGAGAACAAGTTACAAACAGAGTCGTTCAACTGAATTATATTCCTTCCACAGAATAGATAGCTGATATCTTTACTAAACCGTTAACAATGACCCCTTTTGGATATCTTCGTCAAAAGTTGGGGGTTATAACTTCTTTTGTCTAATATGTTCACCTGGTCAGGGGGAGTACTTATTGAATATCTGTTGTATTTCTAAGCTGATCATAGTTGACAGGGGGAGTATGTATCATAACAACTCAGGGATAATGTGTTTCTTCTTTGACATTGATGTCAAAGGGGGAGAAAGTGTGGTAATTTCAAGGATTCTACAGTGGTAGTAATTTCAAGGATGCTATAGTGGTATAGTTG
Source organism: Picea mariana (assembly GCA_032191745.1). Classification (NCBI taxonomy): domain Eukaryota; kingdom Viridiplantae; phylum Streptophyta; class Pinopsida; order Pinales; family Pinaceae; genus Picea; species Picea mariana. Next base: position 391,479 of record JASDQU010099748.1, read on the forward strand.
CATGTTGTTCAAGGTGTTGCCATCAATGCCAAAGGCGTAGATTGTTGGCATGTTTTCAGACAGAGGAAAAGTATGCCTGTTTGTCATTGATGGTGAAGATCATCACGATTAGTAGCGCAATGATAATGGCATGACAATGGCAAGATCAACAGTTATCATTGGATCCCATTCAGACTTCTTGATGACCATCAGATCTGAATTCAGATAGGAGGAGTGCATATTAGAAGAAAATAGATCTTAGGCATCATATCTGAGCCTGAAGACTGACCTTCATTGGATCCATAAGAAGGAGCACGGTCTTTACATGCAAGATGAAGAGGACCTACAAAATCCTGAAAGCAGGAGGACCGTCCATCTTTAAGAAGGACGTGTGGCAAGCGACTAGAATTTCACTGACCTGCACATTGGAGGAGTCAACGAAAAATGGTATAGGAACTTGCGATATGCAAAATCTCGAGAATTGATATGGACCTTTGGATCGAGGTATGTCATGGAACCTTGGATGCAGAGGGAACATGGTGAGCGATTGGAATTTCGATGACTAGAAAGTCAAAGAAAGGAGGTTCTCTATCCTATGAAATTGTGAAATGCGAAACCACGACTTAATCTAAGTCATTGATCAAAGGGAGATCATGGACCATTGATTAGGCATGATGAAAGCCTGTGAAGTTGTGAAATCRCGATAAGATMTTGACCGTTGATCAAAGAGGGACATGTGGCGAGGGATTAACTTTTCGCTGACTGGAAAGTCAAAGGAAGGAAATTATCTAACCTTGCAACTCGCAATATGAGAAATYGTGATAAGGTCTGGTCCATGGTCATAGACAAGGTCACATCGTTGAAGGATTAAGGGAAGGAGCTAATTGCTAAGCTCCATTTTGGGAATCGCAACTTGGAGTGTCGAGACCTTTCATCACAGGAATCCCGAAATGTGAGCTCGCGATGAGATCTGGACCATTGGATCACTAGAGATCGCGATCGTTGATCAGGATCGATGAAGTTCATAAGTTCACGAAATGTGAAACACCTTTTAGTGTAGGCTGTGGTCAACCTCGATGGTCATGTGAGAGGGAGGAGCTAGCGGAGTTAAGCTCCATTCTGAGGATCACAACTTGGAGTGTCGAGACCCTTTGACACAGGATTGTCAAAATGAGAAATGTGAAATGCATCTTGATTAGGCCCATGGTCACAACCAATGGGCATATGGGATAAATGGAAGACCCTGTGTATTCAATCCAACGGTGCTGGTTATTTGAGCATCTGATCGAAGGGATACTATTGATCTTTACGATTAACTGTTCAGTTACGAATCAATTAGCAGAACCGAATCATGGTTCTTGGACGGTTGGCGATTGAGTGGCTGAAGCATTGTTGGCCTAGGTATTCGAGGTGTAACTGAAGTTGTGTGAAGTGAATAAAATACAAACAGAGTGACTGTGAATAGTTGGTTGTTCTGAATGAAAAATGATTTGAACTGTAAGAAAGGGAAAATTACAGTATGCACAGTGTGAGATCGACAGTATGCGTAGTGTGAGATAAAACTCAGAGATGAGTAACAGATGTGAAATAGACAGAAGCAAGAGCAGAATTGTAGAATAGCTTGAAGCAGAGAAGAATTGTAGAATAGATAGAAGCATAGAAGAATTGCAGGACAGAAGAGAAGTGGTAAGAATTGGAACACCTGCATTGTTGGTTATTCAATCATTTTACTTATAATCAGGGAGGTAGGGTGGTTCTAGGGAGGACTGTGGTCCTTTGATATTTGAGTTGGTGCTTGAATATTGGGAGTTGTAGCTTCCATCTAGTTGTGGCTATAAAACAGGGTGGCATGGTGGTGCTTGGGAAAACACAAAGTTTTCTGTATGCAAGTTGGTGCTTGTATAAGTGGAAGTAGGTGCTTCCATTCAGTCAGTGCTTCCTTCTAGTCGGTGCTAGAGAAACCAGAGAGTTGGTTCTCTCAACAAGTTGGAGCTTGTAAAACATAGGTAGTAGACTCACTTTGAATTGGTGCTCAAACATAGATGATGTACAGAACTTAAAAGATTGCCTATCATTTCAAAGAAGAAGAGGTTTTCTCCCTTTATGGGTTTCCTCATGAAAATTTGTCTCTGTGTATATCTTATGTGTGATTGATGCTCATTATTTATGTTTTTCATATGATGTATAATATTGATGTTCACTTGATGAAAGATTAAAAATGGTTTAATAGACTTAAAATTGTTTAAGCACAGTAACAACTGATTCAGCCCCCCTCTCAGTTGTCTTAGTAATTTCAACATGTTTGACCTCTCTTAACTTTCATTTATGTGAGTAGTATATAATATTTTATCACCAAATAACTATACTAAAAAAGATATATATTCAAGAATAACATTTTTGTAGATGATTAAATAATTTTGTTTTTCCACTTTTTGAAAAAGTGACACATTATAACCATGTCTCCAATCTGGTATGTTTATTGTCCATCTCAATATACTCTCACCAACTTTCTCTTTTATTTGTGCACATTACATCAAATAGTACGTCAAATTCTCTACAGTGTCTCGCACTAGTGCAATGACAACAAATACATTACTTGCACACACAATTCAAAATATTAATCAATACATGTTTGTTTATTTGAAATTTCAAGCATTATGAATAACAACACCATTAATCTAATATGAGATCATTAATTAGGTCACATACCCTACCTAACAACACCAAAAACTCTATCATGATCTACTGAAACCATGACCTATTTAGCATGCATCATGTTGGAATTGGATGTTTCCCTTTGTACTAAGCATAATATATTTCCATTGTTTCACATATCTCTTATTTTCACATTAATCAAATGCACATCATTCCACATTAAAGAAAAATAAAAAAAATAATGCATACTTTCTTGTCTCAATAGAACATATGTCACACATGCCTTTTCTCTAAATAGAGTGAAATTCCATCATTCCATGCATGGTTTCACAATACCAAGGTATGGGCCTATTCACAACTATGAGAAAAACATTCAAAAATAACTTTCATCATAAAAATAAAATAAAAATTTTCTATTAAGTGTGTGTTTCAAAACTTATGTCATATTTGAGCTTGAATTTGCAGACCATAGTTTCTTAAATATACACTGGCCTTGCCTATTTGTGATGTTCATGATCTAAATGAAATTTGCACTAGTCAACTATAGTATATGATTTGATTTCGATTGCATCATGACTCATTTGTTACCTCCTAACTGTTTATTACAAGCATTCATTCCATCATGTGCACTCTTTCCATGCCCTATTTCAAAAAATATCCAAGTATGTCAAACCTTTGTCTCCTAATAAATATGACTCAACCAATAAAAAGTGCATGCTAATCGGATCTACCCCACACAACCATCATACCAAAAATAGAATTCAATAAATTTTATCATGTTCTTTCTAAATGATTATTAGATTACACCAAAGAAATGTTGAATGAATAGTGTGTCATGCACATGATCAAGACTAACATAAAAATTTTACTCAATCAGATTGCATGATACTACTGTGTTATCCCTACTAGCAATGTTCACATGTGCATGTGATCCATATTATATTGAGAATGACATGAAGGTATAAATATCTAATCTACCTCACAAAACCATCATACCAAAAATAGAATTCAATAAATTTTATCATGTTATTTCTAAATGATTATTAGATTAAACCAAAGAAATGTTGAATGAATAGTGTGTCATGCACATGATCATCACTAACATGAAAATTGTACTCAATCATATTGCATGATACTACTATGTTGGCCCTACCATCAATGTTCACATGTGCATGTGATCTAGATTATATTGAGAATGACATGAAGGTATAGATATAATAGAGATATAACAAGGAAATACACAAAGGTATTACAAGGAACATATTAATACAATAAAAATCAGATTATGTTAATGACTATCTGGAATACAAAAGACTATAAAAATGAAAATCACACAATCTAGCTAGAATGGTGGTAGCTTGTCTCTAAAAAGAGATATGTATCGGTTACGCTCCTTTTAAAGAAGATTATTACAAAGAGGTTGAAAAAGGCCTTTTAACATAAAGCATCAATGAGAAAACCTTAAACATCCAAAAACCTAACTCCAAAAGATGAAAAACTAAAAGGTTTGTGGGCCTCGATGTGGTTAGTAGTTATGTCGACTTCCTGAGGGTGCATCCTTTCCATACAATCTCTGTTTAGGGTGCTCAATACCCATTTGGAAAGGTGTAATTGAGGAGCACACATTTTGTTCAGCCTAGCATCTACCTTCAACTACATGTTAAGTATTGTTGTGCCAAAAAAACTTTGTTTAGGGACTTAGAACGACCTTAGAATTTTGGGATCCTAAAAACCATAGAAAAACTGCCAAGATGTGGAACAATTCTGAATTAGTGGAACATGTCTGTGGTCACCAATATCCACCTAGATCATTCCTCCCCCATTAGGAATAAATTGTCCCCATTTCGTGAAGTTCCTCCATCATATGGGGAAAATTTTGTAGAATCTAACTCCTAGTGAGGCACCTACCATGGTGAAGAGGATTCTCTACTTTGTTGACCAGTTAGAGTTGGATGTTCTATTGTCGGGTGCCCTTTGTCTCTGTGTCCATGATCGAATTCTTGGTGTCCATGATCCAATCAATTGTTTCCTATTCAATAAAGCCAATATTGATTTCTATATGGGACAAGTGCTCAACCATGTTTGAAGTGTCCAAGAGAGGTGGAAAATATGGTCGAAATAGTTCCACATTAAATATTGTGTGCAAGCCAAGGAAAGGGGGAATAATTAATTCAAAATAATTCTCACCCATATCCTTGGTGATGATGTAAGGACCATATAACAATGGGTATAGCTTATGATGGGGTCCTATGAGGTACTATTTTTGCAAATTCAACCATACCTTATCTCCCACCTGAAACTTGTGTGGTACCCAATGTTGATCATCGTGATGCTTGTAATTGGCATTGGATTTCTGCAAATTATCATGAAATTGTTTTTGGATGTGCTAGATTCACTCAAAATTTTTGTCTTCTCGATTATTCTTGGTCTAAGCATGGGAGGAATCTTCCTATGAAAATGAAATGGGAAGAGCTACGTCAATGGGGGCCAATGGCTAGAACCCCAAACACACTTTAAAATTGATGTGGCCAATAGAGCTATGGAGGGATCTTGTGTGGCTATGTTGAACATAAAGAAGGATCTCATACCATGTCCGTGAATGTTTGGAATTGTACATCCTTAGGACATGGACAATCATCTTGTTGACTACCTCTGTTTTTCCATCAGTATGTGGGTGGAAGGAAGTTGATTTGGTCAGCTTGGTGTCCATCATCGAAAATAGGATTGACCAAAAATTACTCAGGAACCTGATGTATCGATATTAAATAATGGTCCATTGGAGCCCAAAATGAACCCAAACATGTTCAAAGAAGAGATTATTGGTGGCCTCACCTATAATTTTATTCTTGTAGGGTGTAAAAACTACCATCTTAGAGAATTGATCAATGAATATGAAGACACATTCATTCCCATGCTTTGTTGAAGTAACACCAGACATGTAGTCCATGGAGATGGACTCCCAAGGACTATTTGGAGTAGGAAGAGGGGTGTATAGACATTGTTTCTTGATGGAGGGTTTGGAAATGGTGCAGGAAGTGCAAGATATTATGTACTTGCAAACATCTTGTCGAAGCTTCAACAAATAAAAATTATTTTGCAGTACTACCACTACTTTTTCTACACCAAAGCGTCCTGCCACCCAAGATTTGCATGTTCACTTGAAGGAAAAAACATATGGCTCAGATGGAATAGAATTCCATCAGGAAGATGAAACTATAGAACTAACTTTTTTGTGTTCAATGTTTGATAGGTAGCATAAAATTTAGAGTCACTATTTTACAATTGTGGCCACCCAAACATCTCATGCCCACATGAGTTAAGAACTATGGTTAGCGCCACAACCAAGGGTTGACTGAGGTAGTTTGCGAAATGGTTGGTTTTTCCCTTCTTGTACTTGATGTTCAAGTGGAATTGCTGCAATTACATGGACCAATTTTGATGGTGATCATTCTGTAACGTTCCTTGTGTTTGCATGAATTGCAGAGGCCTGTGATCCATGTGGATGATCATTTCCTTCTCTAGAATGTAATGCTTCCACTATCGACATGCCTTACACATTGGAGTACATCTCTTTTTCATAGGTGGGGTACCCTTGATTGATCTGAAAATAGGGGGCTGACTTGTTATGCTATGCAAGCACCCTCTACTTCATTAAAATAAACTTTTCAGGACCTTTCTCAATGTCTTAGTTATGCACGATAAATTATGTGCCAAGTTTATGCATCTTCTTTTAAATGTTCACGTGTGAGGAAATTTTCCTTTAAATGGTTAAATATGTGTTTTAAATAAATACACAACAAACATAACTTGCAACAAATAAACCATCAAACTCACAACAATAACAAGATGATAAAGGACTTCACCCCCAATTGGGCTACATCTCCTTGAGCCTCCATCGAAGGAATAGGCTCTTTGGGATTAGTTTTTCAAAGATTCTTTTACAAGATACTGATCAACTCCAATGGATTTACTAACTATACCATTGGGTTCAGAATACGTAAAAACCACAGAAATGACTAATAGAACTCTGAAAACGGATCTTGGCTCATCCGGGCATGACCTCTTCTACATGTGGCCTTAAGCTTCCCTGAGATTCCTTTTCGAAAAAACACCTGTAAAAGTCCTCAAATGGATCTGAAACCTATCTTAATGTGTTCAGAGCATAACAATTAGCCAAAAATGACTATTCAGTCACAGAAAACAGACTTGGGCTCATCTGAGCATGACCTCAATCAATGAGGGCTTCAAGCTCGCTAGAGCTCTCTGAAACGTCAATGGTGAAAAACCTACAAAAGAGGTCTTCAAATGGATTTGAAAATAGTTACGATGGATTCAAAACATCCAAAAACCCCTAGCTAGGATTTTTCGGCACCTCATTTGGCCAAAAAATGAAGAAGATAGGCCTCTTGCCATTTTCCTCCTTCAAGCTTGTTGTCTCTAGTTCGCCAAAATGCACCTCTATGCGTCCAACCTAGCTCACACGCTCATTTCCATGCTAAAACCTAGCACCGGGTGAAACCGCAAAATGGTGCGAACTGTAGGACGGTTAGGGCACGCCCAACCCCTAACCACCAAAACCGTGGGCATATGGTCCATGTGACCGCGTTTCCTGCACAAAAGGGCTACGTTCCAAGATTTGTTGTGGGCACGACATGTGGTGGGCATGTGTTGTAACCGTTTCAAACAAAACCAAAATCCACGTCAAAACTCCGTGTAGAGTCGGATCATATGGCAGGCACCCGAAACCGAGGGCTGGACTGCATTTAAATTGTGTGCACGCGGTGGTTATATGGGGAGCCACATATTACTGGGGGCTGGGGCTTAGCCCCAGCCCAGCCCTTGCCCAATGCACCATATATTCAAACTTAAATATAATCTAACACGATTATATAATAAGACTTAATGTGTGGCGCGTCAGTTGGTCGGACTTTGTCAAAGACTTTTCCAATGGGGGAGGTCCAGGGTTCGATCCCCACGGACTCCATAACTTTTAAACAAACAACCATTACCAAACAAATGGGGTGCCACGTGGTAGCCCATGACTGGGCCACATGGCACCAAACCATTGGACAAAATATGCCATGTGTCAGCAGACTATTCGGCCACGTGTCCTGCGAACAATGCTTTCCACGTCAACTGCCACCTCAACGTATGGACGTGCCATGTCATCATATGGCCCTGCCACGTCAGCATCCATACGGACTGTACGGACTGTACAGTCAGCACATTTTTTTTGCCTATTTGACGATTCGAACAGAACGTGATATCTCACTCATCCGACTTTCATTTGAACCCAAACGAGTTTCCTTGGGTTCATGACGACGAGGGCTACAAACTTGTTTGTTTTGAGGCAATTCCGATAACTTTGATTTTTGAGCAAAATTTTGACCCCTGGTCCAGATTCTGATCACGCCTTCCCACTAAAAGGCTTTTGGACCCACAAAAGCTTATGATTATCTACCTGAGCTTCAATACTCTTCTACTTCCAAGTTCTATCAACTGATTCTACTTGAAAAGTCTTTTTGACAATCACCTGGATACCTTGACATGCCTTGCACTACAACTAGCTATGTCCCTCAACCACTGTTCTCTAGCTGCTGCTAACCCACTGTTCTCTTTATGCTTGGAAGACTACCAACCTTCCCACTAAGAATCAAGTCCCTCTTGTGAACTCTTTGATGTCAACACAATCCGCTCTCCAATGGTTGCAAAAACTTTCCTGCGACATCTTGTCACAAACCAAGAAAACCATCAATCTTGAAAACAAATTTATACAAGACTGAAAATGATGCCAACAAAGTCTTTTTCTCTTCAAGCAAATGGTCGCATCTTGTACTTCATCAAAGCACATGGCATTTTACTACATCTTGGTGTACTCAAAATCAACTTACAAGCCAACAAACACCATAGTCGTCAAGACAACATCGACACAAGTCGAGACTCATTTGAAACATATCGACCTTCCCAAACTGACAAGTCGACATTCATGAGACACAATCATGTTACAATCATGAGTCAGTCATGATGAACTATCACCAAGTTCATTGTTTACACACACACAAAAACACATGTATGTGCATAGCTCTTCAACTCTCCTTCAAGTACAAACATAAGTACACAAACCCAAATACATGTGGGTACATAAGAGCTGAATATGAAAAAGATATATGGCTGTAACAAGTGAACATCATACCCCTCTTTTACATCCTCCTGGCGAAGTTGTGCAACAACAAGAATGCCTTCAAACGAATTGCATTCACATGCAACTTGCATCTTACAAGTTGTGATAAACTTCTGCAACTTGTCATGCTCTCAACATAAATGCATACATAAGGCTGAAATGTGCATGTACAACAGAAAAATTCAAGCCTTACTTGCTCAAGAAATCCAACCATTTCTTACCAAGCCAACTCAATGGTGAATTCTTCTGCTGAAAATCATCCTCTTGTGAATCATCTTGACTCACATCAATGATGGAATCTCCTCTTCCATTCTTTCCAATCTCTTTATCCATTTGCTTCTTGTGCTGTGGATGAGTGGTTGGATGCAATGTCCAACATTGGTCAATGAGATGACCCCGCTTTTGAAAATGAGTGCAAATCTTTTGCATCCTCTTTTCAAGTTGTCTTTGCTTATAAAGTTTCCCGAAAGTGGTCAATCTTTTCCAACATTTTGAAACATGATGGTTATATAAACCACAATATGTACATGGACTTTTTCTTCCATTTTTACATGCAAATTTATCATGTTTAACATAATAAAAAACAACTGAATGATAGGTAGAATTATACCTTGAACAGTCACCTTTATCGCCTTCTTGAGGAGGTGAATTTGAAGAGTTACTAGCTCTCTTTTGAAGACCAACAAATATGTTCTTGTCCTCATGGTTGTCACAACTCTCTTGTTTCATACATTTGCATTCATCTTGAACACAAACTTTGCATGCTTGAGGGATTGAACTTGCAACAAAAGTTCTTGAACTTGAAACAAAATTTGTTCTTGGAACTTTTTCCCTTGTCTCCTCAACTTTGGAATTTGCTCCATCTCTTTGTTCATATCCAACACCACAATACTTGGGCCTCTCCTCAACAACAATAGGCTCAACAATGCCTTGTGCATGCTTGCCTAACCCTTTACCTTCATAGCCCATTTTTAACAATAACTTGGACCCTGTTCCTCTTGTGTGATTTTCAAAAACACCAAAAAATTCATCTTGAGAGGAATTTGAAGATAAGATAACATTAAATACCTCATGTTCATGCATGTACTTGGTAAGGGTTTGCTTTGCCTCATGGAGTTGAGTCTCCATCTCATGCAACTTTTCAAGAAGATGATATTTCTCCTCCTTCATGGCCATCATCTACTCTTGAGGGGCAATGCTCTCTTCTCTATCTTCCCACAACTCTTGTACCATATCTCTCATGGTTACAAACTCCTTCAACATATCTTTGTCAAAGAACTTGGATAATGAAGATTTATGAGAACTATCAATGTTTGAAGCTTCCTCCATCCTTGCAAAATATCAAACTTCAACACAAAACTTGCACAATAATACCAACAGCTAAAACTCTAGCTATCAATGGAAATCACATGAGAAAAACAAACTATGCTCTCTGAAAATAGGGGGCTGACTTGTTATGCTATGCAAGCACCCTCTACTTCATTAAAATAAACTTTTCAGGACCTTGCTCAATGTCTTAGTTATGGAAGATAAATTATGTGCCAAGTTTATGCATCTTCTTTTAAATGTTCATGTGTGAGGAAATTTTCCTTTAAATGGTTAAATATGTGTTTTAAATAAATACACAACAAACATAACTTGCAACAAATAAACCATCAAACTTGCAACAATAACAAGATGATAAAGGAGTTCACCCCCAACTGGGCTACATCTCCTTGAGACTCCATCAAAGGACTAGGCTCTCTAGGATTAGTTTGTAAAAGATTCTTTTACAAGCTACTTCTCAACTCCAATGGATTTACTGACTGTACCATTGGATTCATAATACATAAAAACCCCAGAAATGACTAATAAAACTCTGAAAACGGATCTTGGCTCATCCAGGCATGACCTCTTCTACATGTGGCCTTAAGCTTCCCTGAGCTTCCTTGTGGGAAAAACACCTATAAAAGTCCTCAAATGGATCTGAAACCTATCCCAATGTGTTCAGAGCATAACAATTAGCCAAAAAAGACTATTCAGTCATAGAAAACAGGCTTGGGCTCATCTGAGCATGACCTCAATCAATGAGGGCTTCAAGCTCCCTAGAGCTCTCTGAAACTTCAATGGAAAAAAACCTACAAAAGAAGTCTTGAAATGGCTTTGAAAACAATGCCAATGGATTCAGAACGTCCAAAAACCCTTAGCTGGGCTGTTTTGGCACCTCATTTGGCCAAAAAATGAAGAAGATAGGCCTCCTTCCATTTTCCTCCTTCAAGCATGTTGTCTCTGGTTCGCCAAAATGCACCTTTGTGTGTCCAACCTAGCTCACACGCTCATTTCCGTGCTAAATCCTAGCACCAGGTACAACCACAAAATGGTGTGAACTGTAGGATGGTTAGGGTGCGCCTAGCCCCTAACCACAAAAACCGTGGGCATATGGTCCACGTGACCACGTTTTCTGCACAAATGGGCTACATTCCAAGATTTGTTGTGGGTGCGACATGTGGCGGGTGTGTGTTGTAACCATTTCAAACAAAACCAAAATCTGTGCCAAAACTCCATGTAGAGTTGGGTCATATGATAGGCACCTGAAACCAAGGGCTGGACTCCATTTAAATTGTGCACGTGCGGTGGTTATATGGGGAGCCACATATGACTGGGGGCCGGGGCTTAGCCCCGGCCCGGATCGCGCCCAACTCACCATATATTCAAACTTAAATATAATGTAACACAATTATATAACAAGACTTAACGTGTGGCACGCTGGTTGGTCAGACTTTGTCAAAGACTTTGCCAATGGGGGAGGTTCGTGGTTCGATCCCCACTGTCTCCATAACTTTTAAACAAACAACCATTACCAAACAAATGGGGTGCCACGTGGCAGCCCATGACTGGGCCACGTGGCACCAAACCATTGGAAAAAATAGGCCATGTGTTAGCAGACTATTCATCCACGTGTCCTGCCAACAATGCCTGCCATGTCAACTTCCACCTCAGCGTACGAATGTGCCATGTCATTGTACGACCCTGCCACGTCAGCATCCATACGGACTGTACGAACTGTACAGTCAGCACATTTTTTTTGCCTGTTTGACGATTCAAATAGAACGTGATATCTCACTCATCTGATGTTCGTTTGAACCTCAACAAGTTGCGTTGGGTTCGTGATGACAAGGGCTACACATCTGTTCGTTTTGAGGCAATTCCAAGAACTTTGATTTTTGAGCAAAATTTTGAGCCCTGGTCTAGATTCTGATCAATGATCAACATCAAATAGTTTTTCATTGTGATATAAAACTAGATTCCCATGTTGAGTGAGGACTGAACCAATAGAATAATCTGAAGCATCTGTCTCAATCTCAAATGGATGTTTCATGTCTAGAAGAATAAAGACTAGTGTTGAGAAGAGGTGGAATTCTAAATCCTTGAATGATTTCTATTAGTATGTGGCTCCAACAAACTTGGACTTCACTCCACCCTCGATCACATAGCTTAGTGTTGTGTCCGCAACAACCCCTCTTTAACATTTGTTTTTACAAGCGAAAGGAAAATCCCCCCCTACTAAAATTTTAAACCTATTTACTTATCCTCTATTGCTTGAGCCTGATGGTATTTATTTCCATACTTTGATAGATTTGGGTGTTTTAATATTGATTAATGGTTATATTTAATGATTTTTTATTATTTCTTTTGGTCTGATGATTTCAAATGTTTTCATGATGCTTATTACCCGTGATGTTTCATTGACCTTTGTATTATGGAATTGATACGATATCTTCATACTTTGTGTTAATTCCAAAGAGTTTGATGATTCTAAGTGGATGTAAGATTTGGTGTTCTATTTCATGTCTTGAATGAGTTTACTATTGATTATTTTCTGATTTCCTAACTCAATTTTGCATCCTCTTGTTCACATGCTATGCTTAATATATTCACCTTTTATGCTTTCACATGTAAATCTTAATCTTCTGTTTAGAATTGGCACATGTAGTTTTAGTACATTCATCTACAACCACCATGTTATCATTGAATAAAACCTAACACTCTCTTATAAATTGGTTTGAAGGCATGGAATATATTGTTCATAGTATTGGCAAGTCTTCTTCTGATTGTATGGCTTATCTCATTCTTCTATTTTGTAGGAGCAAGTTTGTAGAGTCACTCCGTTCGCGTGACCGGTCCATCCTTGAGAGGACCTTGGGGGAATATTTTAATCCTTTTCCATAACCTTGACCTTGATTCTTGTTAGTATTCTCCTTATCAGGAAGCATATTATCTTGGCTTGCAATTGTCTCAAGATCCGAAGCCCCCATGGATATTAGATCCACCTTTCCCATAAACCTGTCCTTGAACCTTTTCAAAATGACCTATATTAATTCCTTTTTGGTCTTACCTCTTTCAAAAACCCACACCTAAGGGCCTTTCATACTCTTGATTGTGTGTCCTTGTCTTGCCATCACATGATGCATGTGCGTTTTCTGTCACCTGCATTGTGGTATGATGTAAGGACCTTTCCCTTGACTTGGTTGTTCTCGCGTTCTTCATGATCTGTGTATATCCTCCCTCTGAGATGTGCATATTGAGTGGAATATATTGTGATGTACTTCTGGTTGGAGTTGATGTCCATTCATCATAGCTTAATTGCCACATCCTTCCTTGCTATATGTCCTCTCTCTTCTCCATTCTACTATGTTTCCTAAATCCTACCTTATACACCTTTTTCTAAATTACGGCCCCTGCGTGTGGAACCCTAACCTGTGGAACCTTGAGGGGACATGGAACCTGGACTTCTATAATTTGGGTTTAATTTTGTAAATTTTAATTTAATTTTGTTTTTCTTTATTTTTTTAAATAAATTTTTTGTACATATTTTTATTTTATTTCATTTTATTTGATTAATTTAATTAATTTTTGTTTTTGTTTATATTCATTTTCCCCATGGTTTTCAAAAACACATGGTATTGCATGTGGTTTCCCCCCATGGTAACTTCATTTTTACATGGGTAAACCATCCATGTTAAATAAACTAACCATTTAACCATTTAACATGTAGGTCCTTTTTCTCATAAATGAACGTAAAAAAAAAAAAGAAAAAAGAAAAAGAAAAACGAACCAAAATTTCCTTTTTATTTAATTTAATTTATATTTTCTTTTTTTCATTGTAAATTTTGGCCTTTACATGTACCTTATAACATTTCCGATGAGAAATCAATGAACATGACACATCTCCTTAATTTTAGGGATACCTTCCTATTTTCTAGGATTTCCTATTTTTTAGGATTTTCTGCTTCTCCTCCTGAATGGAAAGGTATCATGTAGAGGAATGTAGTGGAAGAGGTTCCAGACTAGGTAGGTTTCAAACGAATTCAGAAAACCTAGAAAATAGTAGACCATATATTTGGGGGTAGAAATGTCTATGCAAACTTCAAGAAGTCGTATCTGGAGCTATGGTGATGAAATTAGGCCCATGATGGCTCTATGGAAAGCTAGGAAAGAGAGGAATAGGATGGGATTGTTAATTTTAGTAGATATCAAGTGAAAATGGTTTGAAATTTCAAAAAGTATAAGGAACCCAAATTTAGTTGAAGATCAGATTATGCCGACTTAAAATAGTCATATCTCAGGCCATAGGAAATGAAATTGGACCTGAAATAGCTAAATGGAAATATGAGACAAAGGAGAAGAATATAAAAATATGACAATCGGGAGGTTAAAGCCCAAAATTCCTAGAATGACTCAAGGAATATAAAAGACAACACTAACCAACTGAGTGAATACTATTTTTTAATAAATATCAGTTTTAAGTTGCCATAGGGAGAATGTAACCACCTACGAGTATCTTCATCTCCCATTTGTGACTCCCACATATACATTTTCAAAAATGTACAAAGAAATTGGTGGAAAACAAAAAGAACAACCATGAGAGATGAAAGGTCTCTCTTGTTTTATAAAAGAGAGTTGGATGAATGTAATGAAGGACTTTTACCCTTTGTAATGAAAGAAAATACTATTACTTCCGAGTTAATAAAGAGAAAGAGGCATTCCAAAAAATTGTGACTTTGGTGGATGTATATGTTACTATTGTTTTAGAATTTTTCTTCTGCTTGAGTAGATAGGATTCTGTTTTATGAACTATTTTTGCATTTTGTTCTGACTGCTTATGATGTCACATGTTTCTTTGTGGGTACATAAATTATGTTATGGATGTATTGTAAAACTATTTTTTTGTGTATCTATAGCATTTGTTTTTTATCATTAGAAGACATGAACTATTTCTAGTTCTGATCATATCACCTTTCCTTGTACTCATTCTTCTAGATTTACTTCTGGGATAGGTTAGAAATATTTAGATTATATTAGTTTTATTTCAATTAGATTAGTATTAGGATTAATTATAACTCTCTGGGGGGAATTCCACTATCTCTACCCTTTTTATTATTTTAATTTTGAGAAACAATGAGGTCCATATACTCGTCAAAAACACTACACCTAATGAGAGTAGGTATAATTGGGACTTGCCATCAGGCATTCTCCCTTACTTTCTTGATAGGCCATTTAGATTCGTTGTTGGCACAAGGGCAGACCCAAGGTTCAACGCTTCAACAATGCACCAACAAAACCCTAACTACCGGCCCTTTCAGCAACACCAACGAAGCAGATGAAGTCTCACCCGAGGTAGAGGAAGGGGTGGTTGTAGGACTCAAGTGTCTACAACCTAGTTGGAACACAGATCTGTGATTACAACACTTAACAAAGAACTTTAGCAATTAACATTCATCAATATTTAACCTTTATTCACATCGCAGGTCAAAACCCTAGTTACATAGCAATGCAGGATTCAACAAGATCTAATACATCCAAGAACTTAGCATATAGAAATATATTAGATCTAGCATTCATTCAGATTACTAAGCACTAAGCTACTATATCAAATGGATCTAAAATTAATCACTGCACTAAGCATGAATCACATCAATAACATAACAACTATAATGCACAAAGCAACTGGAACACATGATATACGTGGTTCACCCGAGTGTGGGGCTACGTCCAACAACTCTTCTCTTCTTTATTATCTTCTTTCAATCTTGTATAAGCGTAGAGCCACAAGAACCCACTCCGCATAGGATAGGATATCTGCGCACACCTCGCTAGACCCTCCTTCCCGAGCTAGGTTACAACACAAAGCCTCTTTACAATGACTTGCACTTATCTCTACAAGTTATCATGCACATAGTATGCACAAAGATAACTCAATCACATAGATCCAACTACTTACATCACTTGCACTCAACACAATATAACACTTAGCACCATGTCTCTCTTAGACCTAGGGTGTTTCTTACATCGTCTAGATTTATATTTATACACTACAAAAGGGGCCAAGGCATGGGCAAACCCATGGGACGACATCCCATACCCGTTACATAAACCCTAAACCCAAAAATGCCCTAAAAAGGGGCTGAGATCCTGTGATCTTCGCTTTGCCTTGTGCTCTGCCTTCGACCAGCCTCTTGAAGTCCCAAAAATGGTCAAACGTGACCAAGGTTTTCCAAAACTTGGTCAAGGGCCAACAAGCCCCCAACACTTACTTGTGACTCGTCCTGAGTCACTCCGATCTAGGTAAATCTACCTCAAATGCCTCAAGATTGGGTCAAGATGCCTCGAACTGTTGCTTTGCTAGAGCCTCCTACTCGACGAAATCTTGAATAACCTTCTCTGTCATAGGTTGTTTCAAGTGTTGTTCCAATGTGGTGACCACTTGTTTCAGTTCTGTACCTCATCCTTCAATTTCCTCAAAAAGTGTGCAAGATGCATCCTGCATTGGCTGGAGTTGCTGAGTCACTTCCATGACCTTAATCTATATGGCATAGACTTTTTTTTGAACCATGTTTTTTTCCTAGGATCATTTCATCCTATCGATCGCTGATAGTGGCTTCAACTGTGCTTGCACCGTTGCTGCTTGCTGATTTTCTTCCTGGAGCTGTGATTTCAGTGTCCTTATCTCAGGGTCCTCTGCAAGGCACTCATAATTCTACACACTTCGACTACTTATTTGTTTACATTATAAGGCCAATGCCTTGATTCTTTGGACTTCTCTTCGAGCAGTTTCTTCTCTCTAGTCTCGTACTTCCTGCAGATTTCTTGGCACTACTTGTAACTCCAATTCTGCTATCCTCTGTTGGAGCTGTTGAATGGCTTCAATAAGATTCCCTACTTGGATTTCCACTAGGTATTTTTCAATCTGTTCTAAGCCTGTCATAGAGTGAATTTTTCTAGTGACTACTTCTTTAACTCCAATATGCTCTATGAGCAGCTATTCCTTCTCCTTCTGGGTCTGCACTCTATCCTCTGCAAACTTGGCTTGGATGTTGTCTTTTTCTGTTGCACAACCCGACGTTGTTCTCTGACTTCCTCTTTTTCTTTATTTAAGGCCTTTATGGCTTGCTCTTTTTCTTCCTAAACATGACGAAGGAGAGATTCGGTCACATTTGCTATTCAGCGTAGCTGGGCAGGTTCATCTCCCAACTATGTTCCTTTTGATGATGGGGGCACAATAGACACTGCACAACTGGACTAGAGGGATTATTGTACCCCTTTCAGCTCTGCTTCAATTCTTTCATACATGGTATCTTGTTTGGCTTCATTGAGTTGTAATATATCTTATAAGGTATATGAGATAGCGACGATGATGAAATCTATGTCATCCATCGTGAGCACAGTCTATATCTGTGGTTTACTAGATTTATACTTCTTCCGTGATGTAGGTTTCATGGGGGAAACCTTTGTTTTCTTGGAGGTCTCAGCTTCATCAATAGGATCCCTAGGCGGTGTTACTTCACCTTGTTTATACTTGTCTTCTTGTCTTTTCTCCTCTTATTTGTCTACTTCGTCATCACCTTCCCCTCTAGATGAGTCTGAAGCAGTCTCTTCTAATGCATTGTTCGACTCCTATACCTATTCCTTTTTATTCCTTCTATTACTGCTGGGTGCATCATACTCTTTGCGAGTAACCACAATACTTCCGATGAGGTTGAGGTTGGACAATTTTTCCTAGTCGACTGGTATAAGGAACTCTGCAGGCCTTTCCTTAGTGATTTCTTCCATGTCCACCTCTATGAGTTTATATTAACTCTGCATCTCTTCTTTGTGTTCGTCTTCGTGTGCAATGATATAAATAAAATGTCTACTTGCGTTGAAATTCACAAACGGTTTGAACCTGTGCAGGGTGTTCAGAATCATCCGAGGTAAAGACTCAATAGCCCTCTTCAATTGTAGGTAGTAGGTGTGGAACACCGCATTTAACTACCATTTTTTCACCATGTCTCTTGCATACAAAAGCATGGTGAACTTCACAGCTAAGGATTCTGATGGCTCAATCTCAGGGAAGGTCACACCTTCTGACATTTCCCAATCAATGAAAGTGATGAGGATCAACAACCAACTGAAGTGGAAATCGTAGACCTGATCCTAAGCTTTGCAACAGTCTTTCTCTAACTGGTTGACGAGGTAGCTCACCCAATTCATTTGTATCGCTTCCATGCATTTTACTACAAGGTCAACGACAAACCTTGTGACCTGCGTGGGTCTGTTCTTTCTTACTAGCTTACCAACGATCCACTGGTAGGCTAGGTGCACTATGCCATTCTGAATGGAGGCTTCCTTGTAGCCTCACTTCCCCTTTTCCACATCGCCGTAGATATATTTAATTTTCTGCGCCAGGGCATGATCTGCAACCTTCCCTGGATAAAATTCTTGTGGGTATGGTCCTTGCATGCTTAATCCAATGATCCGATGGATCAGTGTCGGATCTACGGTGATGCGTCTATCCAACCACAGATAACTGCCATGGAAGCAAGACAACATGAGTTTAACATACACGTTAACCTCTTGATGCCTTCCAAAGTGTGGTATCTTCATCACATTCAGGATAGTGGACCTCGCGATGTCCATAGTCCATGACTGGGGGATGATCTTTGAATTCTTCCCCTTGGTATTGGTTAAATACTTGTGTGAGGCGAGCATTCTATGGTTCTTACGATCTCCCAAGTTGAAGTCACTGATATTCAACATCATGACTTGTCCTAACTGTGGTCCTACTATGCGTATCCCCTTCAGGAGGTACGTAATAATCAAGGTGTAGTCTAAGTCCCTTGGGAAACTATCATGGCTCATTTTGTCAGCCAAAGGTGGGATATAATCGAGAAGGATAGATGGGATGAGCTTCACATTCGCCAAGTCATCACGATGCTTGGTTCGTTTCTCTGTCACATCTTGAGATGGTCCAGATCCATGAGTAGTCAATGGGGATGCTTGCACTCCTCTCATCGACAAGGCTTGGACTCCTGTAGACATGACCTTCTCATCCATGAGGTCTATGAGGATCTCTTCGACGGATTTCTCTATTGCGTTGAAGTCACCCGACATGCACGCTCAAGATCAGGTATCTCAGGTTGGTGATCAAATACTCGATGTAATAGAATGGGTGGCGAGGTCTCAAATAGGCACAGTGTGAAAGTAAATAGTTCTCTATGGGCTCGAATAATCACTGTTTGAAAAAGTGTTCTTGGTGCAATGCTCGACGAGATAATAGACGATGTCGTAACAGACTCCTCCAACGGGCAGGAATGCCTCAATCAATGCAATTCCATCCATTATGGCACGGTCCCAACAGTCCAATGGAGATATTTCTAGCCATATATGTGGTTCATGCTGTTCTGGAGCGTCGGAATAACGGTCAGGACACCTCCAACGATCATGTTTCTTCTCCATGGCGAAGTGCCAATATACACTATTCTGATATCCCAATGAAGTTCTAGTTCTGCAAACCTTCCTTCTGCAAAGTCCTCCCTGGAACTTCCTGTAATTTTTCTAACTTTACTTTCTTCTTGCTGAGCTTTTTGGATTTTTTTCCTGTAATCTGAGTCACTGGTTTCCTCTTTCCATTATTGTTATTATCTCCTCTTGGAATAGTAACTTCGCATTGTGGAGGGTCTTTCATAGTGTTTGAGGGT